>OY986437.1:243955260-244422760 GCA_963920525.1 Dichetophora obliterata | reverse complement strand
AGGTAGAGGTAGAGGTAGAGGTAGAGGTAGAGGTAGAGGTAGAGGTAGAGGTAGAGGTAGAGGTAGAGGTAGAGGTAGAGGTAGAGGTAGAGGTAGAGGTAGAGGTAGAGGTAGAGGTAGAGGTAGAGGTAGAGGTAGAGGTAGAGGTAGAGGTAGAGGTAGAGGTAGAGGTAGAGGTAGAGGTAGAGGTAGAGGTAGAGGTAGAGGTAGAGGTAGAGGTAGAGGTAGAGGTAGAGGTAGAGGTAGAGGTAGAGGTAGAGGTAGAGGTAGAGGTAGAGGTAGAGGTAGAGGTAGAGGTAGAGGTAGAGGTAGAGGTAGAGGTAGAGGTAGAGGTAGAGGTAGAGGTAGAGGTAGAGGTAGAGGTAGAGGTAGAGGTAGAGGTAGAGGTAGAGGTAGAGGTAGAGGTAGAGGTAGAGGTAGAGGTAGAGGTAGAGGTAGAGGTAGAGGTAGAGGTAGAGGTAGAGGTAGAGGTAGAGGTAGAGGTAGAGGTAGAGGTAGAGGTAGAGGTAGAGGTAGAGGTAGAGGTAGAGGTAGAGGTAGAGGTAGAGGTAGAGGTAGAGGTAGAGGTAGAGGTAGAGGTAGAGGTAGAGGTAGAGGTAGAGGTAGAGGTAGAGGTAGAGGTAGAGGTAGAGGTAGAGGTAGAGGTAGAGGTAGAGGTAGAGGTAGAGGTAGAGGTAGAGGTAGAGGTAGAGGTAGAGGTAGAGGTAGAGGTAGAGGTAGAGGTAGAGGTAGAGGTAGAGGTAGAGGTAGAGGTAGAGGTAGAGGTAGAGGTAGAGGTAGAGGTAGAGGTAGAGGTAGAGGTAGAGGTAAAGGTAATGGTAAAGGTAAAGGTAAACATAAAAGTAAAGTTTAAGGTAAAAGCAACTGTAAAGATAAAAGCAAAGGTAATTCAAGGATGTAGTCTAGTACGCCGGCCTAATTTTCAAGATTTATGTCGGAATTTGTTTTATGAGAATATAAATAAGAATAGTTTCAATTTTTTTTATGTTATTATTAACATCTTAAGCTGTACAAAAAAATATTTTTCTTATTTTACTATTTTTTTTTAATTTATTTACGTCCAAAGTGAAGTCATCTTAAACAAACAAATAATATATATTTTTGTTCTGTAGGCTTGTCAGTCTAGCAGAATGCAGATTTAAACATTTTAATTAAAAAATAATAAAATGGCGGACTTCTAAGCAGAAATTTTCACAAATTGCATTTTTTTTTTTTTGGAAAACCGGGGAAAACGTAGAAAAAATTATTCAAAATGTACATTTTTGCTACTTGCGATAGCCATTGACGTGTAGAATAGCGTATTCAAATTTCAGTCCAATCGGTTTGATAAAATTTTTAAAAACACTCAGGCCGATCAAAAAAACGTTATTTTGAGAAAACGGCTTTTCAAATTTAAACAACACACCGCGCGCAATGTGAGGTGCTCTCGACTATGAGCGATATCTTCGTTTATATTTTAATTTTTGGTTTGAAATTTTTACAGCATACCCTCAATATATTGTGCTTTCGAAATCCATTAAACAAAATTTTTAAACTCTTGCACCGACAACATCCTTAAAGGTAAAGATTTAGCAAACAATAAGGTAGCTTTAATGGGTTTTTGCACAAAATGTATTCCATATACAAAATTTTCATAACTCTTAAAAATGTAAAGTTATTTTACCTTTTTATTTCTTCAAACCTCAAATTTTGACTGCTCAGAAAATTTTAAACTATATCATCAAGTCTCATAGCGATATTCTTTACCATTTCGAGCACAAATTGATTTTAATTTTAGCAACAGATACAAATAAGAAGTTTATTTAAAGCAAAATCAAAGAGCTTGAGCTCAGAAAAAACTGTTTCATTGCTAAAGCACTAAACCAATTAAGAGCAGAAATCACATAAAACTAAATCTGCAAGTTTTTTAGATATTTTCTAAGAGTCAGCACAGCTGCATTTGATTTATCAAAACAAATCCACAAATTACAATATCTCCAAGACTTACCAAAAAAATATTAGAAGCCACAGCCACAAATACAACACATCGGCCAGCTACTTTGACAACAACAAAAATATGTTGCCAAAAAATTTAGGTAAAATAAAACAATTTATAGAGACGCAAGAAAATCTCGTTTTGCCTAATTGAATGTTGGTTTTTTTGGCAAATATTGTTCAACTTAATTTACGTAAGCTTGATTTAGCTAACTTAAAAAATAAACGGAAAGGCATTTTTAAAAAACAGACAACGAATCTTAATTAAAGCGCTTACAATTGCTTTGATCTTGGAATCGATTTTTCTAAAGATCTTGGTAAAAAAAGTTCAAATAACTTAAGAGTGGTTATAATGCTCTACTCTAACTCAGTAAGAGTGAAAGTCATGAGTGTGGTCGAAAAATATTGCTAAAGCTATGATTGCACTGAGGATTGAAACACATAACATTTTTATTTAATTTAATTTAATGTAATTTATTTAGATAAAGTGTTTACATATAAGACAGAGTTTTTTTTGCAGTAATTGGTATTTGTGATTATATTTTTTTTTTTAATTTAGCCAGGGCAGCCAATAAATTGCTAAAAAATATATTGAAAGTTAGGACTAATGATGATATTTAAGTAGCTTCATTGCTTTTCGAAAGAATACGCATACGTATATTTCTAAAGCATTTCCAATGGATTTCCCAGGCAAGGTTAAATTAGGTTTTTCGAGTATCAGGTAATGTTTTTTAATTTCATAAAGTGGAATTTTTGAATTTTTAATATTTAAACTTTTATCATAGGAAAATTATGGTTGTTACCAAGAAATTATAATGATATTTAGAAATGTACTTAGTAAAAATATTTGGCCTTCCAGCAGAACTAATTTTAACTTAGTTTAAAAATTCGTTTCGTCATTCAGCTAACTATTCCTTGAATAGATTAGAGACTAAATTTTCTTTTCTCTCCCAGATTTTTGGATCACCATGTTTCACCACTAACCATGAATCACCACTAGCCATGGACCACTGACCACATGACGTAACCAGTTATTTCTTAAACACAATCTTTTACTTGAGAGGCCTCCGAAGATTGTTTATCGCTAAAACACTGCTGACATCTACGTTGCACCGTAAGTGACGTTAGGAGTAGGAATGCACAAGATAGGATAGAACAAAAAAATTATGCACAAAATTGGAGAGAGCAAAAACAAAATCGAACGAAAAGAATCAAAGAAAAGCAAATGAGGTCACAAATTATTTTCACAATAAATTTAACAATTGAATAAACGGACTTATCAGCTTTTTTTTAGCATTGTAGAATTAATGTTTGATTAGACTTCGCTATGTTATATATAAAACTATGTTCTGGTAATAATTTTCAAAAAAACACTACTTCACTGCAAAACTTCTTGTTAGAAAACACGATGTTGCTACGCAAGCGAAAAAAATAAAGCTGCTGTTTGAACAATAAGAAGAGACTATCGTTCTGAACAACACAAACAAGATTTTTTCACACCCCGCTTACAGTTCTGCATTACAATGTCATGACCGAAAATTTTTTTAGCAGGATTCGCTTTTCTTTTTCCGATCTCAAGAATTGCAGCTTAGAGAAGAGCAACAAACATTTGCAAAGTCGTAAGACTTCATAGAAGCTATGTACTTTTTTCTCACCAAAACACAAACTTCAATCCAGAGAGTGCGTTAGTATTTTTTTCCTTTCTTTTTCTTAACGTACTTCTATGGCTTTGACTAATTTTAGCTATCAGAAGTTTAAAATCTTTCAATGCTGGCAGTTTTCAAGCTGAGCACAACAGCAAAGAAATTGCAGCAACATTGTTGTTGTTGTTATTGTTGGCATAGTTTGACGTTTAGCATAAACTAGTTTCTTGAGTTCTGCAGTAGATTTTATTGTGTTTGTGTTTTTTTTTTTTGCTGTTTGTGCTATTATTATTTTTTGTGTGTTTATGTAGATGTTTTTGATGTTGATGTTTATGTTGCTGCTTTAAATATTTAAGTTGGCAATAACTTTGCTGTTAGTTCATTACCAACAAACTTTGTGTGCATTTTTTGAGCTTGCTATTGTTGCTTTAAGACTTGCAATTTTTTGTTTTGATTTGGTTTTTCATAGGTTGCTTTGATTTTGTTTTTTCCCCCCTTTTTTTATTGTTGCTTTTTGTAGCTATTACGTTAGGTTTTTCTTAGTGTTACTCTTCAACAAAAGTTTACAACTCTTACCAACAGCTTTTAGCTTAAATTTGTTAATTTGGCTTTACTGCGGTAGCGCTTTTTCCTTTACCTTAAGCGGAAGCAACAGTTTTTAAACAATAATGATTGCAACTGGCTTTTTTGTGGTACACTTTTTAATCTCAAAAAAATGCTTGAAATTTTTTGTGCCTGTTGTGTTATAAAACGTAACTCATAACACCCTCGCTTGCTTAAGTGTCAACGTGTTTGGCATTTCATGCTCGCGTGCAAATGTTTTAGTTTTAATTTTGTGTAATTTTGCTATATTGTGTGTTGTTTCTATTTTATTTTTATTTCGCACACTTATTTTAATTGTTATGCTGGTTGTCGTTTTTATTGTTGCTGTGATTTGTTAACTACGCTCTTAGGATTCTATGTCAACCGCCAAGGTCAGCTGAATCAAAACCAACGTAGTTACACCAAAACCGCAAAAAACTTCGAATGTTGTTTTTGTTGTGGTAATTTATAGTTGTCAGTAACTAAAAAACAAAAATATGCATATCATAAAAAATAAAAAATATGCTTCCAAGGCAATCAAAGTATCATCATCAATAAATTGAGAAATGATTTTAGTGATGTGTTACTGATATGACTGGTGTTATACATACTTTGGGATACTTTGGGCGAAAAAGTTGACTAAACAAAGATGAGCAGCCGAAACTAAGTATATTATAAACTAAATCTATATATATAAAATTAAATTTGTGAAATCGCTCCTCGGAAATAGTATGATAAATTTGTATATAAAGGTTTTCGGGTGCGATATGTGCTTTGGGTAGTTTATAATAAAAAAATCACAAATAAAAATAAATTGTATATTTTTATATTGCTTTAAAATATAATTTATAATTTATAATTTATAATTTATAATTTATAATTTATAATTTATAATTTATAATTTATAATTTATAATTTATAATTTATAATTTATAATTTATAATTTATAATTTATAATTTATAATTTATAATTTATAATTTATAATTTATAATTTATAATTTATAATTTATAATTTATAATTTATAATTTATAATTTATAATTTATAATTTATAATTTATAATTTATAATTTATAATTTATAATTTATAATTTATAATTTATAATTTATAATTTGTAACTTTAGTTTCATGATCAGTGTCCGCAAAAATAAACAAGTATAGGAAATTTCAACTTGTTTAAGTCATTTTTACATAAATTGTCTTATTTACTAACAGCATTTGCGAACATTAACTAACAGCATCACGAATACGAAATTTACTGTAAGTCACTACAGAAATCTCTTTCATACAGATTACCAGATTATTGTTGTTCACTTAAAACAAAAACCTTTGCGATCGAGAAAGCGACTTTGGCAATCCATTCGAAGAACATAAATTTATAAAGAATTAAGAACATTTTTAACAGGAAAAACTACATTAAAAAGAGCCTAACCTTAATTATTTTGCCAATTTTTCCATTCCAAGGTAGTGTTGCCTCTTAAGCCTTGTTTAAATTTTTATAAAAATTCTATCAAGAGCTATTTTTTTTTAATCCTGACATATTTGTTTGATTTTTCTAAGAAAATTTGTGCAAAACTTTTATAAACCTTTATATATTTTTTCATCATGTCTGGTGCCTGCAACTTCTATGCAACTGAAATCAAATTTCTGCACTTACAAAAAACCAGAATTTCAAAGAATGCGATAAATGCATACAAAACAAAAGAAAAACTTTCGTCTCACAAAACAATCATGAAAAAAATTAAGTAATAATATTTCAAAAACAGGTTTTTTTTCTCTATTTTGCTGACGAAGAAGATACACGTTGACTCGAATTACATGCTTCAGCTGAATAAAAAAAGAATTTAAATAAATAAATACAAACTTGAAACTTAAAACTTAAAAGAAACAATAAAAATAAAATTATTATAAGGCTGTAAAATAGAAGCAAAAAGAAAAAAAAAGATGCATTCATGAAATGAAATAGCAGTAGCAGGTTACACAAAAGTAATCAACATAAGGAACAAAAAACTTGCCACACGTTTATACAAGGTCTATCAAGTAGTCTATCATAATAACAGTTATTATCGCACTTATGCAAACGCTAATTGGAAAAAGCAAAACAAAAACAGCAGAAACTTACCGATAACCAGTAAACGCAAGGTGTTAAAAAATGCTCTTCGAGTGTATTAAAATTTGCGGCTAGCTTGAAACTTAAAGCGTTTGCTTACTAACAGTTTCGTTATGTTTGTAAATGTTTTTTAAATTTGTTTAACTTTTAAGTAGAGAAATAAAAAAATGCTTGAAAGAAAACAATTTTATGTTTTACTGTATATATAATAAAAATATCAATTGTTAAAAAAAAAATGAAAGTTTTTTTCGATAAAACTTAAAGAAATATAATAAAGTTAAAGGCATATAACTAAAAGGACTTATAATCTTATCACCTGATTTGGTATTGTTTTAGCTTTAATTGTACATATTTTAGAAATGTCGAAAAAAATTACAATTGGAGTTTTGTATTTTTTTTCTTAGAACCTTCCATAAAAGTTACCAGAAAATTTCAAAGAAATCAATCAAAAAATTCAAAGTGTAATTAAAGTTTTTTAAATCAAAAAAATATACTGTGCGAATTAAATCAAAATGACTTAAAAAAAAACAATCCATCTCCTTCTTTTAAGAAAAATAAAAGATGCAAAGATATTAAAGTGGTAACAAAACTTCGAAATATTATTTACAAATGTTATTTACAAAACGTTATTACAGGGAATGTAACAGTTATGATTTTTTTCCAAGAAGTCAACAAATAATCGTTATTTTTTGTCCGATTTTATTTCGGTCAAAAATAAAAGTAAAAATTTTACTTTTATTTTTTTGATCAAAAATAAAAGTTAAAATTTGACTTATATTTTTTTGATCAAAAATATAGTTTAAAATTCGACTTTTATTTTTCGATCCAAAATATAAGTTAAAATTTTACTTTTATATTTTCGATCAAAAATAAAAGTTAAAATTTGACTTTTATTTTTCGATCAAATATAACTGTTAAAACTTTACTTTTATTTTTTGCGTACAAAAATAGCAGTTAAAATTGGACTTTTATTTTTTCGATCAATAATAAAAGTTAAAATTTTACTTTTATTTTTAAGATATAAAAAAAAATCAATGTGCTGCTAAATGACTGTTGTATTGAAATAAGAAATAATTTTTATTTTTGATCTTTACCAATAAAATTTTAACTATTAATTTATTAATTATTAATTGATTATTATAAATTGATTAATTATTAATAAATAATAATTATGTATATTATTAAAATTTATCATATAATTGAAAAATTATTTTTCTTCTACACCTATTCGTAACATTTTTGCAAAGAGGAAAAAACATTACTATAGATCTTCATATCGTTGCACATCGTTATTTACATGACATCGACATGACATTGCTTATCATTGCACATTGTGTTTTCATTCATTTCGCCAACGACTGAGACAGTGGCTACTAGCATATAATATAATAATTCAAATAGCTATGACTTTTACTTTTGATCGAAAAAGTAAAAGTCAAATTTTAACCTTTATATATTATCAAAAAAATTAAAGTCAAATTTTAACTTTTATTTTTGATCAAAAAAATAGAAGTCAATTTTTAACTTATATTTTTTCCGAAAAATAAAAGTCAAATTTTAACTTTTATTTTTGATCAGAAAAATAAAAGTCAAAGTTTAACTTTTATATTTGATCAAAAAAATAAAAGTCAAATTTTAACTTTTGTTTTTTAACGAAATAAAATTGGTCAAAAAATAACAATTATTTAAATCATTAAAAATTATTATTCTTTAGCTAAGAAGAATCACATTGCTATATTCAAGTATCGAATAGATTTACTCCTTCCATTTTACTTTTTGAATAGAAATTTCAAATTAACTGTTATTTTCGGTCCCTGCTTTATTATATTTTCAAATGATGTTTCACGTTAAGGTCTTTCTTTGTGAAATATCTTTATTGTTATAGAAATGTTCAATATAATTTAGATGTTATTTGTATGTCTTTTTAGCGTAAAATTTAGTATTTCTTTAAAAAATCTAGCAATCGTTTTTTGGTTTCAAATATTATTTCTTCAATACATTATCATTATTAATTCAATTGAAATAACATTCTGTCTGAGCTGGGAATTGAACCCATGCCACCGTGGCTCTTAAGCTTACGGCCTTCGCGTTCAGAAAAGAGCAATGAAATATCAGAAAAAATCAATCGGAATTCAAAAAGGATTAATTAAAATTCAGAATTATATTTAAAATTAAGAATTTAAGTTCAGAATAATATTAAAAATTCAGGATCAGATCAATAGAAATTAATAAAAAATCATTCAGAGCAGATCAATAGAAATTCAGAAAAGAATAATCTAAATTAAGATTACATTACTCAGGAAAGATTAACTAAAATGCAGAAGAGATCAATTAAAATTAATAAGAGAACAAATAAAATTCTCAATTTAAAAAAAGTCTATTAATATTCAGAAAAAAAAACAAATTAATTTACAAAACTTGAAATCTAATAAATGCATAACCATCATTAGCACAACTTTTAAGATTTCTATAACCATTGCCATAAGCTTAACAATTAGAATTGCAAGAACTATTAGAATTGCAAGGACTATTACCATGCAATTACCATTGCAATTACCATTTGCCATTACCATTTAACATTTGCCATTACCATTCGACATTACCATTTGCCATTATCTTACCATTACCAATCACATAAAAATTAACAATAGCAATAAGAATAACAATAACATTATCATTACCATTACCATTACCATTACCATTACCATTACCATTACCATTACCATTACCATTACCATTACCATTACCATTACCATTACCATTACCATTACCATTACCATTACCATTACCATTACCATTACCATTACCATTACCATTACCATTACCATTACCATTACCATTACCATTACCATTACCATTACCATTACCATTACCTTACCATTACCATTACCATTACCATTACCATTACCATTACCATTACCATTACCATTACCATTACCATTACCATTACCATTACCATTACCATTACCATTACCATTACCATTACCATTACCATTACCATTACCATTACCATTACCATTACCATTACCATTACCATTACCATTACCATTACCATTACCATTACCATTACCATTACCATTACCATTACCATTACCATTACCATTACCATTACCATTACCATTACCATTACCATTACCATTACCATTACCATTACCATTACCATTACCATTACCATTACCATTACCATTACCATTACCATTACCATTACCATTACCATTACCATTACCATTACCATTACCATTACCATTACCATTACCATTACCATTACCATTACCATTACCATTACCATTACCATTACCATTACCATTACCATTACCATTACCATTACCATTACCATTACCATTACCATTACCATTACCATTACCATTACCATTACCATTACCATTACCATTACCATTACCATTACCATTACCATTACCATTACCATTACCATTACCATTACCATTACCATTACCATTACCATTACCATTACCATTACCATTACCATTACCATTACCATTACCATTACCGTTACCATTACCATTACCATTACCATTACCGTTACCATTACCATTACCATTACCATTACCATTACCATTACCATTACCATTACCATTACCATTACCATTACCATTACCATTACCATTACCATTACCATTACCATTACCAATACCATTACCATTACCATTACCATTACCATTACCATTACCATTACCATTACCATTACCATTACCATTACCATTATAATTACCATTACCATTACCATTACCATTGCCATTGCCATTACCATTACCATTACCATTACCATTACCATTACCATTACCATTACCATTACCATTACCATTACCATTACCATTACCATTACCATTACCATTACCATTACCATTACCATTACCATTACAATTACCATTACCATTACCATTAGCATTACCATTACCATCTAGTATGTCTGTATTATTTTTTCTGTATTATTATTTTTTTCTACATATTCTTTGATTCTTTTTGAATATCAATCTTCCTATTCTGAATTTAAAATAAGATTTTCTAATTTAGATTGATCTATTTTAAATATATCTGAATTAAAATTCATTTTAATAAAAATGGTGTGGTAGAAATTTGACATGATAGTTTTTATGTGTTTCGATTTTTTTTATCATTTCTCGCATTAAAATATCAATATTAAAACTTAAAAATATACTCTAAAAGTCTTAGACCGAAATTTAAAATATTTTTAAAGTTACAGCCAAAAGAAGAGAGAGCGTCGTAGCGTATATGAAAGTGCTGTAAATGCTTTAAACACGTTTTTCTCGAAACTACGTTTTCGAAAGTTCAGGGAAGTACTGACTAAAAACTATTCGATAGATTTGGCTAAAAATTTCACCCCAAAAAACTCACATTTTCTCGAGTACTCTTTTTGATATAAATAACAATAAGCAAATTAGTGTAAAAACAAGTGAAAGAAAACTCTTTTGCACTCTTTAAGACATCAATAAAAACATGTTAAAATTTCAAAGCGGTCGCATTTTATTTTCTTGTTTAAAAAAAAATTATGAAAAAAGTCAAAATTTCGGGCGTCCCACTGGGCTTCTATCTCAATATAAACAAATTTTGTGAAACACCTTTTTTATTTAAAATCAAAAATAAAATAAAGAAACAATATTAAGTATATCTGTGTTCACAAGCAATAATCGCTTCAGTCGACTTAAAACAAAACTGAGTTACATATGAAGATGTGTTCCACGTATATATCTCTATAAACGAAATCTCACACAAAAACCTGGAGCAAAAGACCTTTTCATATAACTCATATGGCGATTGAAAACTTTGAAGCAAGATTTCTCGAAACTTTGGAATCAGACTTAAGCTGTTAACGCTTAGCGACACAGAAATGAAAAATTTTAAAAAAATACGATACGAAAAGATTTTGCTAATGCTACTGCATAAAAATGATAATTATAAATAGGCTTTATTGACTTTTAAAAAACTCAACGTCATAATAGAGAGGAGGACCATAATTTTGGGTTAATATATAATTTTTTAATTATATATTAAAAAAAAATTTTTTAAAATAAAAAAAAGTTTAATTTATTAGTAAAATGGTACTTACTATATTTTCATACTGAACTTGTAGCTCAATTTTCACTATTTTTAATGACATTTAGATATATATACATAATTTGGAGCCGCAAAAGGTTCGAAAAAGATCTGGTACTTTGGTTTTAAAAGTGCTCAAGACCATCATATTTTTATTAAAAGTATCAAACACGTGCTATGTCGCGTGGCTTTAATAAATATTTTGACGTTTTTCTTAACTGCGGCCACAGCGACCTGTTATTACCTATAATTATTTGTCTTATTGTTGTTGCCATAATTATAGCTTTCCTTTAACACTTGTCGTTGCTGTGGTTGTTGCGCTCTTTAATTTTTATATTGTGTTTTATTGTGAACGCACGATCGTTGCTTTTATAGCTTTACGAAATGCCACATTTAGCTGCATAGCGTGCTGCGCTACAAAGAACAAGCGTTACCGCGGCGCTACAGCATGGTTGGTCATGGATGTCAAGTTCAGGGTTAATGTAAAACGTACAACATATGAGTCGCATGGAAAAATAACGGCAGACTTAAATCAACAACATGCTTTGTAGAGGGAGCGGAGAGACTTTTGTTGCCACTTAACTTTAAAGTCAAGTTGAAGTAATTTAAATGGGCAAAAGCGGAAAAATAAATAAACCATTAAATAAATTGTTAATATAGCGAAGGTGTAAATTGCTTTTAACTTTTAGAAATTGAGATGCCAATAAGAAGATAAAATTTTAATTAATAATTAACTGGATTAAGATGCAGTCGACTCTCATCTTAGTTTTTCCAATAGAACAACTTTCTTAAAAAGCAAACGCAAAAATAATGATTATTTATTCATTGAGAAATATTCAGTTTTATATATAAATGTCTTATATCACATATTTTTTTCTCTTGATATATGTATGTAGTAGAGATGCAGAGCAAGCTTTGAAGACGCCAAAATCTCAATTTGCTTTTATTTATCATCTGATGAGGTATTTTAGAAACTAATAAACTTATACGATTCTTTTGACACTCTTGAAATTGATATTTGAAAAAAAAATCGTTGAAGAAGAAGAGTCGTTCTACTTAAAATCTTCGAAAAAAATAATAAACATTAAATGCTTTTTACAACAACGTGCTGAGCCCCGTGGAAAAAAAATTAAGTTCTTAGGCTCGCTACATACCAATATTAAATACCAACATTTAGTATTTGATTATTCCTTATAAACTTTCGAACCTATTCGTATAAGCTTCCTTGTTTTATTTCATTTTTTCATACAATTTTTCAAAACTTTAAAGTTGATTTTTTAAAAATATTTTTTATGATTTTTGTGCTATGTGATGTTTTTGCAATAAGTCCTTTATAAAATCAAAATTTTAATAAAAATTTAAATTTATAATAAATTTATGTGACGCGATTATACTTCACGATTCTTTGTGTGTGCAATTTTTATATATAAAAACTTATGAGAAAATTATTAATAAAACATCAGATTTCTTTTTTTATAGCCTAATTAAGTAACACCTTTTTGTCTAACTTAATTTGTGAAGACAAACTCGTGAGAAATGATGTGATGATAACAAAACACTTACTCACTCCCAAAAAACACAAATAAAATAAAAACAAAATGACTGAAATGAGCCATATTTCATGCATTGTTAAACAAGGCCTCCACTGCTAAACAAAAAAAAATTAAAAACAAAAATTCCCAAATTAAGCTGGCTATTTAAAATGAACGACTTATTTTATAAGATTGTAAAGACAAACTAAATGATTAGTAAATTAAGAGCTGTCAACACTTAAATAACCCTTAAAAAAATCACATCAATTATTTAGCCATTTGATAAAATTTTAATAACTGGAGCTTCTAAAGTCGACACTAATTGCATTATTGTCCTCGAAACCAAAACTAAACTTATTTGCTGACAACTTGGCCTCCAGCATAAAAATGACAGCATTTACTCGTAAGAATTGGAATAACAGACAGCAAAACGATTCACAAAAATTAAAATATGTGCTCGAGGTAAAGAGACGAAATCATAGAAAAAGTGGTTATAAGAGGTATGGGAAACAAGGAAGAAGAAGACATAATAACTCAAATTAAAAGTATGCATAATTTAATGATTTACTGCGAAAACACACAAAAAGTTATAAAGCTGTTTTATTGACTCACGTGAGATTCCGGTCCATTTTAATAATAGGACCCCCTTTTGCCCCTTTTTGCGTTAATTTTAAATGTTATACAAGATTTATTATGACAATTATGACATAGTTATATTTTGAAAAGATGAAAAAAACACAACAAATACACTTGACAAGGTCATTTTTGAAAAAGCTGCTTTGAAAATATTTAAATTTACACGGAAGCTATTATTTATGAATGTTAAAAGCTTATGACAGCTTGGCTTGAGTTAAGTATAGGCGATTAAGAAGCTTACAGTTTTCGTTAGGCTTTTAAGTTTACTTTTAGTTAAATATGCTGGGTGGAGTAAAACTTTGGAATAAATGTTGGTGAGTGACAAGATTTAAGTCCAGGGAGAAAAAAGAGAGAGTTTTTCATTGATATATGGAATAAGTAGAGGATGAATAGACCACCGAAGAGTTACTTAACTCAACTTTTGTATATAAAATGTATTTTATTTTTATTTGTTAAGTAATCAAAATTATATATGAACGAAAGAGTTTCTTATATCTTAACCCATTAATTCCAACGTTTGATATATCATACGCGATAAAAGCCTTTTTTTTAAATACCGACCATAGAGCTTCGTAATCTTAAACCATTAAATATTACGTAATAATTACTACAAAAATTAAGAAAATTAAAAATTTTTAAGTCAAGAACGAAATATGAAATAAAGTGTAACTGAGAGAGTTTTGAAGATAGTTTGAATTAAAATGCATCTACAATTAGTCACAAGATGTATTTTTAATATTGATTGAAAAATAATTATCATTATCAGTAAGTAATCAGTTATAGATGCGACAAAAAAATTTTTTAATGTTATTAATAGATGAAGTAGACCGAAGAAATTTTTAACGCATCTTTACAACATAGGTTCTGTTAATTATTGTTAAAAAAATTATCATAAAAATTCTAGGGAAACAACTTTTTATGAGACAAGGAATGCACAGAAAAAATTCCTATGCTATTTTGAGTTATTCAAAGTCGTTATTAATACTATGTACTTTGAAAAATAAAATATGTTCTAACATTTATAAAAATAAAACAAACACTATATAAGTCACAAGTAGCGAAGTGAAAAAATATCAGATTAGGCATAAAAAGATAAAAATTTTTTAGCTTGAGTGCAGGTACTCATGAAACTCGACCTAAAAACTCAACTTCCTTGTTTACTTAAAGAGCACTTTAAAGAGTGAAAAATGTGAAACAAAGCCTACTTTAAATTCACATGTCCGTTTTTTTTGTAATTTTCAACTATTTATTGATGTTATAGGTTCAAGCTCCAGTAAATATATTATTTATAAAATTTTTGTTTTTTTATACCAGACATTTGGGTACCTCTTTTTTCAACGTGACGTTTGACGGTGTATTGACACAACATATAACACTTTTATGCACCAAAAAAATATTTTTATACACTTTTAGAATCAATAAATAACTGCCAAAAACTCAAGCTGTTCATTTACAACCTTCTAATAAAATGAAAAAAGAATCAAGGACACCACCGTGTTTTTGGGCCTACAGATGAGAGCCTGCCCTTAAGTAGGCAAAGAGGGACTACACCATTTCCAGTTACAGTTCCAATTACAGAAAAGATTAAATGAGATGCAGAAATCTCATTTGAAATAAGGAAAAGGTAAAATAACTTTCAGAAAAGATATATTGAAATTTATAAAAGATTACATGAAATTGCGAATTGATTAATTTAAATTTATAATTAATTTTAAAATTAGGAATATAGCAATTGAAAAAAAAATTACATTTAAAATTCAGAAGAGATCAATTAAAATTTATAAAGATCTATTGAAATTAAAAAAAAATCAATTAAAATTAAACGCAAGCCATCAGATAGTGGAATTCACTGCTTTTAAGTATAAAAAGTATTACAACAAAACGCAACTTTAAGCATGTAATTTTCCAACATTTCTCTTAAGTCTCTGTCTTACTCTGATATTATGCAATTGTATTTAAACAAAAAACCTTTATTTAATTAAAATTGTTTAATCTTTATTTGTTGTTATTCTTGATTTTGTCAATTTTTTCGATTTTTATTTTAATTTAATTAATATTTTGATAAGATCTTTCAGTCAAATGGTATTACATAATTGTATATTAAGTTACATTTTTAATTATTTTTTTTATCACTTGTTATTTTGTTATGTATCTATATTCTTAATGAATTTTAAAAACTCTGTCTTATTTGTGAACATTTTCTTTAAATAAATAAAATAAAAATAAATAAATTGAAATTCAAAATTTCCATTCGAAATTCTGAAAAAACCCAACTTAAATAAAAAAAATAAGTTGAAATGCAAAATTTTATTTGATGTTCAAAATAGCTTATTTGAAATTCAGAAAAGATAGATTGAAATTCATAAGAAATTTATTGAAATTAAAAAATTACCATTGCAATTATCATTACCAATTAACCATTGCAGATTACCAATTACCAATAACTAATTACCAATTACCAATAACCAATTACCAATTACCAATTACCATTACCATTACCATTACCATTGCCATTTCTGTTACCATTACCAATTACCAAATACCAATTACCAATTACCAATTGCAAAACACCAAACACCAAACACCAAACACCAAACACCAATTAACAATTACCAATTACCAATTACAAATTATCAATTATCAATTATCAATTTCAATTACCAATTCAAATTCCAATTCCTAATTCCTAATTCCAATTACCATTACCATTACCATTACCATTACTATTACCATTACCATTACCATTACCATTACCATTACCATTACCATTACTATTACCATTACCATTACCATTACCATTACCATTACCATTACCATTACCATTACCATTACCATTACCATTACCATTACCATTACCATTACCATTACCATTACCATTACCATTACCATTACCATTACCATTACCATTACCATTACCATTACCATTACCATTACCATTACCATTACCATTACCATTACCATTACCATTACCATTACCATTACCATTACCATTACCATTACCATTACCATTACCATTACCATTACCATTACCATTACCATTACCATTACCATTACCATTACCATTACCATTACCATTACCATTACCATTACCATTACCATTACCATTACCATTACCATTACCATTAACATTACCATTACCATTACCATTACCATTACCATTACCATTACCATTACCATTACCATTACCATTACCATTACCATTACCATTACCATTACCATTACCATTACCATTACCATTACCATTACCATTACCATTACCATTACCATTACCATTACCATTACCATTACCATTACCATTACCATTACCATTACCATTACCATTACCATTACCATTACCATTACCATTACCATTACCATTACCATTACCATTACCATTACCATTACCATTACCATTACCATTACCATTACCATTACCATTACCATTACCATTACCATTACCATTACCATTACCATTACCATAACCATTATCATTATCATTATCATTACCATTACCATTACCATTACCATTACCATTACCATTACCATTACCATTACCATTACCATTACCATTACCATTACCATTACCATTACCATTACCATTACCATTACCATTACCATTACCATTACCATTACCATTACCATTAACATTACCATTACCATTACCATTACCATTACCATTAACATTACCATTACCATTACCATTACCATTACCATTACCATTACCATTACCATTACCATTACCATTACCATTACCATTACCATTACCATTACCATTACCATTACCATTACCATTACCATTACCATTACCATTACCATTACCATAACCATAACCATTACCATTACCATTACCATTACCATTACCATTACCATTACCATTACCATTACCATTACCATTACCATTACCATTACCATTGCCATTACCATTACCATTACCATTACTATTACCATTGCCATTACCATTACCATTACCATTACCATTACCATTACCATTACTTCAACAATTACCATTACCATTACTTCAACAATTACCATTACTTCAACAATTACCATTACTTCAACAATTACCATTACTTCAACAATTACCATTACCATTACCATTTCCATTTCCATTACCATTACCATAAACATTACCATTACCATTACCATTACTATTACCATTAACATTAATATTAACAGCAACATTAACATTTGCATTAACATTAACAGTAACATTAACATTTGCATTAACATTAACATTAACATTAACATTAACATTTGCATTAACATTAATATAAACATTAACATTAACATTAACATTAAGATTAAGATTAAGATTAAGATTAAGATTAAGATTAAGATTAACATTAACATTAACATTAACATTAACAATAACATTAACATTAACACTTACATGAACATTAACATTAACAATAACAATAGCATTACCATTAACATTTATATTAATATTAGCATTAACATTAACATTAACATTAACATTAACATTAACATTAACATTAACATTAACATTAACATTAACATTAACATTAACATTAACATTAACATTAACATTAACATTAAAATTAAAATTAACATTAACATTAACATTTTCATTTTCATTATTATTAACAGTAACATTAACATTTTCATTAACATTAACTTTAACATTGCCATTCTATTCAGAGATTCAAATGATTTTTCTGATTTAAAATTTATCTATTTTGAGTTTTAGTAAAATTTTTTAATTTGAATTGATTTTTTCTAAATTTCAAATTAAACTTCTGAATTCAATAGATCTTTTCTCAAGACCAACTTCTACATTTAAAACATTTTTTTTAACTTTCTTTAGTTTTTAAACCAAATACTATTATCTTGAAAACATTTTATTAAATTTTGAAGCAAATCAAAGAAGTGTTTATTTTTGACAATTTTTTTTTTCTTTTTTTTTTGTAGGCAAGTCAGACTTAAATCATATCATACGCTTACATTTGATTATGTACATGTTTTCATATATTGATTTTGTTTTTTTATAAGGAAACTAATAATTAAATGTTGTTTCAGCATATTTTTGTGTTTTTTTGAAAAAACACTTTTTTTAAGCATATATAAACTGTTACGTTTTAGCCAGCCTGTGTATTTTAAACATGTTATTTATTTTCAAAACCGAATTTCATACACCTTATTACAAAAAAATTAAATAAGTATAAAAAAAATATTTTTAATTTCTTCAGAAATACGTAAATAATTTTTTATGAATTTTTTGAGAATCACGACTTCGTAAACTTTCCCCTAATTTCTCGGTAGCCAATTTTTTTAAATGTTTTGTTTTTAAGCCAAAGACAGTCAGTTATATTCTAGTCTAATTTCTTATTAGCCATTCCGTTAGCAGATCGATTCTGTGCGTTAGCTGTTATAGTAATCTGGTTGAAATTCGTTACCAGTTTTATGCTATATTCACACTGAGAGCTAAATGCGCATTTAGAGCATTTACTATATATATTTGTCCCTGTTACTCCTGAGTTTCTTCGGTAATAAAATTAACGTTACCGCGACAGAATCGATCCGTAAGTGTATTTAATAAATTTTTAATCACAACATGTATCTAAATATTTAAAAAAGTATTTTAAATACCAGAAAAACTCTTAGTATGCAAAATAATATTCGATAAATTAGGAATAAGATAATTTGAATGACTTTAGCAATGGGCTTTTAAACATAAAATCTATTAAAAGTTAAAAAAAAAACATTTCAAAGAAATGTCAGTAAGTAAAAAAATATTTGATGAGAAATAAAAAAAAATATTTATATATGTATTTACTGGTTGCAAAAAGGAGTTTTTCAAATTGGGAATATTTGTTTTAATAATATTTTGAATTAAAAAAAGGGTCAAAAAACTAAAAAGTTTTTTAATAATTCTATTAACCATAACATATCGACAAATATTAATGAAAATATAAAAAATTTAGTTAAGTTAGTTTTAGTATTAGTTAAGTTAAGTTTAGTTAAGTTAACTTAGTATACTAAGTTAGTGAAAGTATTTTCGGTATGGAAGAGAAGAGAGATTTTAATGATGTTTTGTGTTGAAAAATTTATCTAAAAGTAGACCCAAGTGTTTTTTTACTCTACTATTAACATAACACTAAACTAAATATTTATAAAATCTTAAAGAAATAAAAAAAATCTGGCAATTTTAAGCAGAGACGCCAAAAAACGAAACAACAAATACGTAAGATGCATTCAAAATTGGCTGGGAAACGAACAATAAACTAAACCACGTTTTAAGCCGCTCCTTCAAAAGCAATATAAACAGTTAACGAACGTTATTGCTATGGAGAATTCAGCTTTGAGAAGCAGCAACACATAACAGCACACAACAAATTTTGTCGTGCACAACTTTTAACAACAAATTCAGTCGATGGCAACCCTGGCTGACTACGCTCACGTGGGAAATTTCAAGTTCAAAACGATTTTCCGGGAAGATTATATTTTGCTCGGTTTTCTTTTATGCCACTTATTCGTCTTTTTTGTTTTTTATTTTTCTTTTTTCAATAAATAAACGTGCAAAACAAGCGAGCGATTGATTATAATCGCGGATAATCATGGCTTTGGTAGATATAAAAAATCTTTTGTTAAACCTGTGGCACAGAAGCTAAGCTTGCGGTTTGTTTGCTACATGCAGAAGCTATTGAAAAGGAAGGTGCTGTAAGTACTACAGAAGGTGAACTAACAACAAAAACAACAATAGAGCTCAAAATAATAATCGTTATTATAACTGCAAAAAAAGATCATCTAATAAAAATAAAAAATATAAATTCCTACAAACAATGTTCCTAGAACGGCATCTGGTAGCTGAAGCTGCAGCTCATTTAAATATTTGTTGTTTATTAAGGTGGCAACGCTATAAGTGGCTCTAAGTAATAATGAAAAAAAAAAACTATAATAGAAAAAAAGATGCCAGCAACCAAAAGCAATAATGCCAAATAAATGTAATCAACAGCAATTGCTGCTAGTTGCCTTGCAGCATTCTGAATGTTGCATTTCCTCATTAGTTGACGTTGCACAGTGTTATGCGAGTGGACAAAAAAGGTAAATAAAAAAGTCGTAAATTTGAAAAACTAAATATGCATATACAATGTTTGGAGTCTTATTAATTTTTTTTTTATTTTTTTTTATTTTTTTAAAAGATCAAAGAACCTAGGCATGCGCTTTATACAAACAAGGTTTGGACTTTGACCGGAAAGGAAAGGGATAGATTATTTAGAGGAATTGATTGGAACCATACGTGAATTATTGATTAGGCAAAACAAACGTGAAAGACAATATGAATTGCTTTTAACCGAGGCTAGTGTTATGACTTAACTTCGGCAATCATTTCCAGCCTTTAGTTGTTCCTGTCCTTTAATTCCACATTTTCCACAATTTATACAATTTATAGTTTTCCTTAATTCTTAAATGAAGCAAAAACAAAGGAAGTGAAAAGAACCATGCCCGAACCCGGATTCGAACCAGAGGCCTCTGAGTTGATAGTGTAGTGCACTCTCCACTAGACTACGAAGACCGACAATGTGAATTGAAAGTGAGATTTTGCGATATCTTTCAGTTGTGGGCATGCCAAGTTGTCTGGAAAATATAACGAAATTTTATATTTTTCCAATAACGCATATATGTTAGTATAAAACGTAAGCAAAACTTTAACTAAAATATATTTCAGTAAAAATATACCTTTGCGAACTAAATTATAATGCCTCGCTTAAAATAAAATTACACAATATATTAAAAGATATCGACAAATGATTTTATTTATTAATATATAGGCAGCAAAGTTTATGAAAGATTTATTTTTGTTGTTACTTTGGTGGTTTCTGTTGTATACTATGTCAAAGTAGACCAAAAAAAAAACGATATGCCGCTGGTGGTTTCGGTTATATTTTTTTCATAATCTGAAGATAAGCAACTTTATAGAAAAATGTTTAAAATTAATGCCGTTATCGTTGGAACTAGAATTGAGAGGGTTGTTAAAAAAATAAGGGAAATGTAGCTGCCAAATTTCAAAATTTAAACAGGTGTTTTTCGAAATACTGATTTCGGTTATATGGGAGGAGGCCTTTGTTTGTTTATTGATTAGGTTCTTCTTTACATAAACTGTTTTTCGCTACAAAAACTAAGTTTTTAAATTTTATTGCTTTGGGAAATTTTTTTGGCATGTATAACAGATCACCGATTTCTGATTATATGGAAGGTGGATGTGTCGCTTATCCGATTTTAACGAACTTTGCACAGTTATCTTATCCTCAAAAGTAACTCTTGCAAAATTTTTACGTGAACTGTTTCTATTTTTTTCCCACTCGCTATATGCGCGCGTTACACTGTGCGTCGTCGTTGTTGTTGCTGGGCTTTCGTTTGGGAGCAAAAACAGTAGCAGCTGCTGCTACTTCGACAGTTGTTCTAATGGTGGTTTTTGTTGCAGTTCTTGCCTTCCATCGCGCAATCGTGGCTATCTTGGAGTCTTTAGGTTTGTCTGCTGCACAAAAACAAATGCAATTAATTGACATTAAATGCTGTCATTCAATCAATCGTTGGATCATGTTTTTTCTTTCTTTTTTGTACTCTAGCAGAAACTGCATTTTATTGAACTTTCATGGCAATGAATTTTTACTCCGCTATTTTGTGCTATTGCAATGGCGGTTAGTAGCTTTAAAAACAGTTATTAGCAGCAGGAAGGTAGGAGAGACAGTTATAGTTTTCATCATAAAATAATTAAGATAATTTCATATTTATCTTATAAAGCTTCCAAACGGAATATAAGACATGAGTTCAGATTTAAATTATATATGTGAATCGTTTTCTTTTTGCAAAGGGTGTAAGTTAATTTTTTCTTTTTCAAAATATTTGAAATTTATATTGCAACATCTCGGAAAAAAATGTTTCGAGTAGCAATTGTCTACTTGAAATTGATTAATCTATATGTCTATTTTAAAATATTTTGGATTGTTTAATAACATGTGCAAACAGCACAGGTCTCTGGGGTTAAAAGTTTTTAGCGTTTGTCTTTTTAAGGGTCACAATTTTAAATTCGGGGCTGCCATCTGTCAGTCTCCTTACGTTACGTTACATACAACTCGACAATGTACCATCTCTCCACTATCTCTTTCTCTCTATCTCTCTCTGGCTCTCTCTCTCTCTATCTCTGGATCTCGCTTTGTCTCTCTCTCTCTCTCTCTCTATAAATATATATATATATATATATATATATATTAGGGCGGGTCAATTTGTATGGACGAATTTTTTGGTGGTCTGGCTCAGCGAAATTCGTAAAATACATGTAATTTCAAGACTTTTTCTCCACTACAGCATATACAAATTCTGAAAAAAAACTGTGCGGACTTTCGTAAATAGATTTTGTTCTCAATTATAAAATATGAATGTATGAATGTATGTGTATGAATCTATTTACGAAAGTCCGCACAGCTTTTTTTCAGAATTTGTATATGCTGTAGTGGAGAAAAAGTCTTGAAATTACATGTATTTTACGAATTTCGCTGAGCCAGAATTTGACCCGCCCTAATATATATATATATATATATCTCTCTCTAGCGTAAAGCACAAAAAGTCGCAAAATACAAAAAACTACGAGGGTGCAAAAAGTCGCAAAAAACAAAGAGTCCCAAGGCATTAAATATTAACAGTCGCAAAATGCACAAATATGGAATAAAAAATGGAGAGATAAAACAAGTTGCAAGGTACAAAAGAGTCAGAGGGTGCAGAAAGCACCTAGGTTTCAAAAGGTCGCAAGGTAAAAAAGTCTTAAGTCTTAACATTCAGCAAAACTCAAACAGGTGCAAAGTATAAATCTAGAAAGTAACAAAAAAATTACAATGTACAAAATAGGCGCAAGATACAAAAACTAGCTAGGTATGAAAAGCTGCAAGGTATATATATAAACAGTCACATGGTAAGAAAATTCGCACGGAACAAAAAGTACCAAGGGTCAAACAGCATCTTTGTATAAAAAGGCCGCAAGCTACAAAAAATTTCAAAGATGTTAAAAGTTCTAAGACACAAAAAGCCGCAAGGTAAAAACAATCGAAGGTCCAAAAGTCTGTATTCACAAAATAAAAAGCCGAAAGGTACCAAAAAATTATAAGGTAAACAAATGCGCAAGATACAAACAGTCGCAGGCAAGGTATCTGTATATAAATAGGCGTAGGAAAAACAGTTCGGTACCATTTTCGCCCATGTTTCTCAACCGATTTGGATAATTTTTCTTTCAAATGAATACGAGTAAGAAGAAGGAGTGCACAAAATACTTTTTGTGACCTTTGACCTAAAATATGTGCGTTCAAAACAAAGTTTCTTACATAAAAGCTAAGCTACAAGAGACAGAAGAACACAGTGTAAGAGGACATTTTAGACATTGCTGCGATGTACAAAAAATATGGATAGACATTTCTCGCTATCTCTTACCGATACCCTACAATAAGCATTTTTTTATGTAACATGTGCGAATATATATTGGGATTGTGAAATTTCTTGCAAATAGAAAAGTCAAAATTATGACGATATCTTGAAAACTGTAGCTTTTCTCAGTACAACGTATTTTTGTATGAAAAGTCATTGGTTGAGAAAAATAACGGTATACGAAAGCTTTTTTTTTTAATATTTTTCGCGGATAGTATATTAAAAAATTTCCCGTTATATGACATTAAAATTGTTGCGTTATCTCGAAAACTGTAGCTTTTCTCTTAACACAACGTATTTTTTTATGAAATGTCGTTGGTAAGTACTGAGCAGCAAACTGAAAATAGATATAGATTCGTTTTTTAACCCTTTTCTTCGCTCATCTAAAAATGAAAGCGATTTCATATTACAGTGATGGTCGAAGGTCATAGTGAAATGGTCAAATTTTCTCCACTGGCGATTTCTATCAAATAAAAAAATTCATACTGTGAAAACAGTAGCATGGATCAAAAGAGTGCGACAAAGTACAAAACGTCGCGAATAGTTCCAAGACATAAAATTCTGGAAGGTACAAAAAGTGGCAAGGGTCAAACAGTCCCTTTAAAATGTCGCAATTTATATACAGTCGCAAGGTATAAAAAGTGATAGTGAAATGGTCGAATTTTGACCACTGGCGATTTCTAGTATATAAAAAAGTCATACTGTAAAAACAGTAGCATGGCTCAAAAGAGTGCGACAAAGTACAAAAAGTCGCGAATAGTTCCAAGATATAAAATTCTGGAAGGTACAAAGAAGTGGCAAGGGTCAAACAGTCCCTTTAAAAATGTCGCAATTTATAAACAATCGCAAGGTATAAAAAGTGATAGTGAAATGGTCGAATGACCATTGGCGATTTCTAGCATATAAAAGAAGTCATACTGTAAAAACAGTCGCATGGATCAAAGGAGTGCGACAAAGTACAAAAAGTCGCGAATAGTTCAAAGACAAAATTCTGCAAGGTACAAAAAGTGGCAAGGGTCAAACAGTCCCTTTAAAAATGTCGCAATTTATAAACAGTCGCAAGGTATAAAAAGTTGCAAGGTATATATAAACAGGCGCAGGCAGAGTATATCCAAAAAGCTAGATGGTAAAAAAAAGCGTAAGGTATAAAAAACAAATCGAAGGGAAGAAAAAAGTCGCGATGTACATAAGCAGTCGCAGGGTATAAAAAGAAGACAATTGTTAAAAAAGTTTTTCAATGTATGCAAAATTACAAGGTAAAACAAAACGCATGGAACAATAACCGCTTGGTATAAAAGGTCGCATAAAATATTCCAAAGGTGTAAAAAGTCTCTAGACACAGAAAGTCATAAGGTAAAAAAAAAATGAAAACGCAAAAGTCTCTATTCACGAAATATTAACTAGGAAGGTACAAAAAATTACAACGTATAAAAAGTCGCAAGATACAAACAGTTGCTAGGCATAAAAAGTTGCAAGAAATATATAAAAACGCGTATATATAAAAAGTAACATGGTAAATAAAAGGCACAAGGTATAAAAACAAATCTATAGAAACAAAAAAGTCGCAAAAGTCGCCAAGTACAAACAGTACCAATTAATTAAAATCGGGAAATTACAAAAGTGGTTAGGTACGTACAGCGCCTTTCCAAAAGCTTTAGGCATCCCCATTAGAATTCAATCATGCGCCCCAAAAATTGTAATACCCTGCATTTTATTACAAAGAAACTTATTTCTGTACAAAATTAAAATTTTGTATATTAAGATTGTTTTATTTGATGAATTATATGGATATGTTATCCCGAGTAAAAATATAAGCTTTTTTAGCTAAGGCCAAACAGCGGGTGAACTAGGCTTCATTTTAAAAATTTTTTTCTCGGCTTTGCCTTACAAGGGGCATACAAGGTTCGTTTGCATGACTTTTTAGCCAAACAGTGGATGTAAAAGGATCGTAAAGCGCCCGTACAGAGGTTGTTTTGAAATAATATCGACTGTACAACGAGCGTTCAGCGGCCGTACATCGGCCGAACAGTGATTATTAGGGATCGGATTTTTGTTCAAAACGTATAAAACATTAGTGTAAAAAAAACAACTATACAAATTTTATGCAAAATTTTAACACATTTAGATCAAATATGTGTATTTAATTAATATTTAAAAAAAAACAATTTACGTTGCTATTCCATCTTTACACAGGATTAGATTTTAAAATAATTTTGCATAAAAATCCGATCCCTAGTGATTACTCTCCAATGAAAATATGCAGCTTTTTTACCCAACTTCATACACAAAAGAAAATATTTTGCACCACTCACCGAGAGAGACTTGCTTTTGTTGTTTAAAAAATTTGGAGGCGTACAGCGGTAATACAACTTAATTTAGACCTCGTACATCCATTGCTCGGGCCAACTTTCAAACGCTAGGCTTTTCGTATTATTTTTAAGCCATGTTCAACCCTACTACGGCCATGTTGCCCATGTTTGACCGCTGTTCGACCGCTGTTCGGCCGCTAATATTTGTACTCGGCATGTTTTTAGTGTTGATATCTTTTAAATTATTCAGAAGAAGGGTTCTTTTCATCGTTTAAAGATGCAAATTATGCTATGATTGTATTATATTGACCCATTTAATCGCTCTTTTTTTATCGAGTTTCAAAGATAATTTTTAATCATCTTAAATTTAGAAAAACTTATTTCAGCTGATGCAACCTATACAATGCTATATGCGATTACAGCATTTGGCATTAAATTCTCCATGCCGTTGACTTTAATGCCTTTAAGAACATTAATAACTCGAACAATGCTACGGTTTTTCACCAAATCTTTTTAGAAGAAATTTTCTTAGAAGATCAAACCATAGTTTTATTTAAACTATTTAGGTTTGTTAGCTAAATTAATCAAATATATGTAAATGAGATAAGCGCCTTTAGAATTATAATGAAAAATCAGTTGTGAATACTTCTTTGATTAACTTTTTTTTAACTTGTTAGTATTAAAAAGAACAATTTCACATTTCTTGAGCGC
This sequence comes from Dichetophora obliterata, assembly GCA_963920525.1. NCBI lineage: Eukaryota > Metazoa > Arthropoda > Insecta > Diptera > Sciomyzidae > Dichetophora > Dichetophora obliterata. The sequence goes on along the minus strand of OY986437.1, from coordinate 244,395,777 downwards.
TTTTTCAATTAAATACAAAATTTATTCAATAATAGTTTGCGCCTTATGAAAAACTCTTACAACTTTCTTTGCACAACTTCGAATAAAATGTTCTTACGCGCACTCAATATTTTCTAAATATTTATAAAATGTCCGCAAATAACTGTAGTATTTTTAAATAAAATTTTAATATAAAAGGGCGCCTTGGTTAGCTAGCGCCTCCGTGTCTTGCACGGTCTACACATGCGGTTGGACGGGCGCTGGATACATATGATAGTCGCAGGGTATAAAAAGGCACATTGTCCATAAAGTCGCAAGGTACAAAAGTTGCAAGGTATATTTGAAAGTAGCAGGATATAAAAATGTCACATGGTACAAAAACTCGCAAGGTAAAAAAGTTGCAAGATACATATGAAAAGTCGCAGGGTATAAAAATGTAGCTTGGTATTAAAAGTCCCAAAGTAAAACAAGTCGCACGGTACAAAAAGTCGCAAGTTATAATAAATCAACACGGTGCAAACAGTCGCAAGACATAAACAAGTCTTAAGTTAAAAAAGTCGCAAGGCCAGGACATACCAATGCGAAGGTGATTTAATAATCTCTTCTGTATTCACTTTACTTGACGGAAATCTTTTTTTTTTTATAATTAATTCATCAATGTTATTGGTAGAACTCACCATTTCACCGTTTTAGCATAAACACCCATATAAATATTTATTAACAGATTAAGAAAAGAATGAAAAAAGAACAAAGTTCGTAGTTTAATAAAACTTGTAAATTATCCAGGCAACCAAGGTTCAGTCAGTTAAAACGGTAAACAATTAATTGATGCCTTTCCATTCATTGAAGTCGTTCTGGTATGCAGCTTAAATTTATATATTTTTAGTTTTTTTGATTTCTTATATTTTTGTTTGTCAAATTAATGTCAACATTAGACACGGTGTTAGATAGTTCAATGTATGTCATGCTTTGGAATTGTGTTATGCATATATATATTTTAATATGTGGTTATATGAATATGCTTATGTCTGCATGAAAACCAACTCATAGCAATTTATTTTATAAAGTGGTCAGCATTATTATCAATATCACTTAAATGACATACAATAAAGATCACAAACACATGGAGAAAAGATAGCAATATCAATAATAATTATGGCAACAACAATAAAAACAGACCAACACTCACGATACGCATGACAGATTTCGATGCTTTTAGTACTGTTTTCTTTTTTTATTTGTGGCTTATTTTTTTAAGTTCATTGCTAGAGGTCATCACCATTTGCATTACTGCTACTAAAGTCATGTCATGTCCTGCCCTGCCCTACCCCCTGTATTTCTACTTTATTAAAAAGCACGCAAAATTGACTCAATTTTTCGTTGGAGTTGTCATAGTCGTTGTTTGTTTAAAGTTCATTAACATCAAAGAGTGTTGTAAATATATTAAATCGTGCTGAAAATATTGGTTAAAAAATGTACTATTAACAAAGTTTATCATGCATGCGTGCTGTTGAATTTGACTGTTATTTACTGTAATTAATGTATGTCGCATAGCTACTAAATTGGTTTACCTCAGTGACTTAAAAATGAAGTCAAATATCGATATTTAGTGAATCTTACCTGAAATGAGAAGAGAGAAAAAATAATTTTAATTTTTGTTTAAAAAAAAATAACGTTTTAGTTAGTTTGTGTCATTGTCAAAAAAGTTAACAGATATTTAATTTGGTTTTTTGTTTTTTAATTTCATCTTTTTTTAAAAAAATTTGACTCTTTTTATGTGTGTTCAAAAAATTATGCATATTTCTGTGTCAACCACAGCCTTAAAAATACCTGTTAAGAACATGTTTCACGCTATCAAATATGATAATAAATAGAGTTTGGTGACTCAGATTTTGTAACATTTTTTTTTTCCAAACACTGAAATAGCAATAATATATAAAATTAGATATTTCGATATGCATAAGTATCATAAAGAGATATATCATTTTTAAAACCTCCATATATATTTATTATTTTTTTAATTTGACAGCATTAAAAAAGGTATTATATCGATCCATAGCTTCAACTCTTGTCATTATCATCAATTTTTGTCCAATAATTCCAGACTTTTTTATTGCAACAAAGTACATTTTTGAAAAAAAGACATTATGCACAACAAATTTGCAGAACCATTTAACCTTTCAGAAAAGGTATTTCGCTAAATTGAAAAGCTTTCGTATAAAAATATAAAAAAACACAAAAAAAAATGTATCTTAGATGTCTAAGACAAGGATGTAATACGCAGTAGGCTATAGTTATGCGAGCCGAAGCTCCCGAGGCCGAGGTCACCACACTGCAGTGAAGCATTGCACTTTAAGATAAAAACCAAAACAGCTTTTGGACTTGACTAATTTTGGTGATTTTGGTAAAATTAAAAAATTTTTAAAAATCTTCGATTAAGAGCTCAAAAAGTTTCAGCAGAACCGAAATTATTTTTTTTTTTTTGTTAGATGAACTACCCCTGAAAAATCGCGTCCACCACATATTTTAGGTGCTTTTTTCATAATAATTTATAATAATTAACATTTGTTGACCAAAAATTCAAAAAATTTTCTGCAAAAGTTATATAATTATAATGCTAAAAAAAACTGAAATAAACACTTGCTTTAAAATATTTTAATTGCAGGGTTCTTTCCCCCAAAAAACTTTGATGGGCCCTTAAATTCATGATCAGTGGACCTCGCAAAACGAAGTATCAATATTTGCGCAAAATATTCAGATTAATTCTTTTGCACAAACACTACTTTTAGGCATTTGTGTTAATAAAACCGTTATAAACATGGGCACAACCAGCTTCTCCTCTACGAAGTGGGCAAGAAATACAAAAATATAAATGCGATATTCACCTTGCTTAATATACTCTTTTATTAAATCTGGCTATGTTGACAGATAAGGAGGCATGCATTAATTATGTGAAGCATTTAAGGGGCGGGGGTTAAGCCGAATATCACTCACTCTCACGTGGTGAGAGGGGGGTTCTCGCAAAGATGACGTAAATTTTTATCCGCAAGAAACAGTGTAGAATTATGAGATAACTGGTTAAATTGAGTAAAACGTGATTCTCTACTAAGATATGACAAAATTGGACACAATAATATATATATTTATATTTAATATTTATATCAATAAATACAATAAAATTAAGCATATATTAACACATTTACACTGAAAACACGCATTTTGAACAATCCCATGAGAGATTAGAGGGGGAGGAGTCGAGCCAAATCTCACGATAGCTCACTAGGGGGAGGGGGGGTCAAAAAATCGCAAAAATCACCTCACGTAATTAATGGGCTCCTCTTATCCATCTGGCCAATTTTTTAATCTATTTAAAATTTTCTTAACTTTTAATGTGACACTTTTAAAGTTTTTTATTTTTTTTGGGCCCCTAGAAAGGTGGCAGATAGCAGGTTTCTGTGGTTCCAAGTAATGTTAAGGGTGGAAAAGTAGAATTATCTCATTCGTTTTCAGGATCAAGGGTCATTTTGGAAGAGATAATAACTATTTTCGACAGTTCTTTTAGTTTTTGTGTTTTGTGTATTGGGACCTTCGAAAAGGGTAGTAGGTATGTTCAAAATGTCAAAGGTGAAAAATAATAGGACCTACCTATGCATTTTACCTACTTCACCTAGGACTAGCTCGGTGGAGATATAAAGTCATTTTTGACATTTTTCTTTATTATATAGTTGGGAAAAGCCCAGAAAAGCTAAGAGGGCAATAATAGGACCTGGTGCAACAATTCTACCCTCTGGGGGTCACCGTTAGTTTTTTGCTAAACAATAATTTCTTGCTTGAAGTAACTGTTTACCCCTAGAAGAGTTGCAAATATGAAGTGGGTGTATATCAAGGAAATATTGAGAGGATTAAAGTATGAATTATTTTCGAATAATTTTGAGGCAATTGCAAAGACACAAGCACTCCCAAAAGTCTAATGCATTATACGAAAGTCTTCAGCTATTTTCGTGTCTTTCGATGCTTGTGCTTGATTAACTTCATCTGGCCTCGTGGGGTACGTACATACCCACCGTTCTTTCTCGTTTTGATTTGTTAGGAATTTTTTTTTTCTAGTTTTCCGGATTTTTTAAGAACGCTGATCTTTATTTTTTTTTTCAACTTAGACTATTCTACAGTTTAAAGTGGTATTTCAAGATGATCTCTGAATTTTTTTTTAAGACAAGATAATCACTATTTAAATTTTTAAAAAGATTTTAATCACTGGGGTTCGTATGTACCCCACGAGTCCAGGTATGTTACTCAGGATGAGCATGCCAGGCGAAGGTTAATATTGAATGTCTTTAATTTTTTTTTTAAGTTATAAAAAAGTCACCTAAGTAATTATACTTTTTTTTTATTTATAAGAAAATAGTGACTCTGAACATTTTCCAAAATAGCCCATTCGGTGGTCTTTGAATTTTTAAGCAAAAAGTGTGCTAAAAGTTTAGGATAAAACACAACACTGAGAGAAGTTTCAAGTTGAAGTGATGCACAGAGCCTTGTTCCAATACAAAAATTTTACAGTAATAGAAGGAGTGCTCCTAAAATAATGCAATTTTGGAAGCGAGACGCCCAGTTTCAATATAAGGGTCTGGCCAGACCTTTCGACTTTTTGAATGCATGCAACTTTTTGTATGACAGTGGAGAGCGGAATAGTTGCAGGACTTTGTCAGGCTTAACGAGAAGAACACAATGAAACAACGAAAAATCCAAAATAATTGTTTTAGTATTGATAAATTTTTCATTTTATGTCATTTTATGTATGCAACAGTATGAGGTCTGGCCAGACCTCATATCAAATATATGAAATTTGTGTGACCCGATGTGCGTAAACCAAATTTAAGTTTTCAGGGTGTGTTTGGCCAGTCTTGGTACGGGATTTAAACTTATTTGTGCAACTTCGGATGAGCGGTTCGCAAGATATTACAAAAATAGTGGATCCCCTTTCGTCCATGCGATTTCTCATATAAAATCGCTATAGCTTTGGAATTATAGGTCACACAGCTTTAGAATTCGGTATTCGACCACAATTTACAAGTTCCGTTTGACCGATTATATTTTATGGGTGCTGGAAATGGGGGCGTGCTGTTTTACTGAAATCCTTTTTAGGTAGTGTACAAGGGGGCGTGGCACCTCCCATACAACCCAAATTTACGATATCGAATAGCATTGGAATTATAGGTTGCACACACAGCTTCGCTGTTCGGTATTCAACAGCAATTTACACCTGCCGTTTCAATGAAAACATTTTATGGGCATTGGACAAAGGGGCGTGGCAAGTCACATAAAAGCCGAATTTACGTGTGTAAATTAAGTTCGAATACTGAATTCTGAGGCTGTACGGTCTATAACTGCAGACCAATTCGAGATCAAAAATTCGGCTTTTATGAAACGTGCCTCGCCCCTTTGACCAACGCCCATAGAATGCTATCATTGAAACGGCTATATATATATACAACGGGTTTCAGCCATTTCAATAATAACATTTTATTAGCGTTGGACAAAGGAGCGTGGCATAAAAGCCGAATTTTCGATATCGAATATATATATATATTATATATAGTTCCGAGGCTGTGCGGTTACTTTAGAACTATATATATATATATATTAGGGCGGGTCAATTTGTATGGACGAATTTTTTGGAGGTCTGGCTCAGCGAAATTCGTAAAATACATGTAATTTCAAGACTTTTTCTCCACTACAGCATATACAAATTCTGAAAAAAAGCTGTGCGGACTTTCGTAAATAGATTTTGTTCTCAATTATAAAATATGAATGTATGAATGTATGTGTATGAATCTATTTACGAAAGTCCGCACAGCTTTTTTTCAGAATTTGTATATGCTGTAGTGGAGAAAAAGTCTTGAAATTACATGTATTTTACGAATCTCGCTGAGCCAGAATTTGACCCGCCCTAATATATATATATAGTTCCGAGGCTGTGCGGTTACTTCAGAACTATTCGATATTCGAACGCTAATAAAATGTTATTATTGAAATGGCTGAAACCCGTTGTATATATATATAGCCGTTTCAATGATAGCATTCTATGGGCGTTGGTCAAAGGGGCGAGGCACGTTTCATAAAAACCGAATTTTTGATCTCGAATTGGTCTGCAGTTATATATATACAGGGTCCACCATCTAACGTTTTTTTTTCAACTAGTGCTTATTTCGTGAATGGTAATACTTAGCTCATGTCTGATTTCGCAGATAATTAGTTTTATCCTTCCGCTAAACGAATATGGTTGTGCATACGCTTGAACAACGCTGGGAAATATTGCGACATTACTTTGAAAATCATGGTAATGTTGTAGAATGTGTGCGAAAATTGCGTACGATTTTGGAAGAAGAGAAGCACCGTCAGCTCCGTATGTTCGTTATCTTGCGAAAAAAGTGAAAGAAACTGGCATCCTTATCGATAAACCAAAGCGTGAAAAGCCAAAAGCAGTGCGTACACCCGAGAATATTGCGCTGTGGCAGAAAGTGTGCGTGAAGCGCTATCAACATCAGTTCACCGTCGTTCTCAACAATTGAACATTTCGGAGACATCATTGAGACGAATTTTGCATAAAGACCTTGGTATGACGCCATACAATCTCCAATTGGTTCAGGAGTTGAAGCCAACTGACCATCCAATGCGTTTTCACTTCGCTAAATGGGCCTGCGATCGACTTACAGAAGATGCCAATTTATGCCAAAAAAATCATCTTTTCAGATGAAGTTCATTTTGATTATGGCGGGTATGTAAACAAGCAAAATTGTCGCATTTGGGGCACAGAAAACCCGCACGCATACATTGAAAAGCCGCTGCACCCAAAACGCGTCACTGTTTGGTTCGGATTTTGGTTCAGAGGCATAATTGGGCCATTTATCTTCGAAAATGAGCAAGGAGTGGCCGTTACAGTCAATGGCGATCGTTATTAGGCCATGTTGAACGAATTTTTGTTCATAAAAATTGAAGAGGAGGATATTGGCAACATTTGGTTTCAACAGGACGGCGCTACGAACACAGCCGAAGCTACACTCGATGTTTTGCGCCCTGTTTTTGAAGATCGCATTATCAGCCGCAGAGTTGATGTCATTTGGCCACCTCGGAGCTGTGATTTGACACCGTTGGACTATTATTTGTGGGGTGCCCTCAAAGATAAGTGTTAAGCCGACAAGCCAGAGACAATTGACGCTTTAAAGGACAATATTCGTGAAGCCATTGGTGAAATACAGCTGCACACAATCGATAATGTGCTTAAAAATTGGACCGATCGTGTAGGTTACTGCATGGCCAGCCGAGGCAGCCATTTGAATGAAATTATTTTCCATTATTAACCGGAAGGATTTTACTTTCAAATAAAGAAATTTGAGAAAATATATAGTAGTTTTTTTTTATAGAATTTTTTAAAAAAAGAAAAGTTATTTGGAGTACATTCTCCATTTTAAACATTTTAAAAACAAAAAAAAAATATATTTGTAGGAAGAAATATGAAAAGTTATTTGCAGTTCATGGAAATCTATACTGGTAGATTTTTATAGAAATGGTACTTATTTTTATAGGAATGGTAATTATTTTTATAGGATTTGTTTTATTTTCATCGAAATTTGTCAATTTCTAAAATTTTTCAATTGATAATATCATATATTAGAATCACTATAATATATATCGAATTTGATTTTTTTTAAGATTTCTTAGTTCGTTCTATTTACTAAAACATTTTTTATAAAAACAAAATTTACTTGGTTCAGTTTATTAAAAACACAAATTGTTGATAATAATTTGTTTAAGAGAACCCTGAAACGAATTGAACAAAACATGATTTTTTTTAAAAAAAAAGTATCTCAACATTGAAATGTAGCCAAAACTGAGTCTTTTCCCTAAATATTTTGTTTTTGTTTCATCTATGCAATTGCCTGTGTGATACCAATATTGTTAAGTTTCGAGTGATAAAAAATGTTGATTTTTTCAATGACACAACGCTGAGATATAAAGGATAAATGCTGAATAAATCGAGTCAGTTGATTGATCGAAATGAATTTTTTTCGTGTGTTACGATTTTTAAAATGAGTCCTTAGAAACTTATTAATCAACAAAAGTTTTTTAGATATTAAATTTTAAAAGAAAAAACTGACACTTAACTGGCTTACATTTTTTACGTTAATTTCTTATTTCTTGAATTTTCAAAAAAAAAACAAATTAAAATTCAGCAGAAAAAGATTACTTTCACCTGTGACCTAATATTTAAAAGACTTTCACATAAATTTAGGATCAGGCACAGTTTCTTCGAAAATTATTACTTATCTTTTTTTTTATATAAAAACTAATTATTTTTAGTCCAAAAACCACACGTGAATAAAAAACTTTTAAGAGAACTTCTCTACAAGATAGCAGCTAAAATAAAAAATAGCCCTAACTTTAAGATTACTTTCGGTGCAAAGTGTGAGATTTTCTCTATCTTAATCCAGTGGGCCTTGCTGCTTCGTTCCGAGTTCGAGATGGACTAACTTCCTTGAGTATCTCGCGAATCGCTTTTTCAACTTTTTCGGACTCATTTTGAACTCGGAACGTAATTTATATACTAGTCCCTGTGGGATTTTTTTTTTTCTTAAGCAATGCGAATTTACAACGGACTCGTTTTTTAAATAATTCGGATTCAAAACGTCACAATAAAATTTTTTTATTTTTTTATCATTATTTTTGTTTTAGTAAAATATCAGTCTGAAATCTGAAATATCTTTGTAAATAATTTCAAATCCTTTTCGAAATAATTTCAAATCTCTAACATTATTTTTTACTCTATAATATATCATTTTAGCAAACTTGGCTTTTTATATTACATTCTGAATAAATAACATGAAATGAAAATTAATTATAATGACTTTTATAATCACTATTTTTCGTCTTCGTGGTTAAGCGTTTTTTTTGAAGCATTCAAATTCGAAAACTTTTTGCAGAAAATCAAAAATAAATTAAAACAAAAAATATAGCTAGCTAGCTTTAATGGTAAAAATATTAATTTTCGAACATACGAGTACAATGTTGGTGAGTTCAAGGTTGACTCTCACTTATATCTTTAAAAACTTCATTTTTTTTTTCTCCTGAAAATATTCTAATAGCTTCTTTCTTTTTTTTCCACCTTTTTTTTCGATTTTAGAATGACATTTGCATTATCTCAGCAACCATAATAGCTAGGTGCATGAAATTTTGTACAAATGAGTTTAAGCCTAAATTAAGTAACAACACAAAAAACTAGAATTCAACTGCATCGCCTACCTCCCATACAAACCATTTTCTTTTTTTTTAATAAAAAAAGCCTGCATAAAATTGCTTATTTATGTTTTAAAAGAGTAAATTTAGTTTATTTAACTTTATTTAAACGTCATGCTAAAAATATTTTGAATCGGATAACTTTTAGATATATCTCTTATAAAACAATATTACCAAATTAAAGAAATTTAAAAAAAAAATTTAAAAATTATTGCTAATACAAAATAAGGTCACAATTTGTTTAAAATTATGAATTCTATTTTATTTTTCTTTAAATTTAAGAGTACGTACAAATTGTCTTGGATATCAGTGCATTTTAGAGCAAAATTTGATTTTTAAGACTTTTTTCAAATTAAGTGGTTTTTCTTGTTGCAGCTAGATGCAGCAGGTTTTTACAGAAACAGAAGGTAGAAGTACGATATTTTACGATAATTATAGCCTTCGACTTTAATAATGCTTAATTAGCTAGATATTTTCTACTAAATTTTAATTCAATTTTTATTCCTTGAAAAATTTACAGTCATATTTCAACGATTTTTCTAATTTTATTTATTAAATTTTTTTTTATTTTATATTTAATTCAATGGCAATTAAGACATAAAAAAAAAGTCCAAAAAGCCAAAACTTGAAATATACTTTGTGCTCGAAGTTATTATTGTTTAAACTTGACTGTATTTGTTGGGTTTTATTGAGCTTATTTATGTTAAAAAAGTTTCAACTTTGACGAGTTTTATAAAAAAAAACCATATAATACATCAAGTTTTAATACCATATACATAATACATGTTTTATAGTCTGACGAATAAAAATATTTTTATTCGACATTGTGTGATTGTGTCAAATTAAAAAAAAGCGCACTGTGCAGCGTTGCTAAATTTACGATTTTTCTTCTTGCTTCTTGCTTCTTTTAAATACTATTGTTTTACTTAGAATTTGAAAACTATAGTACTTAGAATTAGTCGGAATTTGTTGAATTTACGAGTTTTTTCTCGGTGTTTGTATAACTTTGAACCCTATCTATTGAAAATCGCCCATCTTCTATGGCCTTAAAAAAAATGTACTCCAAATGCTTAGCCAAGTGAGTGAGTTTTTATTTTGGCACTAAGAATCGTAAAAATAATATATGTATTCAAAGTTAAAGGTGGAGGAAGTTAGCTACTATTAACTCCAAGCACATCGTTGTTGTTTTTGTGTTTTTGTTCTTTCTAGTTTGCTAGAACTTGTGTCTGCGTGCTTTGACCTTCTAGATTTATGAGCTCGTGTGCAGTGACTTGATAGCGTATCCTACAGAGATTCTAACAGACCAAGTTAATGTGATCTTCGCCTTATTCTTCTCCTTATTCTTCTCCTTAAAATGCAGCAGCTTTAAGCTAAAAGTCATTAACAAGGAGGCAAAGTTACAAGTACAAAAAGAAAACAAAAAAAAAGTATGTTATAAAAATAGTATCCGAAACGAAAGCAGTTACTAGTTTTAGTTAAAGTTGAAGTTGTTCTTTTTAGAGAGAGTTGGTTGATGTTTGGTCTGAAAATAATAAAAAAATAATGGTGCAACGAAGTGGTAATAAACTTAAGCGTTGCAAGTTATTTTTAAGCCCACATATGTATTTAGTTGCTGCATGGAGCTATACTCTTAAGCCTGCTGGGTTTAGTTAAAAAATCATCATGTAAAGTGGGCGTGAAGAAATGCGGCAAACCCTTTGAGATGTAGAAGAAGAAAATAATTAAAAAAAGAATCCTGCAGCTTTTTTGTGTTGTCAATCATTTTAATGAGTCAGAAGGGTTTTTTTATTAGAAAATGCATGTAATGAAGTTTTAGCCTTAGTTTCTACTGTTAATTAAATGCCTGATTACTTTAGCACCTAAGAAAAATCGTTAGTTAAATGCTGAGTAATTGAAAACATCTATGCATTTCTGTACAAAAAACGTGTAGTTTTTAAGTCTAAATTCTCAGAAATGCATTTAAGAAAAGTGAAAAAGATGCAAGTTCAATCAGTTGTAGATGAATATTGTGTGTACAAAAAATGGTGTCCGTTTTCCGCCATCAGCTTCAGCTTAGTCATGGGCAGAGTTGCCAGTTTTTTCGTACTCCTGGCCGCCATTTGTCGACAACTAAACCGCCAAAAACCGACACAAATTTTTTCTTAAAATATTTTAAGAAAATAAATAAAACCATAATATTTACACAACGTCATAGATATTTTTATTACATATGTACATTAGGGCGTAAACTTTTTTTTTCTTTTTAGAAATTTTGGGGGGCTGAAGCGGAATCCGGAAGTTCGTCACGAAAAACAATTTTAAGAATTTTTTCAGATTTTTTGAAAAAAGTTTAGAGGTCGCTCAAGGTCGTTTTCCCACAAAAATATTTTTTCAAAATAACCCTTGTTATTTTTACCCAGAAAGGGAGCCTAACTGAAAAATATGTTGTTTCAAAGATCTTATTTGGAAAGAAAAATGTTAAAATTTTACTTTCGTGAGCTTGAAAGAGGAGTTCCGATTTTTTTTCTGGACAGCACAGTCACAAAAAGGATTTTTTTAAAAAATAATCTAATTTTTTATATTTCCACCTTAAATTTCTCAAAATTTCCGCTTTTTATAAAAAATCCTAGTATGCAGCTTCAAACAACACTTAATTTTAAGTAATTTAAAGAAAACATTTCAATAATTTATCTATCCTTTTACTAAAGTAATGCGCATTTTAAGTTTGGAAAAAAATTAATTTTTAAGTAAATTTATTAGTGTGAGCAATGGTTTTACAAATAACAGTTATTAGGGCTTTGGTATGAGCGTTACCATGTATCACGAAGTTACAAATTAAAGTTTAGCTAAAAACCATTTGGAATTGATAATTTTTTAGAAATTTTTGTTCTGTTTTAAATATTTTTTGCGGCCGTTCTCAACCACTTGGAGCAAATTTTGAAAGCTCTACTCAGATTTGGAAAGATGTCGGTAACCATTTGCAGCAGCAACACCACGTTCAGCTATATCATTCACAACGAAGAAACATTTGAAAATGTCCAAGGCTTGCAAATAAGAGGGGTTTTTTTTCTAAGTATCTGGGTCGCTTTCCAAAAAATCAGTGCCAATATTAGTGGAGTCAAAAAACTTTATGGTATTTGTGGTGATATAGCTGGACGTGGTGTTGCTGCTGCAAATGGGTACTGACATCTAACCAAATCTGAGGAGAGCTTTCAAGATTTGCTCCAAGTGGTTGAGAACGGCCGCAAAAAATATTTAAAACAGAACAACAATTTCTAAAAAAATTATCAATTCTAAATGGTTTTTGGCTAAACTTTAATTTGTTACCTCGTGATACATGGTAACCCTCATACCAAAGCGCCCTTATAACTATTATTTGTAAAACCTTTGCTCACACTAATAAATTTACTTAAAAATTATTTTTTTTCCAAACTTCAAATGCGCATTACTTTAGTAAAAGGATACACAACTTATTGATATGTTTTCTTTAAATTGCTTAAAATTAAGTGTTGTTTGAAGCTGCATACTAGGATTTTTTATTAAAAGCGAAATTTTTGAGAAATTTAAGGTGGAAATAAAAAAAGTCACATTTTTTTTAAAAAAAATCCTTTTTGTGACTGTCCTGTCCAGAAAAAGAGACTCCAGACTGTCCAGTAACTCCTCTTTGAAGCCCACGATAGTAAAATTTTAGCATTTTTCTTTCCAAGTAAAATCGTTGAAACAATATATTTTTCAGTTAGGCTCCCTTTCTGGGTAAAAATAACAAGTGTTATTTTGAAAAACTATTTTTTGGGGAAAACGACCTTGAGCGACCTCTAAACCTTTTTCAAAAAATCTGAAATAATTCTCAAAATTGTTTTTTGTGACGAACTTCCGGATTCCGCTTTAGCCCACCAAAATTTCAAAAAAAAGTAAGAAAGGTTTACGCCCTAATGTACATCTGACCAGAAATTGCAGCTTAGAGCTCTTATTAGCAATAGTTAAATATATTTTTAATAATAAATTAACATGTACATTGTACAAACCATACAAAAAACTAAAACAAAGATCCACGATCAGAATTTATTTTTTTAAGTTATAGAAAAAACGATAGCATAAGAACAATAAATAAATTAATAAGTACACGCTCAAAAATCTTGGACTAATTTTTAATCAAATCGTTAGATTTATGCATTTCTTTTTACTTGTTCTATTAGAATTTTAAATGTTCAAATTATTAGAATTTTTTTAATAAATCCAAAAACACTATTTAATACATGTTGGAATACTCTAAGTAAGCCGAGTTTAGTTTGGTTCTGTGCTTGTGCATGTTTATCATTTCTCTATAGATGTGGCTTCAAAGAGTAGTTGGTAGAGCATATGAACTTATAACCTAAGTGAAGTGGATTCGTAATCTACAGGTTTAGTTATTTTTTATTTTTGCCGAAAATATGTTAATACAAGTTTAGCATTAAGCATTAAGATTAGATCCCATGAGTGAATTAAACTTTATTTTAATATTTGGCGACGATTAAATTTTAATACAGTTTCGGTGTCGTCATAAATACCGTAAGGGTTTAAAAGAATTTAGCCCAAGATTTTGGAGCGTTTAAAAACTACATATAATTAAAAAAATACCAAATCTATAACATCCAAAAAAATATTGATGGTTTTTAACTAAATACTTCACTGTCCTTAAGTTCAGAGTTTTCGTTAAGTGAAAACGTTTTGATATTTCTTTTGTAGGCTCAAAACTTTCGCAAGATATAAAAATATTATAAGTATAAATTAATATTCTTAAGAAAGCCTGAATTAGCTCATATTGCATTTTTTCATTTCTTGATTTTTATGCAGTTCATAATGGAAAAAATAAATTCTACACATGCATTGTTAGTTGGTATCAAAAGCAATTTAATTACCACTTTGCGAGTTCTCTGAAAAAATTGTTGCCCATCCTCAGATTTGTAATACAAATACTCTACAAAAGCTCCTACCATGAACCTAAATTCAATTTTTCCCAGTCTTTTCTATATTTTCTTTTTCCTTCCTGATTTTTTGTTATTTTAGCGCTCAAACTGAACAAATTCAAGCAAATAAACTGTTCAAATGTTTATTGTTGTGGTAGCATCGTTGTTCGACGAATTAAGATTTAGAGACAGGAAAAATGTTGGCTTTGTAAGAAGTGTTGTAAAACGAAAAAAAAAAATTTACTGCATTATTCCGTATCACGAAGAAGCACACTAACGATGAGAAAGAAACGAGAAGCAATACAATTTTGTATGGAAAAAAGTATTGCTTCTCGTGTCTTTCTCATCGTTGGTGTGCTTGTTCGTGATACAGAATAATGCAATTAGTCTCTTTTTAGGGGAATCTCGCCACAATATCGCCAAAAAATGTTTAAACCGCCACTTTTTCGTCATCTCGCCAAATCAAATTTCTTCTCCATATCTGGCATCTCTGGTCATGGGCTCGTCACAGCCATGCATTGTTGTTGTTTCAATGTAAATTAAAAATTTGAGAGCGAGAGAGTAAATGTTAACAACAGCGGTTACCAAATGATTCGACAAAAATATGAAATCATGGGATCAAAACAGTGTTGCGTTGCGGAATTATTCAGAATATTTGTGTCTTGGCATGAAAATAGTACGAAATATATTAAAGCAGTAAGAAAATCTGTTTGTTAGCAACATTCATCGGTTGAAAAAGTACTAAAAGTAGCAAAAAGTGTACTGGTGTTCAGGAATCATATGATCACCACCATAACATACTTTCGTCACAGAGCTGATCAAACGAAGAAAGAGTGTACAAAGTGACGTGACCAGGGCAACGCCACAGATATGGGGGCTCAGGGGGCTTAAAGCCCCCCTTAGAAATTAAACATTTTTTATATACTAAATAAAAGCACAGATATGCCAATTTATTTAATTCCCATAACATGCAGATAAATTTAAAATTGTGCAATATACATGCTTAGTTTGCTTAGCAGACATTAATTTAAATATAATACAATATAAATGGTTTTCTTAATTGTTTTCCTATGTATTGTTGCTTACGTACTAGTGTTTGCAGAACGTATACATACAAATAGAACAAAATTATTCTATACCACTCTGTTGCAATGATGATAAGCAATGCTTCATTGCTCGTTAAATTACACTGTAGGTAAATTTTCAACTTTTGAAAAGACACAAAAAAATGCTGAGACACGTAAACTTAATTTTCGGTGGTAGGATTTAGTGGCATATTCAGTTTTTCCCAATCAGATCAAATTCTCGAGATTTTCAGATTTTTGTTATTTGATCATCATTTGCCCCTCATTTAAAACCTTTTTATAGTATTTTAACACTAACTTTTTCAAAATTTTCGAATATACCTCCAACGTGAAATCAAGTTAGCCTTGCGTAATCAATCAATTTTTCAAAGGTTACGCAATTTTGCATTTCTCTCCATTTTGACCAAATTTGAATGTTGTACGTAAAACCTTTAAAAAAATCTTAGAATTTTCTTACTCAAATAAGTATTTTTATAAGTAGATTAAATTCTGAAAATTTAAGCTAAATCGGAGGTGGTCAAAATTTTTGTTCTCCAAAAATAAGGAAAATATTACTAAAAATGGGTCTAAAAGTGACTAAATTTCAATCGCAAATATCTCGAGATTTTGATCTAATTGGGAAAAACTGAGTATGCCTCGGTTGAGTAAAACTCGGCATCGTCGTGTGTCTTTTTTGACGTCCCTACACTGTTATTAAATGAACGTAAAAGTGAATTTAATTTGTACATTTGTCAGTTTCACGATTTTTTAAGCTGTGTGTGAGTATCGCAAAGTGGTTTTAAAAAATGTTCTCCTCAAATCTTATAACACTTAAAATTTCAAGTTAAGCTCTTAATTGTCATTTAAAATTTTTTTTAATGTTCACTGTTAAGTTCCCTTTCGGAATAATTGTTTTTGAATCAAATTTCTCACTTGGGAAATCAATGCATCTCATGAAAGTAATATGCAATTGTCATTTTGACTCTTTTCGTTTAAATTTCCTCAAGTATCTTTGACGTCCTGCCCACTTTGTTTCCCAGGAAAACAAAGAATCAATTTGAACTTTGAACAAAAAACAAAGGCCTTTTTCCAATTAGATCAAGTTATGAGTGTAATTTTATAATAAAATTCTATTCAGAATAAAATTAATCATAATCACCATTAACTAAGCTAAATATAAGAAAGAACGACAGTACGAACAGCAAGAACAAAAGCAAGAATAGCGCATCAACTTTACACCAAACGCAACAGACAGCATCATCAACAGCGCGATTCCCAGATTATATTCCCCCCAAGAGAAAAAATTTTATTTTTATAAATTAGCAAAAAACCAGATAAAATAAAATCAAGACTAGAAAAAAGGGCAAAAACAAGCAAACAAAAAGGCAAAAATAAGTAAACATGCAGACGCGCAGCAGTGTATGAATTGAAAAAGGGAAAAGGTAAAAAAAAATTGCACAAAAAGTATAGAATATATAGGGGCTGTGAAAAAAAGGGCGACGAAGCATAATCAGAAAATCATATAGAAACGCTAACAATAATGATGAAGATGATGATGAAGATAATAATGAAGATGTTGGGGATAATGAATGATGATTAGAATGATGTTGATGAGCATAATGATGATGAATGTAGTGATGATGACGCGTGAGGATGTTGACGATAATGACGTTTAAGTTGATGTATGAAAGGAGTTGAAAAATTGATAAAAGGAAAAAATGTAAACAAGAAGATGTTTTTGTAGGGAAGGCAAAAAATCCCTTTTTACTAGGGTCATTAACACTGAAAGTGCATCAAGTCACAACAACAACAACAACAACAAAAACAACAACAGCGATAAAGCAAGACATGTCGTCGCACAGTGAAACGTTCCATACAAGATATAAGAAAAAAATTATTTTATGATTTTAAACGAGAGTGATTCAAACTAAGGCAAAAAAATGTGTGTGAAGTGGGGGTCTATTTTAACCCCCTTTGGAGTTATGGGCTAATTTTGTGTTTTCCGGAGGTTGTTTCACTGAAAATGCTCTTGCAACGAGATTTTTTTTTATGTGTCAAAAAGCTCTATGCAAAGTTGTTTTAGAGAAATAACTTCATGGCCTTTCCAACGAAATGTAACACTTTGTAACAAATAGATGTATTTGGTGGTCATACCAGCAAATTTTGTGGAAAAATACACTATACTGCGAATTCTTTTAAAGTGAATTTAAAAGAAAAATACTTCGTTAACCTGTATTTTTTATTAAAAAATATAATTTCTCATTGCTTTACAATTTTTCACATTATCAAAAGCTTTTTTATCTTAATTTTGATTTTCTACATACAAATACTTATGTAACTTTGTTAATTTCAATGTTGACTTTCGTCCTGAGTTCAACGATTTTGGTTGTACAAAAAAAAGGGTGGAAAGTTCTTATTGTAAAGAAAAAGTGAAACATTCACAATTATGTGAATTCTTTTAAAGCAGGGACCAAAAATAACAGTTATTTTCTAAATTTCTATTCAAAAAGTCAAATCGAAAGAGTAAGTCTATTCGATATTTGAATATAGCAGTGTGATGATTGTTAGCTAAAAAATAATAATCTTTAATGATTTTAAATCGTGTCAATAAATAATCGTGTTTTTTTTTGCCAATTTTATTTCGATCAAAAATAAAGTTAAAATTTGACTTTTATTTTTTGATCAAACATAAAATTTGAAATTTGACTTGTATTTTTTAATCAAAAATAAAAGTTAAAATTTAGCTTTTATTTTTTTGATATTCAATAACAATAGAGTTCAATAACAATAGAGTTCAGCTACTGCAGCTTTTTCACACTTTCTCCGCAATAAATCATTTTAAGAACCAACCCAAATAGCATTGAAATAATTGAAAGATATCGATAAAGTGGTCAAAAAAAAACAAAAGGGAGAAAAATTTACCCACCATCATAATGGGTTAAACCAAATATAAGAGCTTAAATTTTACTTTTATTTTTTTGATCAAAAATTACAGTTAAAAATTCACTTATATTTTCGAGATCAAAAGTAAAAGTCATATTTTAATTCCCATGACACCTGCTTGCAGTCGCTATTCCAAGCGTGTGCGAAACAAATGAAAACAGAATGTGCAATGAGAAGCAACTAAGCGATGCAATGCAACAATATGAAGATCGATAGCAATATTTTTATCTTTGTGCAAAAATGTAGGTGTAAAAGAATAAAAAATGTACTCTATTAATTGTTTTGAAAATTTTTTTTTATTTTAATAGTCAATAAGAAATTAATCTGTCAAATTTTTAATCTCTATTTTTGATCGGAGAAATAAAATTCAAATTTTAACTTTTATTTTTGATCAAAAATCAAATTTCAACTTCTATTTTTGATCAAAAAAATAGAAGTCAATTTTAAAATGTCATTTTTGATAAAATAACATAAGTCAAATTTTAACTTTTATTTTTGATAAAAAAAATAAAAGTCAAATTTTAACTTTTATTTTTGATCAAAAAAATTAAATCAAATTTTAACTTATATTTTTGAACGAAAAATAAAAGTCGTATTGTAGCCTTTCATAGTCATATTTTGATAAAAAAATAATAAAAGTCAAATTTTGACTTATAATTTTGATCGAAAATATAAGAGTAATATTTTATTTTTATATATCGAAATTAAACCAGTCAAAAAATAACGATTATTTGTTGACTTTTTTGAAAAAAATTCATAACCGTTACGGTCTCTGTTTTTTGGTGGTCATACCAGCAAATTTTGGGGAAAACTACACTATACTGTGAATTATTTTAAAGTGAATTTAAAAGAAAAATACTTCGTTAATCTGTAATTTTTATTAAAAATTATGATTTCACATTGCTTCACAATTTTTCACATTATCAAAAGCTTTTTCAACTTAATTTAGATTTTCTACATATAAATACTTAGGTATATAACTTTGTTAGTTTCAAGGTTGACTTTTGTCTTATGAGTTCAACGATTTTGGTTGTACAAAAAAAAAAGTTTGGAAAATTCTTATTGTAAAGAAAAAGTGACATTTTAACCCTTTCAGTGGATATGACCAATATCAAATCATTGGGTTCTATAATAAATAGATGAACCAACATGATAAAAGTAAATTAGTTTTTATGATCTATTGAATAATTACATGAATCAAGATTATGAGCTTTAGATCAAGTGAGTTTTCAAGAAGGCAACAACAACAACTACAACTCTGTATAGAGTCAATCACTCAGCTGACTAGACAGTCTGATTCGGAAATCGCTACATATTCCTCTTCAGTAGTCTTTGAGTGATTAAGCTGTGATCAACTCACTGTTTAAACTAGCATATGAATGTGCAGATCCTCTAATTCATTCTTATGAATTGTATGGCTGCTAATCATATGACACTTCAAAGCAGTAGGCCATTTTAGATCACTGCCATCAACTCTATCAAGGGCTGCCATCTGTTCTAGTTGCTTCTTCATTTATTTCAATATTCATTGGTGTTCGATTGTTTGTCGAAATGCACCATAGAAATGAAACGAGTTTTTTGCTTCGCCAGAAGCTAGTGTTCTAACTGAAAGGTGGCTATTTTCAGTGATTGTTGATGGCAATGATCTAAAATGGCCTACTGCTTTGAAGTGTCATATGATTAGCAGCCATACAATTCATAAGAATGAATTAGAGGATCTGCACATTCATATGCTAGTTAAAACAGTGAGTTGATCACAGCTTAATCACTCAAAGTCTACTGAAGAGGAATATGTGGCGATTTCTGAAACAGACTGTCTAGTCAGCTGAGTGATTGACTCTATACAGAGTTGTTGTTGTTGTTGTTGCCTTCTTGAAAACTCACATGATCTAAAGCTCACAATCTTAATTCAAATAAAAGTTAAAATTTGACTTTTATTTTTTTGATCAAATATAAAAGTTGAAATTTGACTTTTATTTTTTGATCAAAAATAAAAGTTAAAATTTTGCTTTTATTTATTTGATCAAATATAAAAGTGAAAATTTGCCTTTGATTTTTCCGCTCAAAAATAACAGTTAAAATTTACTATTATTTTTTCGATCAAAAGTAAAAGTAATATTTTAGTCGCTGTTCCAATCGATTGCGAAATAAATGAAAACAGAATGTGCAATGATAAGCAACTAGGCGATGCAATGCATTGATATGAATATCGATAGCTATATTTTTATCTCTGTGCCAAAATGTTACTAATATAGGTGTAAAAGAATAAAAAATGTACTCTATTGATTGTTTTGAAATTTTTTTTTATTTTAATAGTCAATAAGAAATTAATCTGTAATATTTTTAATCTCTATTTTTGACCGGAGAAATAAAATACAAATTTTAACTTTTATTTTTGATCAAAAATCAAATTTCACTTTTAATTTTTAATCAAAAAAATAGAAGCCAACTTTTAAGTGTCATTTTTGATAAAAAAAATAAAAGTCAAATTTTAACTTTTATTTTTGATCAAAAAAATTAAATCAAATTTTAACTTATATTTTTGTACGAAAAATAAAAGTCATATTGTAGCTTTTCATAGTCATATTTTGATAAAAAAATAATAAAAGTCAATTTTGACTTATATTTTTGATCGAAAATATAGAAGTCAAAATTTACTTTTTTTATCGAAATTAAATCAGTCAAAAAATAACGGTTATTTGTTGACTTTTTTGGAAAAAATCATAACCGGTCCATGAATTACGGTCCATGTTTTAAAGTGAATTTAGAGAAAAATACTTCGTTAACCTGTTTTTTGGTTTGGCCACTTTTGGCAACCTTCCCTTTCGAGGGGTTTTCGGGTATAACTCCTTAGTTTTTGTAGTGTTATGTATTTTGCAGTGCATTCATACAGCTACCACACCATTTTTATTAAATATTATGATTTCTCATTATTCCACAATTTTTCACATCAAAAGCTTTTTCAACTTAATTTTGATTTTCTACATATAAATGGCTTATTGCAATAACGTGATAAGCCACATGATCTAAAAAATCAATTTTTTAGGCAGAACACATGATTCAATGCATTGCCAACAACCATTGAGAAGATTTTGGCTATTGCTTATTAATTTTCTAATCTATTTGTAAAAGTTTACGTGTTCAAATCCAATTCTTCATACAAAACTACATTTTTTCAAAACTTGAAAGCCGATTATTTCAAAATATTTTTTTTGTGGCATATCATGTTTCTGCAATAAGCCCTTCAAATACTTATATAACTTTGTTAAATTCAATGTTGAATGATAAGTTCAACAGTTTAGGTTGTACAAAAAAAAAGGGTTAGAAAATTCTTATTGTAAAGAAAAAGTGACATTTTTAACCCTTTCAGTGGATTTGACCAATTATTGGACACGTAAGAAAGTAATTTTTATTTTTATTTTGCAATGCTTTTTTTAAATCAAATTGTTTGTTTTCTATAAACAAAAAAATGAACCAACATGATAAAAATAAATTTAGAGAGATATTTGACATTGAAATTAGTTGGATGTTCGATTTTGTGCTGAAGAAAAGCAAAAACATTTTTTTGGCTATTTCATAAGAAGATTTCATAAGATTATATTTCATCACATAAATGTTTGCTTATCTTTTTATTGCCTTAATAATAATAACATTAAGAGATTTAAAAAACAAAGATCTAAAGGGTTGAAAAACCTTAAAAGGATAACAAAACAGATTTTGTGCCTCAACCGGAGCAAAACAATTTTTTCTGTACAATCTTGCAAAACTTAGATAAGCCAGATAAAAACAAACATATTTTTTCAACTTTTTGGAACCTAAATGATAGGAATATTATTTTGTTTTTAGTTTAGCCTATCCATTGAAAGGGTTAAGTAAAATGTTTTTTTTTTTTTAAATGATCTTGATTTAATTTTTATTTAACTTCTTGTGACCGAAGCCTAGACCGTTAGAGGTCCAGAAAAAATTGCATTTGATTCGGATTCCCCGTAGTCAGATTAAGAAAAAAAAATTATTTTTGAAAAATTTTGTAGAGTCCTCTGTAGCCCCCAATTCACAAAATACAATGGGGTCTTACATGACTACATAGGTCTCAAGTAAAACTTGACGGATTTTTTCAGCTGTAAAATGTGATGGGTATGAACTAGGCCTTCCAATTTTGGGACTCAAAAGTAGTTTCGGGATTGGTAATTAATAATTCCGGGAGTAGTCCCAGGATTTGAAAAACAGATAAAACGTATTTTGTGCAAGGTATGAAAGTTAGGATATTTTAAGGAATTAAAAAAACACAGTTTACTAAAATATTTTATAAAAAGTTAATTTGTTTTGTTTCTTTATATATATAAATGACGGAATATATATTTATATTTATTATATGAAGACAAAAGTGGATGAAGGTGATATGTCCCATTTCCGGGTTTTCAGTGTTCTATGCATGTTCTATGGTATTAGTCTTATGTGCATAATAACAATTTTACAACTTAAAACAAGCATGTTTGTGGCTATTTTAGAAATAAACTGCTTCACAAAGTTTGATTTGGTATAAACTTCAGTACAAATGTGAAAGTTTGAACTCAATTTTCTCAAAAATAGATTTTTGCGACATATCACCTTCATTCACTCATGTCTTCATTGTATATCTATAGCATAATTCATTACATTAATATTTTCTGACATAATAATATTAACATAAAAAAGGTACATTTTTTGAAATCACTGAAGTCTTTGAACTGTAATTTAAGCTGATTGACTTTGATAACATGCTCTCAAAAATACCAAGGCATCTAAGGTGTCAGCTGAAGAGAAACATCTCTCGAACTCAACACTAGTAGGCGGAATTGTTATCAAATAATCATAATCTTTTTGATGCATATTACCGCTAGTGCCACCATTTAAGTATATTTTTATTTAATTTTCAAACATTTTAGGTAAATGTAAATTTTTTAAAAGTTTTTACTCGAATGTTAAATTAAAGTGTTACATTTTTGCAATTTGAAGGCCATTCCGGCATCCCGAAAATGCCAGGATTTTAGGCCTTATAATCACGGGACTGGGAAAAGTCCGAGATCCCGGTAGCCTTAGTATGAACGTATTTTTAATGAAATATTAAAAGCATTTTATGTGTTCAATGCAATTTAATTTCAAATTTAGAAAATGAATATATAAATATTATATATTGATACTCAAATTTTAGTTTTTTTACAAGAAAGATCGCAAGGTAAAAAATTGTGATTTTATAAAAAAATATAGCAAAAAGTAAGATCGATGGGGTCATGTAAGACGCTAATTTTTTTTGTAAATTTTGTAAAAATAACTGGTAATATTGGCTGAAATCGATATTTGTTTTAATAAAGCACATCTAAATTCTAAGTTCTAAAAAAACTTACATTTACGTTTGGAACAATTTTATTGAATTTAATATATTAATAGTTTTATTAATGCATAAACAGAAATTTTGTTAAATGGTTGGGGAAGGGGATGCTAGAGGAAAGTATTGAGACAAATTTATATATTCATTCAAACTTATTTACATTACACTTACGTTTTACGTAGAACTTTTTAGTTAAATAATATTTTTATAAGAAACGATTCTTATTGTCATAGATATATAAATAAATTAACAGTAATTTTTGAAGAAAAGGGGTGACAGAGGATGGAGGGAGGGAGGGGGTAGTTGAAAAAATGTATATTTTTATTCAAACTTATTTCCATTACAATAAAATACTGAAAAGTTATTTTATTCCACAGAAAAGGCAACCGTGACCAAACAATTAAAACTTATTAAAAAATTTTTATTTTATGATATTATTTACGAGCAACATTTTAATTTTATTAATTTATGCACTGTTTCACAAATATAGTTTTTCTGCTTCGTAAGTGTTTAGTAAACGTTTCGCAAACTTTTTTTTTCAGTACATATGGAAGGCATTGGCTAAAGATAATGAAAAAGTGGTTGAGGCGAGAAACGGAAAATATTAAATTTGTTTTTAATAACTAAATTGCATAATTACTTAACTAACTAATTACTTAATTACCGAAATAAAATACAACATTGTCAGTCTGTCAGGCACATTACGGGATTTTTCTCCACGTGACGATATGTAAATATAATATAAAAAAACTGTGGACTTTATTCAAAATCTTTTTAGGCCGAAAGCATGTTTATGAGTAATACAAATTTTGCTTTCAATTACCTATTCTCCATGTAATTTACTTTCTCTAAAATTTGTAATCGAACACAACGATTTGCAACGTTGGTTGACTGGACCTGTCCGACACGTGACAGTAGATGTCTTATTTTTTTCGCTTGCATTTAATGAAATTTAAAGAAAGTTTGAACGTACAATGAAGAAACAGAGTGCAATCTATTAAATTAGACAAATGGACTTCACATCCAATGAGTAAATTTAGAATTGGCTGTGCAATAAACTCAAAAAAAAATAGCTGAATTTATCTGTACATGACCGTGGAATGCTCTTGAAGGTGGTGTAGCTGTATTAATGCACAGCAGAAAACATAAAACTACAAAAACAAAGAGGTTACAGCCGAAAACCCCTTGAAAGGGCAGATTTCCAAACCTAAAAATGTTCCAAAAAAAGTGATTCCATGTGAAAAAGTGATGCTAAAAATTTCATAAACATACATTGGCGTTTCCAAAAAGTCTATTATTTCTGTGAAGTTCTTCGTTTAGGAGTTATGTCATTTAAATAAAATTAGAAAATCGTGATGTAGGAAAGTGAAAAGGCAATATTTCCTATATAAATTTTTGTAACTTTGGTACCTTACATTGACATTGACATGTAAGAAAGATATGTTACTCAATAGCCTAAATTCCAAATTTTTATTTATTAAATTTTATTATTTAATTTTTTATTTAATTTTTTATTTAATTCCTTCTAAATAGGCGTCCTTCACTGTGCGTCGTGGAGGTGGTGCAAAAGTCTCCCAAAGGTGCCGTTGTGGCAGTGCCACAACTGCAACAGCAAAATAAAAACAGCAGCAGCTAGCAAGCAAACTAAAGAAGTACAGTGCAACATTTTTAAGTGCTGCAACGTGTTGTTGTTGTTTTTGCATTCGTTGTGTAGGATGCAGAAATAGCATCCTTTAATGCTGTGTTTCTGTCTCCCCCTTATTTTTATGTACGGGAATTTTATTTATTTGCGCCACTTACCCCTTATCCTAGCCCCCACCCTCTTTTTCGCAGTACTGCAGTAATGTGGGAATTTTTTTTTATTAATTTTCGTTTCTTGTCAACACGATGCAAGCGCTTTATATAAATAAACAAACAAGCAGAGCAAATGTTTTTAAAGAACTTCGAACGTCGAAGAGAGTTTAATAATACGAATGATTTAAAAGCGGTTAACAAGCTATTACCAAGTAAAGCATGAAAAGTTGAATTTGACTTGTGAAAAAGGAAACTTACAGTTTAAAATAACTTAGTTCACGTCCTAAAATGCCAAAATTTGATTTCAAAACATTAGGGTTATTCACGATTCTGTTGCAAATGTGTTTTTTTTAGCACATTTTTAACATTATGATGTTGCAAATGCCTTACATAAGCGGTTTTTTTCTGTTGTTTCGAATTTCTTCCTGCGTCCATTTTTTGTTGGCATTTTCCCTTTTAAACTTCTTTTTTAAAACGAGATCCATTTCTTTACCACTTCTTTCTTTTAAAATAGCTTACAATTTTTTGCCGATTAAAATGTAAACAATGAAAACAGCTGCTTAATCAGCGGTGTTCAAAAAGTATTTGTGGTGGTGTTCAATGCAAAATGGACATATTCATTCACAATAATGTCATGCAATAGTACTGGATTTGCATATGCAATAGCCTCTTTTTATAGCAAATGCATGAATGTAGCAAATGCATATAAATACTTTTTGTTTTTGTAAAAGCAGCTAGTTTTGTACATATTTGTAACGAAGCAACAAAATCGTGAATTACCATATTGTATTTTGATGTCGTAGAATTAGATTTTCGTGTGCAAAAATTTATTTTGTTTAAAGAAAAATTTCTTTTGGATAGTATTTCTTGCATTTTTAATACACAATCTTATATGTAAAATTTGATTTGATTGTTATATGTAACAATGTTATTGTAAAATTTGAATTTATTTGAAGAAGAGGACTTGAACTTAAGGGCAGGTTCTCATCTAGAAGCCCAAACACTCGGTGATGTTCATGTTTTTTTTTTTTCATAGAAAGAAGCAAATGAACACCTTAAGTTTTTGGTAGTTAAAATATTTTTCTTGGTGCATAAAAGTGTAATGTGAAGTGTAATGTGAAGTTTAATGTGAAGTGTTATGTGAAGTGTAATGAGAAGTGTCAATACGCCGTCAAATGTCTCGTTGAAAAAAAGGTCCCCTCCAAACGGCCTCCATCGCACAGCACTTTCTGTCATCTGATATAAAAAACAACCACAAAATTTTATTATATTTATTGAAGATTGAACCTATAATATCAATAAATAGTTTAAAACTACAAAAATGGCGAACATGTAATTTTTTAGTACCTTTTTTTTAAATTTTTCGCTCTTTAAAGTGCTCTAAAAAAATAATATTATCTTAATATAGGTTAAGGATCTAATGAATTCTATCTACTTTAAAATAAAAAAAAATCCAAGTCAATCTATAGAGTAGTTCTTGAGATTGTGAAGGCCAGTTTTAATAACATGATTTTTTAGAAAACGCTATATAAGATTTGGTTAACGATTTTTTCGAATGCGTTTATGAAAATATCGGTTCCTTTCGTATGCGATAACTTTTTTATGCAATCGTTATCAGCCAAACCGCTTTGCGAACATAGAAATAGAGTAACAATTGCCTATCACAAGTCACAAATGTAACAAAATCTATGAAGAAATTCAGCTATTTTCAGTAAATTCTAAAATTCAAAGTACTTACATATATCATAATATTGTATTCGAACTCTAGAACTTTAGGTATGTTCCTGTATTTTTGTAGCAGAAACTTGCAAGTTTAATAATTTTAGAGCGAAAACCAAAAACAAAAACTGTTCTGGCAAGAAAAACATCAAAAAGTAAGGGAACGCTCTGAAGTAAAAGATTTCAACTTTTGAAATTTCTAAGTTGAAATGAAATACTTTATACAAACATTTTTCATAGCATCTCTGCAAACCAAAGTTTCCGAATTTGTATTTGTATCTGTCAGTAGTTGCAAAGGATCTGTAATTTTTGGCATGTCATTTGTACTAAACATATGGTCTGGGGCATCTTAAGCCCTAACTAAACTTTGATTCGAAATTGTTATGTAATTTTGTATTACATACGGTACAAAAATTATTGAGAGATCGTTGCAAATTTGATTCTTCATTTCGTTACGAATTCGGTGCTACAATTCGTTAAGAAATTGTAATGAATTTGTAAAGACCCTGCAAGCCAAAGTTTCCGAATTTGTCTGAATTCCGATTAGTTCGTAACTATTTCGAGAATTCTTAACGAATTCGTAACTATTTCGCAACACTAATTTCGGATCATTTCCGAATAATTCGAAAAAATTCCGAAGTCAAATTTTCAAATTTAAATTGTGAGGTGTTTTAAATATTTCGAGTTTGAAAAAAATTGGTAGGCCATGAGCCTAGCGACATTTTAAATAATTTTCCATTTGTTAAATAATTTAATTTTAAACAAATTTTTCTTTAAAACAGATGATACAAGATATGGTTCTAATTTTAATTTTTGCAGATGCAAATACAAACGACATGTCAGATTCACATTTATATATGTTCCATAATAGTAGTTGCAAAGGATCTGTAATTTTTGGCATGTCATTTGTACTAAACATATGGTCTGGGGCATCTTAAGCCCTAACTAAACTTTGATTCGAAATTGTTATTTAATTTTGTATTTCATACGGTACAAAAATCATTTAGAGATCGTTGCAAATTTGATGCTTCATTTCTTAACAAATTCGGTGCTACAATTCGTTAAGAAGTTGTAATGAATTTTTAAAGAATTCGTTACGAAAACGATAATTCAATTATTTCCGAATTTGTTACGAAATACGACAATTCGTTACGAATTCGTGTCAACCCCTCCATACGATTGTCGTTACGAAATCGGAACGAATTCGGATGCCGAACTCGGAATAATTTCGAAAAATTCGTAACGAATTCGTTACGAATTCGGAAACTTTGGTTTGCTGGAGAATTAGTTACGAAAACGATAATTCAATTGTTTACGAATTTGTTACGAAATCGATATGTCAATTCTTTACGAATTTGTTACGAATTCGTTACGAATACGATACTCCAATTCTTTACGAAGTTGTTACGAATTCGTTACCAAAATTCCTTCCGAATTCGTTACGACAATTCGTTACGAATTCGTTTGTTCGTACGACAATTCGTTACGAATTTGTTACGAATTCGTTACTAAAATTCCTTCCGAATTCGTTATGACAATTCGTTACGAATTCGTGTTAACTCTTCCATACGCATGTCGTTATGAAATCGGAACGAATTTGGATGCCGAACTCGGAATAATTTCGAAAAATTCGTAACGAATTCGTTACGAATTTGGAAACTTTGGTTTGCTGGGATATGACAACTTGCAAGTTTTAACTGTATGAAATTTGTGTAGCAAAAACTTGGAACTTTTTACAAAGAGTAAAAATGTTTTACTCTCTAGTTTTTGGTGTTTGAAAACAGAGTTTCGTAAAAACATGCACAATTTTTCGAATGTTTACACAAAATTTTTCATACGATACCTTCTTTAAAAGTGTTTTCTGACTTTTAGTATTAAGAAGTAGGGCACGTGAGTAATTTTGTCTCACGATCACGCACGCTCACGATATGTTATTTTTTAATCACGCAAGCTCACGGTTAAAATAATTGCTTTGACACACAATCACGCACGCTCACGATGTATTTACTTCACTTCTGTGAAGATAGCCCAAAATCTTCAGCCCAAGTTTTCGCCGAATGCGCCGCAAATCATATATATATGTATTGCATTCGCAGTAGTTATAAAATTGAGTTACAAATACATTTTTTAGCAAAAATGTATATTTATTTTATAAATTTGTCACCTCTTCTCCAAATTGCTATCAATCGTCCTTGATACAGCTTCGAACAAAAAAACTTAGTTAAGGTAAAAATTTTTTTTTCTATAAACGAAAAAGTTATGGAAAATTAAAAGGTTCCATCCTGCATTTTTAGGCAGAAATGTATTTTGATGTGCCAAATCGAATGATACTATGATCAAGTCCCGCTCTATCGCCCTTGGTACCTAAATTGGGGCTTAAGTGCACAAAATCGTGATTTTTGTATGAAAGTAAGAATTTCAAACCCCAAAACTTGCCTCAAACTAAAAGTTTCCATTCTGAATTTGTAATATGTGGTAGCAGATAGCAAACTGATTATATTACGCTTTAATCCCAAAATTGCTTTATATCGTCCTTCATACCGTAAAATGGTATTGAAGTAAAATACTCAGTTCAGAAAAGAAAAAAAATATTTTTAAAACGAATAAAAATGAAAAAGGTGAAAATGTTTCACGCTACATTTTTGTTCAAAAATGTATTTTTATGTGTTTAATCGAATGGCATTATGCTCAAGTTCCGCTCTATCGTCCTTGGTACCTAAATTTGGGCTGAAGTGCAAAAAATTGTGATTTTTTATAAAAGTAAGAATTCCAATGTTCCGTTCCATCGTCCTTGGTTCCTAAATTTTTAGGTAAAAAGCAAAAAATCGTAATTTTTTTATGAAACTAAGAATTCCACACCCCAAAACTTGCTCCAAAACAAAAAGTTCCATTCTGAATTTGAGATATATGATAGCTGATAGCAAGTTGAATATATTAGTCCTTAATCCCAAAATCGCTATCTATCGTCCTTCATACCGTAAAATGGTCTTGAAGTAAAATACTCTGTTCAGAAAAGAAAAAAAAATATTTTTAAAATGAAAATTAATATAAAAGGTGAAAAGATTCCACTCTACACTTTTGTTGAAAAATGTATATTTATGTGTTTAATCGAACGGCATTATGCTCAAGTTCCGCTCTATCGTCATTGGAACCTAAATTTGGGCTGAAGTGCAAAAAATTGTGATTTTTTTATAAAAGTAAGAATTCCAAACCCCAAAACATGCCTCAAACTAAAAGTTTCCATCCTGAATTTTTGATATGTGATAGCAGATAGCAAACTGATTATATTAGTCCTTCATCCCTGAACTGCTATCTATCGTCCTTCATACCGTAAAACGGTATTGAAGTAGAATAACCAGTTAAAAAAATTATTTTTAAAACAAAACAATATATAAAAGTTGAAAAGGTACCGTAAAATGGTCTTGAAGTAAAATACTAAGTTCAGAAAAGAAAAAAAAAAATTAAAAACGAAAAATAATATAAAAGGTGAAAAGATTCCACTCTACACTTTTGTTCAGAAATGTATTTTTTGTGCTTAATTGAACGGCATTATGGTCAAGCTCCGCTCTATCGTCCTTGGTACCTAAATTTGGGCTGAAGTGCAAACAATTGTGATTTTTTTATAAAAGTAAGAATTCCAAGCCCCAAAACATGCCTCAAACTAAAAGTTCCATCCTGAATTTTTGATATGTGATAGCAGATAGCAAACTGATTATATTAGTCCTTAATCCCAAAATTGCTATCTATCGTCCTTCATACCGTAAAACGGTATTGAAGTAGAATAATCAGTTAAAAAAAAATTATTTTTAAAACGAAACAAAACAATACATAAAAGTTGAAAAGGTACCGTAAAATGGTCTTGAAGTAAAATACTTAGTTCGGAAAAGAAAAAAAAAATTGTAAACGAAAAATAATATAAAAGGTGAAAAGATTCCACTCTACACTTTTGTTCAAAAATGTATTTTTTGTGTTTAATTTAACGGCATTATGGTCAAGTCCCGCTCTGTCGTCCTTGGTACCTACATTTGGGCTGAAGTGTAAAAAATCATAATTTTTTTATGAAAGTACGAATTCCACACCCCAAAACTTGGCCCAAAACAGAAAGTTCCATTCTGGATTTGAGATATATCATAGTTTATAGCAAACTTAATATATAAGTTCTTAATCCCAAAATTGCTATCTATAGTCCTTCATACCGTAAAATGGTCTTGAAGTAAAATACTCAGTTCAGAAAAAAAAAAAAAATTATTTTTAAAACGAAAAAAAATATACAAGGTGAAAAGGTTCCAATCGACATTTTTGTTCAAAAATTTATTTTTATGTATTTAATCCAACGGTACTATGCTCAAGGCCCGCTCTATCGTCTTTGGTAACTAAATTTGGGCTGAAGTGCAATAAATTGTGATTTTTTATCCACACCCCAAAACTTGCCCCAAACTAAAAGGTTCCATTCTGAATAGTGCCGTTCGATTAAACACATAAATTTTTTAACAAAAATGTAGAGTGGAACCATTTTGGCTTCTATAGTTTTATCGTTTTAAAAATCAATTTTTTTTTCTTAACTTATTATTTTATTTCAAGACCATTTTACGGTACCAAGGACGATAGAGCGAGACTTGAGCATAGTGCCAGTTAATGTGCCACATTTAAACTATTATCGAACAAGAATGTATAATGGAACATTTTCTACTACCTTACTTTTTTCGTTTAAGAAAAATTTTAAATTCTTTTTTGCACTTCAGCCCAAATTTTACTATTAAGGTTGTATTTTTAAATTATTATACGTATTTTCTTAAATTTTTCCTTTTAAAAGCAATTATTTAGCTATTTTTTGCGACTTTAAATAAGCTGCGGCGAATTAAAATGTTTGGGTCGAGTTTTACGGCGAAATCAAAAGTCCGACTGAGTTAAAAAATTTTGTGATGAAGATTTTGGGCTAACTTCACACCGGTGTTTTCTTCTAATCAGGAATGCTCACTATTCAAAATAATTTTTTACTCACAATCACAGACGATTACGATGTCATTTTTTGACTCACCAGTGCTCACGGATAGAATTGTTAACGATTAGGCACGCTTACTAACGAAAGTTCTTAAAGTGGTTTTTACGTTTTATACGAAGAAGAATACACATGAGCTTTTATTAATGTTTATTTAGTGTTTAAATAAAGTTAAAAATATGAAACGAAAGTTCAATTCATATCTTAGAAAGAAACATCTTATACATATATTAAAATAATATGTATTTATTAATTAGCTTGCAGCAAAATGATTAATTTTTATATGAATACCGACACAGGCTTGTAGCCAGACCAAGATGACAGAGGGGACAGGCATGAATCTTGGGGGGGAAATTTTTTGTTTTTTCATTTAAATAAAAAAATCATTTTTAACGTGTGAAATGAATACATTACACATATTTATTAAAAACAGTTAATTTTATAATACATACACGGATATGTAGATCTTTTTATACATGAGATTAATACATAAAAAATAATATAAAAATTAATTCAGGACTTTGTAATAAAATGAAGGTAAAAATACAAAATTTATTTAAAGTGGCTAGAAATATAGGAAAGAGTAGCGAAATGGGCTAACATAAGTATAAGACTTTTTTTAAGTAAAACAACTAAAAAAATTGAATCAACCCGCATCCGTCGTTTGCATCAAATTGATGCAGATTTTTTATTCAGATTTATATATTAAGAACAAACATGCATGTTTTGATTTAAATCTTTTGCTTCTTTAAATTTTTTCTAGATTTAAGATTTGCAGTTTTTTTTTTATTTTAAAATTAATAAACATTCATCATGCATAAAAAAGCATTTAAAAATTAAAAACATTTCAATGAATTATATATTCTTTTTGTATCTCCATCAAATTGGTGCACAACGTGCTTTTCATTTCTAGAAAGTTCCTATGGATGCGGGTTAAAAAATTATTAAAATTAAAATCTTAATTTCTAACCCAGTAGAAATTTGAAAAATTGTAACAATTTGTCTGAAATGTTTTGTTAAACAAATTTCATATGCTATTGAAGTCATGAATAAGGTGAATGTGCATATTTTTTGTTATTTTAAACAAAATTAATTTTAAAGCAATAAACAAATATATCAACAAAATGCATATTAATTACTCATTTAAAGTTTTTGGCCAGGGAGGCAAACGGCAATTCCCCCCCCCTACTACAGGCCTGTAATAAGACCATAATTTGAGTACAATTGAGTACAATTTAATTAAAATACATTTCAATTTTATTGAATTTAATTAATAAAAAGTATTATTTGAAAAGCAAACAAAGTACTTCAATCAACATTTTAATGATAGTTTTATTTAAAAAAAGTAATTTATCCTTTCACCCCATCAGTTTGGATCTTTTTTACTCTAAAATACGACCAGATATCGAAAAACTCTTTCGGTCAGTGTTGCTGTTTGTATGCAATTGGTAGAAAAAGCGTAAAAAAACTTGTCACTATATTTTGCACAGATTTGGGAAATTACGATAAAAAGTCGTGACACGAATAAATTTAAGTCACGCTAGCTCACTCACGAGTTAAATTCAATCACGTATGCTCACAAATATTTTGTGATTTTTGTTGCGTTCCCTCACGATCACGACGTGATTCATCGCGATACGCCGTGTCCCAAGTAAGAAGTATTTGAAAAGTTAAAGTTACAAGCTCTAAGCTCTACTTCTATTGAAAACCTTAAGAAGATTAAATAAACGCACTTGGATTTTTTTCGGTTTTTTTATTTCTTAATTGTGACTTATCAAAAGAATGTTGGTTTTTAGTCAAGCTTGCAAAGAAAAAGGAAGGAAGTCCCAGGGATGAAGAGTTAGAATATCCAGCAAAATGTTAAAATACAGATAACTGCACAGGGATGCATTTCAAAGCACTCCTTTACAAAATCGTTGTTAGTATAGACAATCAGCCCTATTCTGGCAGCTTAACTAAGCTCACCACATTAACAAAATAGTTAATATTAACAATTTGATAAGGTTTCGTATTCCGCTACAAATTTAAAAGCTCTTTTCCTTACAATTTTGTTAATAACACCAAGAGTCTTAACAACGAATGAAATGTATGTGCTATAAAAAAATGTATGTATATAGAAAATTGTTGTGAAAATATTAAAAAAATACAAATTATTGAGTTTATAATATTGAGTTTAAATACATTAAACTGAGAAATGGAAAATTTTTTTACTTATTTTAAGTGTTGATAATGAAATCTTTCAGCAGCCGTGGCAAATTTTTCAAGCGCTTGCAAAGTCACAAACAGTGTGACCAGAGTGGAATATTATATTCCACTTTGGCATATTTAAATTTCTGGAAGCATATTTTTTTTTATAAAAATATGCAGCATAAAAAGTGGAATATTTTTCGTATGATTATATATTTCACAATTCACAAAAATTGCAATAAAAAATGTCTATTTGGTTACTAAACGGTTATTTTTTGGCTATTGACACTTTATATTTTTTTATCTCTGAACCACCTTGTAAAACGCAATATAAGAAATTCATTTTGTAGTTAACTTTTTCGTTGTCAATTTTATTGCAATTCATTTAATAACTTCACGCAGCTTAAAAAGTGAAGTAAATTTGCTTATATGTTTGTTTGGTTAGATTTTTTTTATGGATAATGTTACAGCAGTAAGTAATTTACTTCAGAAAATATTAGGGGTATTCACGATGTGTTGTGTTTTCATTTGTGTTGTGTATTTTTGATAAATTTGATATTTGTAGTAAATTTTGTAATATAACAAAAACAAAATGCACAGTTTTCAAAATACAACCCTGTGGAAAATATACAACAATGGAACACTATTGTATTCTGTGTAAACTTCGTTATGTATTGGATCAGCTGATTGTACAAGCACTTCTACTCAGCATGGAGCAAGCTAAAGGCTACGCTGTGAGTTTATTTAATAAAAATTAATATAATTTATTCTTTCATTTTAATTTTTGTATGATTTCCTTTTGTTAAATGATGATTTAAATTAATATTTCCAAACGTAATATTTCCAGAAGTACATAAAAAAATCAGCTGATAAAAATAATGAAAAATATAATATGTACTTTACTGAAGGTTCGATCACAATAAGTTGTAAGTATTGTAAATTTTGCAAAAATTTACCACAAATGCAACACATCGTGAATACCACTATTATTGCTAACAAAAGATATTTCTTTTAACTATTTTAAAATGTGGATTCAAAACCATAAAGCAGAAAAAAGTTATTGATCAAAATTCGGAATCTGACGATTTATCAAAATTTGTGCTTTTCTCGCTTAGCTTACCATTTAGCAATGCTGAGGTTGAGAAAATTTTTAGTTATATGAATCTTTCTTATTGAAACGAAAATTCGAAATAGAATGCAAGGAAAACTCTTAAATAATTTGTTGAATGTAAAAACATGGCTGCATGTTCAAAAAAAGTGTTGTAATACCTATCAAATACCAGATAGCTTAATAAAAAAAATTTAGAAATACGAATTTCTATGATAATAATACAAGCAACAATTTAAGAATTGACCTCGAAGATGTGCCTGAATTTTAGTTTTGTATATTGTATATCGTTACTTAAAATGCAAAAAACCATAACGATGTTTATAATTTTTTATAAGAGAAGAAAATAAATTTAAGTGCGATAGTAATCAAATAAATAAATGTTTTTAAACTTGCTTCTGTGTTTTTTTTTTTATATGCATATTTAGACTTATTTAGATACCTATACATCTTTGAAATTGAAAGTGGAATATTTTTGTGGAATATAAAAATTGAAAGGGGAATATTTAGCATATTTTTTTTAACAAAAAGCATATTTTTTCAAAAATCTTCTGGTCACACTGGTCACAAGCTGCACTCGAAGCATCTGTTTATATAGCGCATCTCTTCTTTCAATAGGCATATCGATTTTCACCATGCATGGTGAACTTTATAAGCTTTTTAAGCTTTTATTTTGTTAATGATTTTTAAGAATACCTACATTTACATAACAATCAGCATAACAAGAGCTCCTTAACTATTGCTTGTTAAGCTAACAACCAGAATAGGGCTGAATAAGGGTATTCACATATGTTTTATTTTTGATTACAATATTTTAATTTTTTTTACATGGTTAATAAACAATGCTTCGAAAAGCACTTTAAATAAAGATTTTTAAATATTTATTACCACATTTGTCAACTATTTGGGTTAAGTAAAAGCAAACGCAAATCAATTACAAAAAATATTTAACTACCTCGTGTCAAGTTTAGGCGAAATAAACGTGGGAGCAAACATAAATTCGCAAATAGCTAGAAGTGCAAAGAGCCGCAAACTTAAATAACATTAATAAAAACCAAAATTAAGTGTTACTAAAAGCGAGAACTAGTAATAAATTGTATTCACTTCCAGATTCCTAAAAAATGCAGCTAAAAAAATAATAAGCATTACTTGAATTTAACTGAGGACAGTAAAAAATTTAACGAAATATCTGTGGCGAATTTTGTGAATGAGTGTTAAATTAACAAATTTTTACTTGTTATGATGTGTTTGATTTTTTCCGGTTTCTGGCAATTTTGGGTAATGAAGATAAAAGGATTTTACTAGCTTTTATTTTATTGCATTTCTTTTTTTCAAAAGTTTATTTTTTCTCTGTTTACATAATTACATAAAGAATCTCTGCTCAGATCAATAAAATATTGGGGTTGATTGCTTATTACGTTAAGAAAAAAAGCTTTTAAAAATGTTTACTATTTGTGACATTTGTGCTACATTAAGGCAAAAACTGTTGCGAATCGTGAACAATAAATTCAATGCTTTTATGAGCTTTGTCCAATTTCTTTTGTACAACTTTTTTTAAAAAAAAAAAGCCTGTGGAAAAGAAAATTGTTTTTAGAAAAATAAAAAAAAAATTTAAAGTGATGTTGCCACCTCGCTGCTTCGCTCAAGCCAGACATGTACTCGCACTAAAGCTTCAACACTAAAAGTTTTGTGATGTTTCGTAATTTTTTAAGTTGACATTGCAACATACAGATGTAACATTCATATCTACTGGATGTAAGGCAATAATTTTTTTTTCTTGAGCACAGCTTCAACAACTCTATAGCAAGTACAGCAACCTGGCAGCACTTGAGTGTTGCTTTTCTCTTTCTCTGTTGATTTTTTACGTTGTTGCACAATTTATGTAGGGAACTTTTTTGCTTTTTATTTTTTGTTTATTAATATTTTTTGTTGTTGATCATGATGATGATGGTACTTTTGCTGTTGTTGTTGTTGCTTTTATTGATTGTTCTTCGTGTGTGTAGTAAAAACTGTATGTTTGCTTGCGTGAACAAGTAGCAACGTTTTAAGCTATGTTACTCAAGTCTACAAGATGTCTGGCTTTTGGGTGGTACAACATTTTTCAATATTTTTTTGTTGGATTAAATTTTTTTCCCCCTTCATATTGAATTATTCGGATATCAGAGCAATTTCTTGGGCAAAGGAATTTTATACTTTTAGGAAAATTAAAAAAAAAATTTCAATTAATCAAAATATGTTCTAAACATATTTTAGGTATTTCAGTAGGCATGTTATGTTGTCTAAGACCTTAACAAGTCATGTTTTTATTTTCCCTCAGACCTCTTTTTTGTTCGTTACTTCAGTTTTTAAAGTTTATCATGCATTTTGTTGCTCTGTATTTTACTTAACATGCTGCATCATTTATTAAAATTGTATACATTTTTCAATTTACTTTTTATGTGAATAACACTTTTATCTAGGCCACCCATCAAACATCAACTTCCCCAAATCTCGCCATCGACATCATTAATTTCAAGTATTTCCACAAAAATTAGAAAATGCATTTTAACTTTAGTTAATAAAGTCAAGAATTTTTTAAAAATCAGATTTTTTTTTATTTTCTCCAGAATGTGTCAAAAAAAGTATGTCCAAATTTCTATATGCCTCTTCCCATTTTCAATAATTAAAATTTAAGATTGTACGTTTACAAGCTCAATTTAAATTTTTAAATACAAATTCATCAATTAATTTCGATACAAATTCAAATAAAATTGGCTTCTTCGAATAAAAAGCAAAGTTAAAAGTGCTTTCAAAATAACTTCACTGTAACAGACTATGTTCTGTGTGTGTGTGTGTATGTGTGTATAATGGCTTGCGATTGTTATATTTAAATATTTTCATTTAAACATACTGCCAAATTCACAGAATTTCATGTTTATATTACAAACAATCGCTGTCAAGAACTATCACAATAAGCGATCTGATTATATAAACCAGCTGTCACACGCAAATAGACCGTATTTTCCGCCATATGTAGCGGCACATGAAATCAGTTGGAAAATAATTTGTGTGCTGCAGATAATTAAATAAATATAATGCCACATCAAAATCTGCATAAATAAACAAAAAATTAATTAATGCTAATTATGGCAAAATATGGCAACGCCAGTAGCTCATGTCGCAAAGTGTGTGCTAAGTGCGTGTGTGTGTGTGATGGTCAGTAAGCTAGTTTAGCAAATGTCAAACATTTGCGCGTCAAAATTTATCCACAGGCAAATATTTGAAATACAGTACTACCTCGCTTTACGTTTCAATTCGTTCCTGAAAAAGTTGACGTAAATCGAATTTAAAATTTTCCATAGTGGTATGAAACACAGTTTATTTAATATTAACCAGAACAAAAAAAGTAGTTCAGCAATTTTTTTTTACAAGAAATAAAATAAACAAAACATACACTCAGAAGCAAAATTTCTCGGAATATGAGAAAAAAGCTATTATATTCCGAGAAGAATGGTATTGACTTTGCTCCAGAGCAATGGCGTAACTACGGGGTGGATAAAGGGGATACATTCCCTCCCTTTACTAACTGCTTAATTTCAAAATAAAACTATTGTAAATTTTTAAAAAATGGAACTACGTTATTTACATAAATTGTTCGAATAAAAAAGTAATTTCCTAGCACTGCGCATTTATAATTTTTTTTAACAAATTTTATCTAAACTCATCCAATTGACTGAATGTACTTTTTGTTTAAAGCTTTTTGCTTAAAACTTTTTGCTTAAAGTATGCTGTAGGAACGAACAAAAAAATTTCCATAAGAAATTCATTGAGATTTTTGACAACGAACAGGCAGCGAATTATTTTTTCGCCACATAGAACGCTGTAGAAGCGAAAATTATTGCTATGTTGCCAAATTTCTATTCGTGAGTGGAGAGTTGAAATGTCAAAATTTCGCTGGCGATTATATGGCCGTACATTTAATTGGCGCTGAAATTTGCCATTCAACAATAAAAAAATAAGCAGTAAGTATGTTTAAGTGTTGAATTTGTTATTTAACAAATTTATTGTTGCATTTATTCAGTTTATTAATGTGTAGTCTTGCCTTTAATAGGATATAAAATTGCAGCAATAAAAATATGAATCTGTCAATCAGAACAGCAAGTGCTTTTTCTTCACACAAACATTTTTGACTCTACACCACGGCTGCCATCTCAAATTCCCACGAAAAACCTTTTTCCCACAATAGCAAAAATTAATAACCACGAAAATTCCCATGGTATAAACTTGAAAAAAAAAATCCCATCGCAATTAAAAAAACCTCAAAAAATCCCACGAACATTTAAAATAACCACGAAAATCAATCGCAAATAAAAAAAACCACAAAAAATCCCATTTGTATATAAAAAAACCATGATAAATCCCATTTGTATTAAAAAAACCACAAAAATCTCTCTTCTATTATAAATTACCACAGTAAATAATACAGACATAACAAATTTTCAAAAATTAAACAAAAAATTAAGAAGAACAACTAGTATATTTCGTTGTCTGTGTTTTAATTAGTCTTTTAGTAATAATATTTAATAAAAATATTTGTTTAGTCCACCTAAGTCCTGTATAAAGTTTACAAATAGAGTTCAAAATGTCTTTTTAGTCTTTAAAAAGCAAAACACAATCAGCCCTATCATGAATAATCTTTCACACGGAATCGAAAAAGGGAGTTTTAATTTTTAAGATAAAGCTCAAGAACACTTTGGAAATTTTTAATGCAAACTTAGTCATCAATGGTTTATTAACAATTTTGCGTCAAAAATTTCCAAAATGTTGTTGAGCTTTATCTTAAAAATGAAAACTCCCTTTTTCGATTCCGCGTGAAAAATTATTCATGATATGGCTGAATCACAAAATTCTTATCTTTGTAACAATTATTGGTCAGCACGCACCGCATCAAAAGAAAAATTCTATTCGACTGAAAATTCGATGAACAACGAACATTTCGACAAGGTTTGACGTAAGATACTCGTTGTTCGATAACCAGCGAAGATTACGTCGAAAGCAACTCCTAGTAAGGGCCAATAACAAATCAATTTTAAGTTATACAGTTTTATATATTGATAAAAAAAGAGAAAAAATTCACTGAAACATATTTTCCCAATGCATGGAATTATGTTAAGAGTGAAAGAACTTCCCACCAAACCAAAGTAACTGAAGTCTTAACGAATTCGTTGCGAAAATCATATAGATGGGTTGAAACGATTTTAACAATGAACAAAATATAAAAAATATACACTTTTATGTATATATTTATACATATTTTAACTGAAAAATAAAAATAAATACTTCAAATAAAAAAAAATCCCACAAAACAAAAAAAAATCCCACGTGAATTAAAAAACCACACTCAATTAAAAAATCCCAGGGGAATTCGCATTTCCCACGGCAATTAAAAATAACCACTAATGGGATTTTTCCCACAAAGGTGGCAATCGTGCTCTACACCAAAATTTCGCGTGTAGAGTTATATGCCCAAAAATTTTCGTTCCTACAGCATACTAAGCTTAAAGGCCCAACCAAAGTAGACGAGTTGCTCCGTAACGAGTAGAGACTAATATGTTCGCTTTAATGCAATTCAATGTTGTTGCCCAAAATGAGCAAACGTAACGAAGGAAAGGTTCACATACCATAGAAAAATACTGACTGGACTTCAGGCATTTTTTAATGATGTCTCTTCA
Source organism: Dichetophora obliterata (assembly GCA_963920525.1). NCBI lineage: Eukaryota > Metazoa > Arthropoda > Insecta > Diptera > Sciomyzidae > Dichetophora > Dichetophora obliterata. Next base: position 244,354,689 of record OY986437.1, on the reverse strand, counting down.
GAAAATAATCTTAAATCCAACTTTGAGTTTTACGAGGAGTTTCTTGACTGCCCCACCATCAACAGCTGTTACTGAAGTTAAACTGTCGAAGCCGTATATTAGCCGCAAGGGCGCGTTACCAAAAAATGCCATTGAAGCAATGAAAATGTGTCCCAAGGACGTTTTTCCAAATGTTAATACATTGCTGAAAAGTTTAGCGCACCTTTTCGTGTATTCAGCGAATAAAGACCTACTTAAGAAATTCAACAGGACAGGTATAATTTAGAATTTGAATTTGTTTGTTACACCGTTGCAGTAAGCTATAATTATCTATTAAAATTTTAGAATCGGCTTAACGGACTGGCTGCCTTTGCAATACACAAAGATGTGCCCATTAATGCCGATGAGGTACTCAATAAGCTATCTAAAAAGCCAAGGCGGTTTAGCTTAATTGTTTAATGTAATAATAATAAATGTTACATGTACATTTTTACTATTTTTTGACTGTTCGCAAGGAGCACACAAGCATTAAAATACGCTTAAATAATATATGTATATATATTAGGGCGGGTCGATTTGTAGGGAGAGAAACAATTCACCAATTTCCCTATGATTTCCGTATTCTATGGGTTATTCCATGAAAATTTGCCGAAGGAACCATACCTCTATCGTTAAAATCGAGTCCCCTACTTTTTGTTGGTAAAAAGTTCAAAAGTTACGGGCATTTTTCCATTTTTTTCATGACTTTGTCCAAGAATATTACTTTCATGGCCATTTTTTTGGCTCAATCCATTTTTTAATTCAATTTACAATTCAAAACGAAGAGTTTAAGCCCAAATTTATCGAATTCGGTTGATTAATTCATGCGATATTGCTAAAACAAAATAACACATAAAACCAACTTTTTGATTTTTTTTCCCTTTTTATTTTTTTTTTTTACAAAAATTCAAATTAAGAGATAATAAAGTATCTATCAACCTATTATCAAAAAAAATATTCAATTTGAGTGTAGTAAAAGACAAAATGTGAAAAAAAAATTATTTTTTCTGAAAGTCTTGTTTGCTTTCAAGTCCTGGTGTTTTCGTACGGCTCTCTAATGTCGTCGCCATAGCGCCTTCTACATTCTTTCCTGCAACTCGTTTAGCAGTGGCAGCCAGCAATTGGACATGTTTTTCAATTCCTTGAATGTGTAAAGGAATGAAAGTAATATTCTTGGACAAAATCATGAAAAAAATGGAAAAATGCTCCAAAATTTGGACAAAAATGCCCGTAACTTTTGAACCGTTGGACCAATGTTGGAGATTTTTTTTTCGATCGATAGTTTTTGAGTTATGGATGTGAACGTGTAGGTAATATTTCATACGAACGTCAATTTGGGAAAAAATCTACCAACAAAAAGTAGGGGACTCGATTTTAACGATAGAGGTATGGTTCCTTTGGCAAATTTTCATGGAATAACCCATAGAATACGGGAATCATAGGGAAATTGTCGAAAAATAAATCGACCCGCCCTAATATATATATATAATATATTTCTCTATTTCATGGAAGCTTTTTGCCATTTTTAGGGAGTTTTCGGGATCACATTCTGAAAAGCATTCTCAGAAAAGTATTCTTAATTATTTAATTTGTATATATGTATATATATATATATACAGTCAGTCTGGTAAGAACGTGATCGGCATAACTTTTAAACCCTTAGCTCGATTCTTTTAAAATGAAAAACCTTTTGTTACATCTTTAATTGGCTAGTGCGCAATTTATTTAGTAAAATGTATAATCGCCCCCATTAACAATAATAGCTTCACATCTACGAGGCATACTTTGAACTAATTTTTGAGCAAACTCCCGTGGTAGCTCCCTCCAAATTTTTTTAATATTGCGGATAAGCTGTTTAGTAGTCCAGATACATTTTCTTTTGAGCTTTTCCTTCATAATTGACCAGACATTTTCGATTGGGTTTGCACCTGGAGACTGTGAAGGCCAATCCAACAATTCGACCCCATTTTGCTCTTTCCACGCTTTGCACAAACGACTTCGATGTTTGGGGTCGTTGTCTTCTTGCAATATCCAGGATACTCCTCTCCTTTTAAACATTGAATCAGCTGATGGTAACAGTGATTTCTTGTATATTTTCGTCATTAGTTCAGCGTTCAAATTGGCAGTGAATATGTTAAGGTGTCCAAAACCCCGTTCTGAAAAGCATCCCCAGACATGAACTTTAACTGGGTGTTTGACAGTTCGCTGAACTAATCTATTCGCTCCAGTACACCACGATCGACTAATGAAACCTCCGGCCCAAAAAGAAGATTCATCCGTAAATATTACATTGCTCCAATCACGATCCTTGTTTGCAGTCGCCCAAGTGAGTCTTTTTTGCATATGAACTGGTGTAAGTAAGGGCTTTTTTAAAGAACTGCGATATTTAAAGTCATTTGCTCGCAAACGTTCTCGGACAGCATCTTTGGACAAATTTACTCCTTTTTCTTGCAAAATTGCCGCACCTTTACGCAATGAGAGTCCAGGATTTTTCTCGAAGACGTGGAGGACTTTCTTATCATCATTATCTGAGGTCTTCTTTTTTGTTCCACGCCCAGGGTAGTCATCGACATTTTTTTCACACATATAGCGATTAACCCAATTTGTCACAAACGCTTTTGATTTTTTCATTTATTTTGCTGCCGATAAACGGGACATTTTCGGTCCTTTTGAGTGCAAACACAGAAACACTGCTTCAAACCGCTTTTCAAATGCAGAACTCATAACAATATTTTACACTTCCACTTGAAACCACAAATGTAATTAAACTGTTTGATATATTGCGTAATGAAGCAACCTCTCCTCTCAATTTTTGCATACTTCGTTCACGCGTAACGGTAAACCACGAAAAATATTGCCGATTACGCTCTAACCAGACTGACTGTATTTATATATATATATATATAATAGATATAATAGATATATATATATATATATTTAAACATAATTTCAATTTTCTTTCCCCCCCCCCCCTTTGGTAAACCCTAGCTACGCCACTGCTCCAGAGAATGCTTTTCTGATAATGCTTTTCAGAATGTGATCCCGAAAACTCCCTAAAAATGGCAAAAAGTTTCCATGAAATAGAGAAATATTTTCTCATCAATAAAGACACCTTCTCTTTAACAGAAAAATATTTCTTTATAAGAGGTTTAAACGTTTTATTTATGGCGTCAATTTTTCCCGAAAACAGATAAATATTTTTTTTATTCCATCGTAACTCACGCGACATGCGCACGGCTTAAAGCTTCATTTTCTCGAAAGTTTATGTTATTAATGTAAAAAATTTCTTATGTACATATGTCTTACAAGACATAGTAATGATATGATCTTCCAAAGTTGTCGTTCCTGTAGCTAATTAAGAATTAAGTAAATATGGGCGTAACTCACGCGACAAAAAAAAAGAAAATATTTTACAAGCAAGTTTAGATTGTAAAAACTCAGCGAATTTTCCAATATAATTTGGTTTTGTTTTTAATTTTTAAATAATGGGGTGAGGTGAAGTTTCATGATAAACCCATTTTCCCTACGGACTTTGTTTATTTTAAAATATATTGATTTTTCAAAAAATATTTATCATAACTCACACGACATAGCCCACGCGACAAAATTTCCTTAAATTTAAATTGGCTGATTAAGTTATTAGGTGGTAAAGTAATTACGTAATTTAATAATTATCCAATTTAATATATTGTCCTTTTCTTGCCTCGACCATTTTTCTATTATTTTTAGCGAATGCCTTCTATTTTTACTAAAACAAAAAGTTGACGAAACATTTACTAAACATTTGCGAAAAAGGAAACTACATTTGTGAAACAGTGCAAACGATTTGATCATCATGGTTAATGAATTTATATAGAAATTTCTTAAATTAATAAAATAAAAATGTTTCTCTAAATAATATCATAAAATAAAAAGTTCTTAATAAGTTTGAGTTTTTGGTCACGGCTGTCTTTTTCTGAAAATGTCCATATATATTTTTATACATATTTTCTTAATATTGGTACAACACACTTCTTTATTGCATACATTTTTCTCTAAAACAGAGAAGTTATTCTGCAATCACAATTAAATATTCATTTTTGTGAATTTTGTGAAAATTTGTTTTAACATTTCATTAATCATTTGTGAATCATTGTTGTTTCAGTTGTACGCAAAGTAAAAGTACTATTATGGTATTGTGATTCGGTTGTTAAAATATTGGTTAAAAATATGTTAAGAGGCAGAGGTAGAATTATTGTTGTGGCTTTGTTTTTCAAGACTCTTATAAATAATCCAGAAATTTTTTCTGAAAAAAGATTTTATAAATGCATTCAAAAAACCATTGGTAATAATCAACATCGCTTTGTGTAGCTATGTTAACCCTTAACTGATACACCTCAAATTATTGCACTAACAGTACATATGGTCCCAGGGACCACAACAACTTAAAGTGCAAAAAAAATACAAATTTAGTAAGAAATCTATGTTGTTTTTTTTTAGGAACATCTTAAATACAGGTTTTTTTTTTCCTATTTAGAAAGAAGTTTGTGAATTATATTAAGTACTTGAACTGAATTTTGAATTGAACAACTATAAAATATACTCTTTTAGTTTTTTTTTTTTTTATTTTGGTCCCACAGACCAGGTGTGCAGTTCATGGTTAAATAAAATTTTTTTCCTATTTAGAAAGAATTTTGTGAATTATTTACAATAATTGAATTTTTGTGAATTTATTTTTGAATTGAATAATAAAAGAAATGTGCTTTTTTATTTTTTGAGGTCCCACAGACCAGGTGTACCAGTTAAGGTTTAAATAAAAAAATCCTTTTGAAGGAATAATCGTCATAATATGCAACACTTGCTTTTCACAATATCATTCACTCGCTCTCACGCTTTCTATATTTTTTCGTACCTAGTTCAATATTAGATAAATATATAGTTTTGAAAAAAAAAACTTTTTTATTTTTGAGAAAGTATTTGTTTATCTTGGAATGTGTGTTTGTTTATTTGTTTGTTTGTACCATATAAGAGACCAAACCTCTGGACCGATCTTCCTGAAATTTTCACAGCATTTAACTGGGACTCTGGCATGATTAATAGGGTACTTTTTCGACCACGCCCACTTTTACGCCCACTTTTTTAAAATTATGTAATTGCTCCCATATAGTTTTTAACAGATTTACTTCAAATTGTATACACATTATACTCCAGGTGAGGTAGAAATAAACATTTCTTACGCCACGCCCCCTTTCACGCCCCTTTTCACGCCAAATTTAAGTTTTAAATTTTTTGTTCTCTGTACAAATTTGTTCCTTCCAACGGATTATTTTTTATTTGGTAGCATATTGCTCTTAATACTGTTAACGTCGCCATATTACTATGAACCACGCCCACTTCACCGCCCCCTTTTTTAAATTCAGATACTTACTTATACCACTAGCAATGTTTGCTATACAAAATACTTTTTTATAATATGTATTTACCTAAAGTTTAATATACTTTTTATCTACAGGTAAGTTAGCCATAGATTTTTTATTACCAAATCCCCCTTTTTCGCCCCATTTTACTTTAATTATAATTAATCTGCTTTCATCTATATATATAAAAATGAATGTCTGTCTGTCTGTTTGTTTGTTTGTTTGTGCTTTATAGGAGGCCAAACCCTTGGACCAATCTTCCTGAAACTTTTTACTATAACTCTGGAAAGAATAATAGGCTATATGAAGTTTTTTTTTTTACAAAGGGGCGTGGCACTGCCCATATAACCCAAAAATTTAAATCGCCATATTTTGGGCATTTTTTGACCTACGTTGATGCTATTTGGTACATATGGTATTGGCATAATTAGGAATACGTACCAGGAGAAAATTGGGTGGGACCACGCCCCTTTTTAGGAAAATTAAAAATCGCAATATAGTCTTAACTGCAGGACCAACCGTCATTAAATTTTCACAATAAGATATTCTTACGAAATAATAAATTTTTGACTATATAAAGTTGTGAATGGACGAAGGGGCGTGGCTTCGCCCATATAACCCAAAATTTAAAATCACCATATCTTGGGCATTTTTTGACCAACGGCGGCAGTATTTGCTATATATGGTATTGGCATAAATAGAAATACGTACCAAAAGAAAAGTGGGCGGAGCACGCCCCTTTGTTTGCGATATATTGGAGGCTGTACCTGATAACCGATCTTAAATTTTCACAGCGTTCAGCTTTGACTCAGGAATACTTATTACATGATAATATTTTTCGACCATGCACACTTCTGCACCTACTTTTTTACTACGTTTATTAACCCACAAATTTAAAATACATATTAATTAAAATAGTGGGGTAGCCCCATTCTCTTTCTTCCACCACTGTCTTCAAAACAGCCGATTTTATAATACGTTTTAATTACAATAGAGAGTGGGGTAACCCCATTCTCATTCTCCCACAACTGACTGCGAAACAGCTGATTGTGTAATTGCTGTTTTTTGATTGGTCTAAAAATAAAAAGGGGGAGCATGAAGCAAATTACATGCGATTCAGTGCTGAATTCTAATTGGTTTAAAACAAAAAAAGAGGCGAAGCATTGCAATATTTAAATTAAATAAATAAATTTTTGTAAATATATAAATACTTTTAATTTTATTTTATACGAGGGGGTAGCGAAGCACACCAGGTTCAGCTAGTTATACATATAATAGAGAACATTTTTCATTTTCTATAAATTTTTCTCTAAAAATGAGAATTTTCAGTGCGAGAAAAATACTTATCATTATTAGAGATATGAAATATTTTCATTTCCCACAAGTGAAGAAATATTTCTTCGAATATGTGAAAATTTATTCTAATCGCAGAAAATTTTATTTAAAATAGAGAAAATTGCTTTTGTCGAAAATAGAGAAATTTTTTATCACAAAAAAAAAGTTTTTTTTCTAAGTGTACACATTAGAAGAAAATAAATTTCAAGAAATAAAGAATCCCGCACTATGTGTATGAAAATTGGATTTCGGTCGAATTTGCCCATAAAGCAGGATTTATTAGATCTTTGCCTTCTGATTAAAAATTTCTATGAGCACAAAGCTTCTTGTTCTTTCATGTGTGAGCTTGGTAGCTTTGAATACCAAAAATCTGTGGTTTGTATAGTTTTCTGATATCAATGCCTAACTTCGATTTGATTAATGAGATATCAATGAAATAGGTTTTAAAAAATAATTTATCCGCTTTGAGTCAGAGACATAGTTTTCTCTGCTTGACCTCTTCGGGTAAAATGGTCACTATGTGGACAAAAGTTTTTGTATTAAAATATTTCCTGATTTTTTGTTATTTCTTTCGCGTAAGAAGGCTCCTTTGTTTGGTAAATAAAAAAGTATTGATAAATAATGAATTTATTGTAAAAAAGGACAATATGTCCATATATGAGTACATTTAAAAACTATTACTTCCGAAAAAATTTTTAAATTTTTTTTTGCAGAAAAATCTTAACTAGACCCTATTTAGTAAGCATAATACCTTAAAAAATATTTTTTCATTGCATTTCTTGGTGCGGGATTGAAGAGGTTAAAGGTCGAAAATTTGGGATTAAATTGAAAACCTTGAGGGTTTCTATATTTATCTAAACCCAAAAAGGTTTTAAATTTAAACCCAAATTTTCGACCGTGTATTGCAAGCTGAGGTTAATAGATTTCTTTGTTGACTCAACTCGTTCTTCGTATTTGTCAAATTCTTCAAAAATATCGGTCGCAATTTTTATGTAGTCAAAAGCTTTTGATAATTTTAGTGGAATAGTGTTGTATGGAGTTCCTTAGTAACGGGATTTTGATGCCCAAGGAGCCTAACTATAGTGAGGTAAGAAAAAAATAATAATTTTGGCAAACAATTGTGGCGGTAGGATAGGGTTAAGTTGAGCCAAATCGGGGTTAAAGTTAGGAGGAAAGGTGAAAATTTGGAAAAAACACTCATAACTACCCAAGAGTTGCCACTAGAGGGTTAAAATCTATAACCAACACCCATTATTTTTTCTTTCAAAAAAATTTTTACCAACATACCTACTCCATATCTCCTCCACCCCTAAGGGGGCCCCCATACAAAATTTATGTTTTTAGAAAATGGGCCCCAACCACTCCCAGAGTGCTCCTAGGGGGTAAAATGTGAAACCTGCCCCCATTATTCTCCTAAATATTTTTTACAACATACTCACCACCTACCTCCACCCCCTAACTCACATGCAAAATTTATGTTTTTTATGATTTTTTTTATAAAATCGTCTGGAAATTAGCCCCCACCGCTCCCTGCGTGCGTCTAGAGGGTGAAACGTGTGACCGACCCCCATTTTTTTGCGCCCCAAAATTTGTTCAGGACATATTTACCTCTAACTCCACCCCCTTATGAGGCTCCCATACAAAATTGATATATTTTATAAGTTTTAGAAAAATTGACTGATTCTGAATTCATTTATTTTGTAAAGCGCTTTTAATTTTTATTTAGCTTAAGTTACAAATTTTATAAATATAATTGTTCGAAAATGTGAATTAATTCAATCTATTTTTATCAATCGATAGATATTTTTTCCGAATATCGGCGACGACCTGTAGCAAAAATATTTTTTCCTCCTCATTACGACATAACAAATTGTTATAGTCCTTAATTAATTTCTCTATTAGGCCTTTTCCATACTTGCAACGCAATTCCAACGCAATTCCAACGCAACTGCAACGCAACAGAGAAAAAGTTGAAAAGCAATGCAACTTTAAACCGAATGCTTTCAGACTTGCTTCAAAAGTCATGCAACATATAATAATTGTAAGTATATAATAACTCATGTTTTTCGACTTCTTGCACTAATTTAATATTTAACACTTGCTCATTCATCCTGCAAACTATTTCTTCTTCTTTTAGATTCTATTAGTGAAAATAGGAACTAGTTAATTAAATTATTCACCTTGATTAATATATAGCGTACTGTACTACAAATAATTGAACTCACAAAATAAACAAACTGATGCAACAAGTCGCAGATGAAAATTGCGGAAAGCCGCGTTGCGTTGAACAGGTTGAGAACGTGTCGAGAACTTGTTGCATGCAAGTTGCTTAATCTGAAGGTTCCGGAGTTGTGTTGACCAAGTGTGGAAAAGGCCTTAGTCCTCTTTCGACGTCGTCGTTAACAGCATATAGATAGCGCACTACTTCTAGTGTTTATTGGTAATCTTCGTGCTCGGTTCAGGTTTCTGGATCTGTAGTAATAAAGTCTGTAGAAAATCCGAAGCGTGTGAAAAATGCTGCTGTTTTAAGTGTGACATAATTGCTCAAATTTTTTTTCAGTTCTTGATTCACTTTCTCCGATGCTAATTGAATCCTCTTTACACTTCTGTAGCCAACAACGTGTTCTGCTGCACGTACTTGGTTGCCGTTGCCACCTCTATCCTAGCTATCATCTTCCTCGATATCATCATCCTCCATATCTTCTATCATCTAGCTTTCTTCTGTGTCAGACGATTCTTCCGTCTCATCTTCAGATAACTCATCGTCGTATTTCTCTTTTCTGATTGAAAAAAAAACCACATTGTGCATTCATGATGGTCTTTTTTTAACTGAGATCCAATTTTACTAATTTTACTCTTCAAGCTCATATAAAACTTTACTTCAGCAAAAATTTTGTAATGTAAGTGAACGAGTAGAAACATATACATTAGACCGGTTCATTTTGCAAAACTGTTTAAATACTTTGGTGCGCGTCAACTTTCTAAAAGTTCAACCCCTTAATGAATACAGAAAAACCTTCAGACCAAAAAAAAAATCATCCCCTAACCTTTGCAGAAATCGCTTTAAGGTAATTTTGAATATATACAGGACCTGAACCACCTTATAAAATATGTTGTCGAAACCAAACCAATATTAAATTAATTTTAATGGCATATTTTAAGGAATATTTTGGACTTATTTTAGTTTGTTTTTTCTTTTTAAAAAACCGTTCTCATTATTTTTGGTGAAATTTTGATCCTGAAATTTTTTACAAAAAAAACTTTTTTAATTTTTTGTCATAAAATTTTTTTTCTTATTGTGCTCCACCGATATTATGTTTGTACTTTTGTATTTTTAGGCAAAGCTTTAGCTGTACTTCAGTATATCATATTTTTTTCGGTTTTTTAAAAAAAAAGTAAAAATTGAATACATTATTTTTTATTTAAATTTTTATTTTTTAAAAATATTAATTTTTTTAGTATCTTTAAATGTTTTCCTGTGATTATCTACCACTTGCAGTAAATAACGTTTTCGTCGTGTTCCTCTTTTTCTGATAAAAAGCAAATTGTGCATTCATGATGTGCTTTTTTTAACTGAGATCCAATTTTACTTATTTTACGTTTCAAGCTCATATGTCTGCGTTTATTTCTCATATTTTATTTCAGCACAAATTTCGTAATGTAAGTGAACGAGTAGAAACATGTAGTACAGTTGAGCTTCGATTAACCGTGACTCTATTAACCGTGATTATCTATTAACCGTGATGCTGAGTGGTTGATTTTTTACCTCTATGAACCGAGATTTACCGCTATTATCCGTGATGCGCATGTCCATATGACTGCTTGTTTGTTTTTTTAGTATAATACACACACATCTCTCATATTAAAATTCGGTGATTCCCCTTTTTCATGAAAGTGTAATTTTCATATCAATTTTCATATGTATTCATTCATCAGTGTGAAATTTGATCTGACAAGACGTGTTTTCCTTACATCATGCCACCGTCAAAAACTAAATCCGCGAAAAGAGCAAGAAAGGTTCTTTCAATTAAAGAAAAAATGGAGCTGATTAATGAATACTCAAAACGTAAAGTACCTTTTAAAATGTTGTCTGAAAAATATGGAGCTGGCATTCAAACTGTATCCGATTTAATAAAAAACAAAGATCGGATTTTAAAATTTTTCTCCGATGCTGATTCAATGCTTGGCCTTAAACACAGATATACACTAAAAACATCCGAAAATCCAAAAGTTGATGTCGCAACATATGAATGGTTTCGGCAAGAAAGATTTAAGGGAATTCTAGTTTCAGATAAGTTAGCTGAAATCGAGATATTGTATGAACTTAAACTGAAATTTGCTTCTGAACTTCAGGCGAAATGATTGTCGAAAAGGCAAAAATGTTTCATTTGAAGTTAAACATGAATTCAGAGTGCACTTATTCATTTGGTTAGTTGGATAAATTCAAAAAACGTCATGGAATCCGTCGACCGAAATCTACGGGAGAAAAGTAGTGTGCTGATTATGAGTCTGCTGCGATGTTTGTGGACGACTTGGATGAAATCATTAAAAACGAACAACTTACAACTGAACAGATCTACAATGCAGACGAAACCAGTCTATTTTAGAGGTGTTTGCCTCAGAGTTCTTTGGCTAGTGGTAATGAATATTCTATTGAAGAGTACAAGGAATCCAAGGAGAGAATCACAGTGCTAGTTTGTTCAAATGCTGCAGGAACTCACAAGTGTAAATTGATGATAATAGGAAAAAGTGCCCATCCAAGAGCTTTAAAAAACGTTGAACACCTTCCTGTGATTTATAAATCTAATAAGAAAGCTTGGGTAACACAACAGCTATTTCTGGAGTGGTTTAATCAAAATTTTGTACCAGAAGCAAAAGAACATCAACGCCGCATCGGTCTCAAAAATAACTGTAAAATACTTTTACTATTAGACAACTGTCCAGCACACCCAGATGTAAATGCTATGATATCTGAAAACGTTACAGTAAAATATCTCCCACCGAATTGCACGTCCTTGATTCAGCCTATGGATCAAGGAGTAATTCGGAGCTTCAAATGTCACTTCCGTAAACGGATCGTTCAAAAACTTGTTGGTGCTAATGACAGACGTGAGTTCGTTAAATCTTTGAATATTAAGACAGCTTTGTGGGCACCCGCAGCTTCGTGGGACTCTGTAACTCCACAAGTTTTAAAAAGAGTTTGGAATAGCTTACTATTTCATAATGAAGATGCTCCAAATAGCCTTGTTGAGATACAAAAAGATATAACCATACCGTCTGGATGTACGATTGATGCTGTCGAAAAGTGGATGGTGTGCGACTCTGATGACGCTCCGTTTGCTATTATATCTGAAGACGAAATCGTAGACATGGTTACCCAAAGCCAAGAAGATGAGCTTAATTCAAATTCCGAGGAATCAGGTGGAGGAAATGCGGACAAAACGCCTACATTGGCTCAGGCAATAGAGGCTAGTAGTATTTTGTAAGGTTTTTAGAAAACTTTAATTGTCCACGTAGTATTTCAGAACCAGATAAAATGCAAATATATTGCATACAAACTCATTTGTTGAAAGAACAATCAAAAGCTAAAAACATAAGACAGACTTCCATAAAAGATTTTTTTAAATAAATGTATGTATTCCTAGAGATATGATAAGTTGTTTATAGACGCAGATTTACATGCTTTTGTCAAAAATAAATAAAAATAATAAAATTTATACATGTAAAATTTTACCTCTTTTAACCGTGATTTTCGGTTATCCGTGATTAGCCCGGTCCCGAGCATCACGGTCAATCGAAGTTCAACTGTACACACAACATGTTAGCAAACATGAAGATCCATATGAAAAGGGACTTCCCCGTTTTCATTTCACATTTTCGTTCTTCTACAGAGACGACGTAAATCGAATGACGACGCTTGTCGGGTTTTGAAGGATTAATTTTTCATGACGTAAATCGAATGACGACGAAAATCTAGTTTTAAAGAAAAATTTTTTGGCACGACGTAAATTGAGAAGACGTCAATAGAGATGACGTTAAACGAGGTAATACTGTACATACACATACGCAGGACGAAGGATTCGAAATGCTTCAAATACATTTTGCTTTATTTGTCAAAATATTTTGAGTTTAACATTATTTTGACAGCTGTAATTGTATATGTGTGCGTTTGTGAGTAAGAGTGTGTTTGGTTGAAAGTGTGTGTGGTTCATTGTTGTTGCCTACAGGTTTAATTGCCTTTGACAAGCGTTTTCATATCGCCACATCTTCAATTATTTACAACAAAATTTCACTCTATTTTAAATTATTTAAGTGCCAGCCTTTACATACACACATTTATTACTTGTGAGTATTATGGACAATTTTTTAATTAGCTGACGGCAGTTTGACATGGCTGACAGCACAATTTGAAAATTATTTTAAATTATTATGACACGATTTTGATTTTATTAAGTTAAATTGCATTAATTTTTGATGTGATTTTTTTCCCATAATTAATAAACATCGAAAACGTTTTATCATTTGACAGCTTAAAATACACTCACAGAAAATAGAGACTTGAGTAAATAGGAGCATTTTAAATGCTTGTTGAGGGTGTTTTTTTGAGTTGAAACATTTGGGGTAAAGAACTTGTTGCCCCAAAAACTTATTGGGGCTGTTACTTTCTAAAGACCAGAAAAACCTGGTGAAGTCCTCTATAACAGCAAAAATGCAGCATTCTATGCTTGAACAGAATTCTATCGGATCTCACTCATGCAAAAAATGTTCAATTCTAGCATTATATTTTTTGTTCTGAGGAGATATATGAAATGTACTTTATTTTATTAAGAAAAAAATCGATAAGTCCAGGAAACATTAATATATTTTTCTTTTGCAAGAAAATTGCAAAATATTTGCATAGAATTATTACTCGCTGAGTATAGGCACTAGGGTAAAAATTGTTGTATATCAGTAAAGTCTGGTTCTAAGTTCTTCGCGTTAAAATGACAAAAAAAAATGTATGACGTCAAAATGCCACATTGGGATCTGCTTCTAGATTGAAGATGTAACGATCACTTCACGTTGTGGCACTTGCCCTCTCTGTTAATGTATGCCCCAAGGTTAATATTATAAGAGGAAAACGAAGACAAGATACGTGTCTTCAAGACAAAAATAAAAAACAAATATGACGTCACAAAGTCGAGGATAATGCAATTATTATATTACTCGCTGAGCATAGGTGCTGCGGTAAAAATTCATATACGACAATAAAGTTCGGTTATTTGAGCTTCTGATAAAAAGAATTAAATAACTTTTGACGTCATAAAATCGCAGTGGCAGCCGCTTAATGCAACAAAAATCCTAAAAGTTTGCATAGAATTTTAACTCGATAGGCTCGAGGCATAGATGTTAATTTTATGGTGCAATATTAGAGTAGGATTTTTAGGATAGTTTATGACATCATCAGGCCGATAATGGTTTACGCAGACTGTTAAAGTAGTATTAAAAAATCGGTCATAGGCCTATCGTAAATGGAAGCGAAACCCCACTGCGTTCAATTGGGATGCGCACAGAAGAGCCAGGAACGAAATTGCATCTGCTGTTAGGCTTTCCAAGTTGAACTTTTTCAAGTCTAGACTGAACTATGTTCTTTCTTTAAAAACAATTGTGGAGAAACCTAAAAATTATTAGAATTTGCAACAAAGATAGCGAAGCTTGAAGAAAAGATCCTAACCAGTTGAACAATTATTTTCTTGCTACCTCTACATCGAATTGTTCGCATACCACCGTTGAGGATGATAGCGATAGTTATGATTCTGAATCTCTGAAAGAATTTCAGCTTAGGGCAGTAAGTGAATTAGATGTAGCTCGATGCACTAGCAAAATAAAATCAAATGCTTCTGAGGAGGATGGAACTTTCATTAGGTTATTTTACCATATGTCCTTAGTTCGCTTGCCCACATAATAAACAATTGCTTTACTAATCGCGTTATCCACAGGCTTGGAAGGTGGAGCCTATTAGTCTTGTAGCAAGAAACTAAATTCTTGCCGCCCATGTGATTTCCGTCCAATAAGTTTTCTGTCCTCGATATACAAAGTGTGTGAGGTGCTTGCTCATGGTCGAGCAGATATCCCACCACTTGAGCCTTTTCAATCTCATGTCGCACCTACATTCTGGTTTGTGTCCTAGGCACAGCGGCTCTACTGCTGTGGTCAAAATACTTTATGACATACTGCGCTTATTAGATTTCTCTAAAGCTTTCGATACCGTCAGCCACTCTATCCTCTGCAGAAAACTTTGTCAACATTTTTAGTTCTCTAAATCTCCAGTCTGCAACAAAAATGTGGTTGCAGCCAGCCTCGAGCTAGGCAAGGACACATACTGGTTCGTCGCAGCCTACTTCTCGCACAATGAAAGCCCGCCTCCAGATACCATCAGGAAATTGGTGGACGATGCCCGTGACATGCGTCGAGTGGTCACCATATCGGCCGACACTAATGCACATAACTCCGTGTGGGACAGCACGGACACTTACGAGAGGGGTGATAGTGCGAAATCCCTGAATGTTTTAGTAGAAACTCACTTTCCGGGATGCTCAGCGATATGAAATACTACAATTCATCATCTTTATACCTAAGGCAGGCAAAAGCTCACACATAAATACAAAAGACCTTCGAGCAATTGGTCTCTCATCTTTTCTTCTAAAAATGCTCGAGAGACTTATCGCCATTCAGTTGAGATTTCAAATAAAAAAAAAATCACTCTCAATAGCACAACATGCTTACACCAAAGGCAAATCCATGGAAACAGCTCTCCACTCCATAGTTTCTTTTACTGAAAAATCCCTCCATCAAAAGGAATATAAGATGATAGCTTTTATTGATATAGAAGGAGCCTTAAATAACGTCGAGGCAAGAGCTATCACCAATGAGCTGACGGAGCTTGGGGTGGGTGCCGCACTGATAGCACTCATAAATCAAATGGTAGTTGGCAGGATTATAAGTGCAAAGTTTGGAGCGGCATCCACGTTAATATCTGTACCAAGAGGAGCCCCTCAGGGAGCGATTCTATCGCCTCTACTCTGGAATTTGACAGTAAATGAACTGTTAGTTAAACTGGCACTAGAGAGGTGCAGGGTGAGAGCTTATGCCAATGACGTTGCTATTGTTACCTCTGGAAAATATATATCTACTCTTCGAAACATTATGCAAAATTGCCTAAATACTCTAGTCAACTGGGCTAAGCCCGCCAGAGGACCTTCGGGGAATCTGCCTGTCCAAAGCCAGGAATAGAAAGGAGATGGGTGGTTATTGGGTGGACAATTAATGGGGCACGGCCCATGAATTGATCTCAAAATGAGTTCAATCTTGAGGCACGGCTCTTGAATGTTCATCTGATTTCCATAATATAAAAAGGTTTACCTTCAGCCTTGGTTGTTGGTGCTAAGTCTTGGAGAAAGCATGGTTTTGCTATTAAGTTATCATAACATTGTTATTGTAATATGCTTTCAATGGACAATCAATCCAATATAACTTGAAGAGCGGAGGCAGTCATCCATCAATGATGAGGAGACCTGATTTATCGTTGTTCTGCAGACCTTGTTTTAGAATGAGGGTTCTATGTAAGAAGCATAGAATCCTTCGATCGAGTAAAAATTAATTAGTATACTACGGCTCACGCTTCCTAGTTTTCCGAAAGAGGCTTTTAATTAAGACTTAACTAAGCTAACGAAGTTGCGTAAGTAGGATTGTGGTTCTCTTGGTATATTACCGGGAAACCAATGGTTATTTTTTACCTATTCATGTACAGTTTTAGTGACTGAAGGTGTCACAGTCAAATATAATTGTTCTAAGAACTTTTGGTCTGTAGACGGGATGTTGAAGAGCCTTGTCTGGTGGAACCTTGAGCCCGGGATTGACTGTCGTGGTCTTGGTCCTTCGAGGTTTCATACGCTCTGGCTGTGGTTAGACCAGGAAGGTCGGTGTGAGTTACACTTTAAGTTGAACTCGAGATGATAATTCCCTTATATTACTAAGAGGAAGATAGCAGATAAACTCTCGTATATTTCAAACAGTGAATGTTAGGAAGGTAAGCAACTACCGGCTCAATATACTGTTACCTTTGGAATTTGAGAACAGGCGACGGGGTAACCTAAACAGTCTGAGTTGTGTCCACAAATGATTGGGGAACCTGATGACAAAACCTTCCTAGTTTTCATGACAAAGACTACCCTCTTTGATCGTGTGAGCGAAGTTGCGTACCAAAAAATGGGTTAAATTAGCGGTAAGTATACCGATAATGACCCATGGTTATTTTATAACCAAGTCATGTACAATTTGAGTGGCCGAATGTGTCACGGTCATGTATAGTCAATTGATGGTTAAAAGTTGGTGGAATTAGGGGAACCTTTCTGGTGGATCATTTGAATTCCGAAGGGGCGTTGGCCGACGCTAAATATTGGTCCCAAGCTTTGGAACACCGTAGAGTTAAGCCTTCACGGCAGGGGTCTACGTTAAGCTCATAGAGGATTTCAGTCAACAGTCACCTAAACCTTCTCCGTAAAGTTTAAAGATCAGCGGAACTGTGCATCAGCGGAGCCCTAAGAACCACTCCAACAGACGCATTAGACACAATGCTCCATCTTACACTACTTGATATCCTAGCTAAACAGATGGTTGCTAATACAGCCATCCGCCTAGAAGCCACCTCCCAGTGGAAAGAAGGTACACTAGGACATTCTTGCATTAGGAAATTTCTCCCTCCCGTCCATTGTCTACATCATACAAAAACTATCCTTTGAAAGGAAGTTCGATGTATCGATTCCCTCTCGAGAAGAGTGGGAACTAGGAAACCGTTCACCTCACAATGTCATTGAGATATTTACTGATGGATCAAAACTAGATGGCAAAGTAGGTGGAGGAGTCTACTCAAAAGCATTAAGCATTAATTTAGGTTTCAGGCTCCCTGACCATTGCAGTGTATTTCAAGCTGAAATCGTTGCTATACATGAAGCGTTAACTTGGCTTCAGGTAAGTGAAATATCTTCCATGGATATTGGCATACCTTCTGACAGTCAAGCCGCTTTGAAAGCCCTATTAACTGTTGAAATAACATCTGAAACATTTCTCAACTGATTCTTGAACATAAGGATTTTCTAGGTAACTGCAAAGCAGATGAACCCGCTCATACAGGTGCTACTAAACAACTATTTTTAGACAAGGCAAGCCTTAGTATTCCTCTCACCACATATAAACTCCTTACACATGAGTTATCCTGCATCAAAACCAACAACAGATGGTCAGTAGGAAACACACAATATAACACGGCAAATCTTAACTCAATCTTAAGCGTTCAAAAGAACACATTTTTCTCAGTAGAGACCACATTAGCACCGTGTTAGGGATCTTTACAAGGCACTGCCTTATTGGCAGACAAGTTCAAAAATTAAACATACCACACAACGACTTTTGCAGAAGCTATAGAGATGAAGCTATAGAGATGAGGAGGAGGAAGAATTTACAGCACATTTCATATGCACTTGCCCAGCGTGCTCAAAAACGCTTCCTCCACTTAGGCAACTGGTTCTTCAATGACCTCGACAAACTCTCGGAATCTTCGACTTACCGAATCCTAGGTTTAGTAAACAGTTCAAACTGGTTTAAAAAGAGATCCTAAGTGTGAGAGCCTTAGTGTGTCTCGTTTGAGACAGAAATCCTCTATGTATTTAACGTAGACCCCTACCGCGAAGGCTTAATTCTACGGTGCTCCAAAGCTGGAGACAAATATGAAGCGTCGGCCAATGCCACTTTGGAATTCAAAAGATCCACCAGAAAGGTTCCCCTAATTCCACTTCACAGACCAACCTTTAACCATCAATTGACTATACATGACCGTGATACACTCGGCCACTAAAATTGTTCATGACTTGGTTATAAAATAATCATAGGCCATTATCGGTATACATACCGTTAATTTAACCCATTTTTTGGTACGCAATTTCGCTCACACGATCAAAGAGGGTAGTCTTGGTCATGAAAACTAGGAAGCGATACTTACATAAAACCTATGGTACTGTTGCTATTTCATAAGGTTTCCCAATCATTTGTGGACACAACTCAGACTGTTTAGGTTTCCCCGTCGCCTGTTCTCAAATTCCAAACGTAACAGTATATTGATCCGGTAGTTGCTTGCCTTAATAACTTTTACTGTTTGAAATAACGAGAGTTCAATCTACCATCATTCTCTTAGTAATTTAAGGAAGTTACCAACCCGAGTTCAACTTAAGTGAAACTCACACCGAACTTCCTGGCCTAACCACAGCCACAGAGCGTATGAAACCCTGAAAGACCAAAGTTCTTAGATTAATTATATTTGACTGTGACACCTTCAGTCACTAGAATTGTACATGACTAGGTTACAAATAGCCATTGGTTTCCCAGTAAAATACCGAGAAAACCACAATCCTTACACAATTACGCAACTTCATTAGCTTAATTAAGTCTTAATTAAAAGCCTCTTTCGGAAAACTAGGAAGCGTGAGCCGTAGCATACCAATTGGCTTATACTCGGTCGAAAGATTCTATCCTTCTTCTAAGCTTCATTCTAAAACAAGGTCTGCAGAACAACGATAAATCAGGTCTCCTCATCATTGATGGATGACTGCCCCCGCTCTTCAAGTTACATTGAATTGATCGTCCATCGAAAGCATATTACAATAACAATGTTATGATGATTTAATACCAAAACCATGCTTTCTCCAAGATTAAGCGCCAACAACCAAAGCTCAATGTAAACCTTTTTATTTTACGGAAATCAGATGAACATTCAAGAGCCGTGCCTCAAGAAAGAACTCATTTTGAGATCAATTCATGGGCCGTGCCCCATAAATTGTCCACCTAATAACAAACCATCAGATTCCCCTAAGGTCATCTGGCGGGTTTCTCGTTTGAGACAGTCACACTAACCTAACCTAACATAACCTAACCTACATTCGCAAGAAGAACCTGGGGATTATATAAAAGGGCTTTGGCAAAACACATGCCACACATCAGGTCCAATGGACAAACCTAAACCGGCAACCGATCTAAATGATCTAGTCGATGTACTAACCAAAGCAATGAATCGCTTTCTTGCTTCCTCATGTCCTATAGGACAACAAGGTGGAAGCTAAAACCAAAGTGGTGGTCCTATGTATTGGATGGACTAGGGACTGAATGAAGAAGGCTCTTTAACGCAGCTAAGCGCTCGAGAGCTGAGCTTGATTGGGCAGCCAACAAGGTAGACCTTAAAAATTTCAAAACTGAAACAAGGAAAGCTAAAAGATCCTCTTGGAAACGATTCTGTGAAGGAATTGAAGAATTCTCGGAGCCTTCTAGGCTACGTAAGATTCTCGCTAGCACACCATGCTCAGCCGGCTAACTCAAAAGGTCGGATGGTACATGGACAATGTCTAGTGAGGAGACTCTTAACCTCCTATTAGATACGCACTTCCCTGGTATAAGCGCGCCTATTGGTGTACAACTGCCTAACCCCAGCTGCTTTTAACTGGACACCGAAACCATAGTCTCCGATAGAAAACTTTAATGGGCGATAAACAGTTTCAAGCCCTATACATCACCACAGCCTGATGGTGTTTACCCTGTGAAAATGCAAGAGGCTGCGTAATATATTTCACCTTGGCTTCATTCTGCAGTCCGTTTCTTGAAAAGCTATTTTTCAGGTACATAGGTGTCAAAGAGTTCAGGTGGGACAAAATGTATCTTTGTTAAAAGGCACATCTAGTGAAGTACCTTAGTACTGGTCCGCTACTATTCACCATGTTCATTAGCAATAAATATTTCTTCGAATGTGTGAAAATTTATTCCAATTGAAGAAAATTTTATTTGAAATAGAGAAAATTGCTGTTATCGAAACTAAAGAAATTTTTTATCACAATAAGATAGATATTTTTTTCTGAGTGTGCTTTTAAGTTGGATTATACTATAAATGCAGTTTAGTGGGCATATTTGCACATATTTTCAAATTTTTACACAAATTATTCTAGAGTTTTCACTTTTATGGCTGTACAGGACATCAACCAAACTATTTATTTTCTTTAAATAATGACTGAACGAAATCCTTATCGAGCGGCTGCACAATTCAGTATTTTTCTTATCAAACATATTCTTTACTCAAGCAAAAAATTTTCTAAATGCAAGAATATATTTTTTTGATGTATCTTAGTGTATGATTGCATTAAAAATTTACTGTCTGAATTTATTGTTTTGTTCCAGATATCTTTTCAAGAAATCTTTGAATAATTACAAATATATACTCATAGTAAAAACTATTTTCTTATAAGTTGATTTCTATGCTTGGTTCAAGTTAGTTTCAATTGATTTGACATATTCTTAAGTTTAACAACTAGTATTTATTTATATTATTGAGTATAAACTCGGGACCTCTATTTTGAATTTCTAAATTCTGACTTTGGGTTTGAGATAAGTACAATTAAAACCTCTTATTATCTTCAATTCTGAAGATTTATTTTTCCATTATATGTTTCAATTCCTAATTTCACATTTCACAAGAAATATTAAAAAAACACCATCAGTAATGCAATCTAAACTCAAAAATTCCGTCAAATTTATCTCATTTATGATGTTAAATCAAAAATTTCAGAAAAATTTATTCAAAGCAATTTTGATAATTAGCGTCATAATCAAGAATTCCGTCAAGTTCACAAGCTTGACTTAGATCAACTTTGGAACCATATGTAAATGATCAGCTTTTTCAATGATTCAGTCTACGTCTGGGACATGCATAAACATCAATTGACACAAAAAATAACCTGTTTTAAATTGTATAACAAAACAATTAAAGAAACGAAAAAAAAAATAAACCATAAAATAGAAACTGCTGACACGATGTCTATACAAATGCACAGAGAGGAGATGTGTAGTGAAGCAAAAGATGTGGTAAAGAAAAAATAACAATAACTAGTATAATACAAAAGAAAACAAACAATAGATCGGTAGTAAATATTTTTTCAGGAATATCTACAGATACACAGATACAATCTTGGCTATAATACAGCGGCGGCTGTCTTGAGTAATAATAACACAACAAAACAAGAACATAATGAAACAGTATTTTCTATACTGAACAAAGTATGATTTGATTATGTTGGAAAAAATTCCTTGAAATGTCTCAACAACGATAGAGAAAAAATAATTGAAGTGAACAAACCAAATCATGGGGTCAGTCAGCCAAACTGACAACATTACAATAATTTATCGAGACTTAATTAGTTTAAGTACTTAAGAAGTAGTCAGCGAAAACGCAAACAAATTTTAGTAGAAGCATATCGAAATTCATTATTTAGTGGCATATAAGTAGTACTTATGTATATAGCTTTTAAATTTTAGACCGAAAAATTTCTTATAACTAGAATTATTTTATAAAACTTAACGATCTGATAGCAGAAAGTGATAGAAAATATACAGAATTTCTTAAATGAAAACATCAACATATAATTTTAAACATAATCATTAAAATAACTTCAACTTTTCAAGGTCATAGCACAAGATTTTATGGCAGAACTTGGAACCGTGAAAAAATCGCTCTAAGTGTCCACTCTGCATCCCTGCACTCTCTAGCTTTGTAATTCTGCCTCTTATTTAAAGCTTACTTCAAGTTTAATAACTATTAAGAGCGGCACTTTAAAAAGTTTGCTTCCCCAAATAAAAGCGTTTCGTTCACAAAACTTTTAATTGAAAAAATGTTGCCACTAACTTTTAAGCCACAAAAGTTTTAATTGAAAAAGCCTTATATACGTATCTATATTGAAAACCAGGGATGGCAACGACTGTTTCGCGAGTGAGATGATAGTAAAAGTTAGTTGTAAACAACAAATTACAGCGCAATCAAATGAAAGTAAAAAAAAACAGAACTAACTATAGCCAAAGTATTGTTTACAACAAAACAAACAACAATAAAGTAATTTACACAAAATTTCTTAATCTAAAAATCGAACAAACTGCAACAACCAAATAAAAAAACTTAAATAAATAAACCGAAAAGCATAAAAATGCCATTATTGGCACGATGTAGAAAGATTAAAGATTTAAGTTTTTAATCCAAATACACAAAAAGTAAGTAAAAGCGACCGACAACTCAAACAAAAAATACAGCAGCGTAGACAACCTTTAAGTCTTCATTTAAAAAAAGGGTAAGGGTAAGGTTGCAAAAATGTTGTGGAAAGGTTATGATAGGACGGGGTCAGCTTTATTATTGACTTAGGTTGAGTAAAAGCTTGTAGCAGCACTTTTAAGATGAGTATCAATTTCAGTGCACAAAAGTGTTAAACAAATTAAGTAATTAAACAAACTTTGAACTAATTTAAACTTTTGCAACTCTTTTATATATACTGTAAGTCTTTTGGTATGTAGAAAAAAAGCTTAAAAGTAAACTTAGGAAAAGTATTTGCTAACCAATTAAAATTCTACGATTAGCTAAGATAACTATTTATTTAAGCTATTTCCTTGAACAATATATATTTGTTTCCTTAAGGGCAGGTTCTCATCTCAAGGTTCAAAACACGGAGAAATTCTTGATTTTTTTTTTCTAGAAGGAAATAACTGAACACTTTGAAAACTTTTGGCAGTGATTTATTGATCCTGAAAGTGTAGGAAAATATATTTTTTTTTTGGTGCATAAAGGTGTAATGTGACGTGGCAATACTCCGTCAAGCGTCATGTTGAAAAAAATCTAATTTACTGCATGTTTATGTAAAACGAAACGAACGCTGAATGTTGTGAAAGAAACGAGCAACAATATATTTTTATATGGAAAAATGTATTGCTTACCGTGTCTTGCACCACATTCAGCCTTCGTTTCGTTTTACATAAACATGCAGTTAGTCATCTAATATAATTTAATAAATCTAACTTAATAAATTTAATATTACTTTTATAAATTATATATTAAATATTAAATATTTAATAAAATATTAAATATTAAAAAATTAAATATAAAATATTAAATATTAAATATTAAATATTAAATATTAAATATTAAATATTAAATATTAAATATTAAATATTAAATATTAAATATTAAATATTAAATATTAAATATTAAATATTAAATATTAAATATTAAATATTAAATATTAAATATTAAATATTAAATATTAAATATTAAATATTAAATATTAAATATTAAATATTAAATATTAAATATTAAATATTAAATATTAAATATTAAATATTAAATATTAAATATTAAATATTAAATATTAAATATTAAATATTAAATATTAAATATTAAATATTAAATATTAAATATTAAATATTAAATATTAAATATTAAATATTAAATATTAAATATTAAATATTAAATATTAAATATTAAATATTAAATATTAAATATTAAATATTAAATATTAAATATTAAATATTAAATATTAAATATTAAATATTAAATATTAAATATTAAATATTAAATATTAAATATTAAATATTAAATATTAAATATTAAATATTAAATATTAAATATTAAATATTAAATATTAAATATTAAATATTAAATATTAAATATTAAATATTAAATATTAAATATTAAATATTAAATATTAAATATTAAATATTAAATATTAAATATTAAATATTAAATATTAAATATTAAATATTAAATATTAAATATTAAATATTAAATATTAAATATTAAATATTAAATATTAAATATTAAATATTAAATATTAAATATTAAATATTAAATATTAAATATTAAATATTAAATATTAAATATTAAATATTAAATATTAAATATTAAATATTAAATATTAAATATTAAATATTAAATATTAAATATTAAATATTAAATATTAAATATTAAATATTAAATATTAAATATTAAATATTAAATATTAAATATTAAATATTAAATATTAAATATTAAATATTAAATATTAAATATTAAATATTAAATATTAAATATTAAATATTAAATATTAAATATTAAATATTAAATATTAAATATTAAATATTAAATATTAAATATTAAATATTAAATATTAAATATTAAATATTAAATATTAAATATTAAATATTAAATATTAAATATTAAATATTAAATATTAAATATTAAATATTAAATATTAAATATTAAATATTAAATATTAAATATTAAATATTAAATATTAAATATTAAATATTAAATATTAAATATTAAATATTAAATATTAAATATTAAATATTAAATATTAAATATTAAATATTAAATATTAAATATTAAATATTAAATATTAAATATAAAATATTAAATATTAAATATTAAATATTAAATATTAAATATTAAATATTAAATATTAAATATTAAATATTAAATATTAAATATTAAATATTAAATATTAAATATTAAATATTAAATATTAAATATTAAATATTAAATATTAAATATTAAATATTAAATATTAAATATTAAATATTAAATATTAAATATTAAATATTAAATATTAAATATTAAATATTAAATATTAAATATTAAATATTAAATATTAAATATTAAATATTAAATATTAAATATTAAATATTAAATATTAAATATTAAATATTAAATATTAAATATTAAATATTAAATATTAAATATTTAATATTAAATATTAAATATTAAATATTAAATATTAAATATTAAATATTAAATATTAAATATTAAATATTAAATATTAAATATTAAATATTAAATATTAAATATTAAATATTAAATATTAAATATTAAATATTAAATATTAAATATTAAATATTAAATATTAAATATTAAATATTAAATATTAAATATTAAATATTAAATATTAAATATTAAATATTAAATATTAAATATTAAATATTAAATATTAAATATTAAATATTAAATATTAAATATTAAATATTAAATATTAAATATTAAATATTAAATATTAAATATTAAATATTAAATATTAAATATTAAATATTAAATATTAAATATTAAATATTAAATATTAAATATTAAATATTAAATATTAAATATTAAATATTAAATATTAAATATTAAATATTAAATATTAAATATTAAATATTAAATATTAAATATTAAATATTAAATATTAAATATTAAATATTAAATATTAAATATTAAATATTAAATATTAAATATTAAATATTAAATATTAAATATTAAATATTAAATATTAAATATTAAATATTAAATATTAAATATTAAATATTAAATATTAAATATTAAATATTAAATATTAAATATTAAATATTAAATATTAAATATTAAATATTAAATATTAAATATTAAATATTAAATATTAAATATTAAATATTAAATATTAAATATTAAATATTAAATATTAAATATTAAATATTAAATATTAAATATTAAATATTAATTTTTTGTTAAGATACTGATTTCCAACTTTACACGCTTTTTGATATTAGTCTTGATCAGGTTACCGAGTCCTGGTAATAAGCTGATCAGATTTTGATAAGAACTTCTTAAAAGTAAGAATAGCCTCAGGAAAACCTGATTGCCACTAAGGCTGATAGTTATCCCTATCACATCCGAATCATCTTTGTACTTAATTAAGGTTTTAAGTGATTTCTACTCGGGCTAAACTTGCGACTTCATAAAATTTCTCTGCGCTTCTTATAAATAATTAATTACAAGACTTAACATCATTTTATTTTCCTTAACTGCAACATCGTTAAAAATTCAGTTGTTGCCTCCAGTAAATATTGTAATTAAAAAGTTATAATCGATTTAAGATAAATTTTCACAAAAAAAAAAAATGTTGGCAAAAATTTGTATATTGAATTATGTGACAGCAACGCATACATCTTTCTATCCATGTCAAAAGCACGCTCAACAGCAGCGCTTTTAGCTTTTATAGTAGTTTGTGCTACGTCAGCCATTTATTTTGATTGATGGTAACATTTTAGCCAAAAAAGCAAAAACGATGAATAAATTCAAAATTTAAAAAACAGAAAAAAATTCATGTCAGCTCAGCTGAAGTTTATGGCTTGCAGATATTGTTTAGAGAGTGAACAAGCGATGAAGCGTTTTAAGCTGTGCTTAGCTAATAAATGAGCGGCAGAAATTGTTATGGTGGTGGTTGAAGGAGAGGGAGGATTAAGGAAGACTGTTGAGGTGATATATGTGGGCGTTGGTTGGTAAAGGTTTTGAATGTGAGATGCGATGCGCGCGAGTGACAAAGAAATGCTTTTAATTTGCTTGTGATTTTTTTTTATAAACGAGCCAAATTTATACAATTGCTTAAATATTTAAGCTGCTCGTGAATTAAAAGCTTTTTTATGGATCCGTTGAAATGTTTAACGTGTTTTAGAAATAAGGGAATAAAATTTAATACGCTATAAGAAACATGAGCTTAGTGTTTCAGCTGCAGTTATATATGCTCCAATATTTATTGAGATAAGTCAATTTTGCTTAATTTGTATGTATTTCAAAAAATGTATCAAATATTATCAAAAATATGTATAAGAAATTACCTCTACTTTGCACAAAACGCTGAACTTGACACATTTAACAAATTGTTGAACTCACCTGCAATGAAAGAGAAAAAAATATTCGATTAATTTATTGCATCAATTAAGAATTTCGTCAGTTGCAATAAAATACTTTAACTCAATTAAAATCCACAAAATATGATATTCAACTCAAGTCCAGCTGCCCGAATATGTTGTCAGCTCAATCAGCGTAGAGCAAAAATTTGTTAGCCAAAAACTTGAAACCCATAAATTTTCGACCGTCAATCAATTGATCATCAATCAAGTTTGTAATTTTCCAAACCTTAACCATAGAAACAAAATGCCTGACTGCTGCAACCAATAAATAATAATTTGGCAACACATTTTACAACAACAAATCATGGCAATAACATATCCAACACCTACGAACAAGTAATACCGCTGCATTGCTGAGCTAGAGATAGTAGCAGCAACATGGCTAGATACAAGTATGTACATAGGCACAGATGTATCTACACGATGCAACAGGCAGGCGTCCAAATCAAAAATCACTACGATAGCTTAGCTTTATATGGCCAGAACACAGACAGATCGATCACGTGAGCACGTTACAAAAATGTTCATGCCTTCAATAATATTTTTTTTTTTTCAAAAAAGATTTCAACCACACAAGATCGTCATCAATAAGAAAAAATTAAACGCTAAAATGTCAACATCAATTTTTCATAACAATCAAAAATATATTGGTCTTAAAAAAAAACATACAAACAAAAACTATTCGCAACAGTTGTCACCAAATTTGTAGAAAATTTTTATTGCATTCCTTTGACTGGTGAAAATAAGCAAAGAGATCATGTTGTCGAGCTCAATATCTAGAAATATAAAGCTGCCATAAAATACTGTCAAAATCAACAGAAAATAAAAGTAAAATTTCCAAATGAAAAATCTACAAATTGCAATTTGCCAACGACAAGAAAAATAATATTGCTGCAACTCTCAATTCTGTAGTCAATACCAACTCGCATGTAGGCGATCACGTTTGTGGCCAAGTAATCTAGCGAAATAGTAGGTTGTTTTTTAGACTAGCGCAACAAGCTATGGCCATAAAGAGAGATGCATAACATTATGCAAATACATATTTAACAATAATTTATAGCAACTTCAAAAAGTCTGTCTTAAAACAAATAAACTTAAGAAAGCGTATTTAAAAGATCAGGTAAAATTTAGAGAGTGTAGTGAAAAGCAAGTTAAATTCAATTTTAAGTGAGAAAAAATATAAAGTTCCAAAAAAGCATAAAAGAGCTTTTCTAATATCTACACACAAAAAATTAATTGATGCATTCAGACATAAGTGCATAAGAAATTATTCATTATAAAATTATTAAGAAAAGTTTATGAAATTTTTATTAATGGGTCATTCTTTTACAAATCGCACACCTTAAAGAATTTGATGTCTCAGAGTTCTTTACGTAAAATTAATTTACACGTGAATCGGGCAGGGTATCCAATCCCGGGATCCCGGACTTTTCTTAGTCCCGACAGTCCCGAGATTGCAAGGCCTACAATTACGGTGTTTTTGGGATCCCGAGATTGCCTTCACTACAAAAAAATTCCAAAATATTTCAACAAAAAATTCAATGTGCTACCTAAGAAAAAATTTTGTGATTTTAAAAAATTTTTAAATAAAAACCTTTCTAAAACTATCTGTACAAAATAACATAATGGTCCTTACCAATAGTCATTTTAATGCCAACTCTAAGTTTAGTGTAAGCTTTTTGACAACAAGTTCTATAGAAATATTGTCAGAAAAGCTCACACTAAATTTGGAGTAGGTATTAAATCGACGATAGGTAAGGCCCAATGTGTTAAACACATGATATTCCTAAGAAATACTGAAATGTGATTTTAATAATACAAAAATAAAAATCTTTTCTAACTATCTGTACAAAATATAAGATATATAAAAATATAAACCTTTCTTAAACTAACACTAAAAACTTTTACAAAATACTTTAAAACTTAATTTAACTTAAAAACCTTAACTTAAAAAACTAAAATTTGACCCAAAAAAATTAAAAAAAAAACTTTCTTAGACAAGCTGTACAAAATATCACAAAATTCCTACTTAGAAATACTAAAATTACACTGTAGGGACGTCAAAAAGACACACGAAAATACCGATACACGTAACCGAATACCGATACACGAAAATCTCGTGATATATGCGAGTGAAATTTAGTCACTTTTAGACCCATTTTTAGCTATATTTTCCAAATTTTTGGATACCAAAAATTTTGGCCACCTCCGATTTTGCTTACACTTTCAGAATTTAGTCAACTTATGAAATAAAAACACTACTTTGAGCAAAAAAATTTTTAGATTTTTTTTTAGAGTTGATTGTAGACATTAAAATTTGGTCCAAATGGAAGAAAAAGCGAAATTGCTGGTATTTTTGAAAAGACACTAAAAATTAATTGTTTAAAAACTAGAATAATTTTTTAATTGAAGTAAGTGAAATATCAAAAATCTGAATAACTCGAGACTTTAATCTTATTTGTAAAATCAAAGTATGCCACCAAATTCTAACACCGAAAATAAAGTTTCCGTATCTCGGTGTTTTTTGTGTGTTTTCAAAAGTTGAAAATTTACCTAAAGTGTTATTAAACTATTCTATTTTTTTTTTAAATAATTTTATGAACCTTCTGAACGATATAATTTTTTTTTTTTTTTTTTTGTTAAAGGATTGATCTTCGTTTTTTCAGAAATAAGCAATAAATACTATCCAAACGTTTAATCGAAAATTTGTTTTTTAAGTTTTTTATAATCTTCTACAATGTTTTCGTGTTGTAAAACAAGGCGTAACTACTTTGAAACTTTATATTACGTCTTCCCAAAAATTCGTTTCCTAAGTCAAACCCGGGACTAGTCCTGTGATCACGGGATTGTGTTTTTCAAATCCCGACATCCCGGGATTGCCGAAGCGTCCCGAAATTGGATGCCCTAGTATCGGGATTTCTCGCGGAAAAATTTTTAAGGCATACCGTTAGATGAAAATAGTGCAAAAATACAAAATTTCATCAATTTCTGTGTAACTTAAATCGGAATATTTCGATTCGTTTATATTCGTTTGATATCTATTGGATAGATAATTTCTTATACTTTTTTATTTGTATCTCTGTTAAAAAATAAGATTTATAAATGCGTTAAGAATAGTATATCAGATGACCAACATGGGTTTGTTTCCGGGAAATCAACTTCAACTAATCTTTCGATGTTTACTCACTTTTTAGCAATTGAGATGGAGGGAGGCCATTAAATTGATGCCATTTTTCACAGATTTTGCCAAAGCATTTGATAGAGTTCAACATACTGTTTTACTAAAAAAGCTAAGCATTTTAGGATTTCACTCTTTTATATTATCTTGGTTTGAGAATTACTTGGTTGGGCGAAGGCAAGCGGTTAAGATAGGAAATAAGTTGTTCAAACAAATTGATAATTTTTCTGGGGTTCCATACGGCAGTCATCTTGGCCCGCTTCTGTTTGTTCTGTTTATCAATGACCTTCCTAATTATATACAATTTTCAAAATTCCTCATGTACGCAGATGACGTTAAGATATTCAAGACTGTAAAATCCTTTGATGACTGTCTTCTAAATCAGCAAGATTTAGATGGTCTGCAGAATTGGTGTGAAACCAACAAATTATATTTTAATGTCTCAAAATGTAATGCAATGTATTTCACTAGGAAGAAGCAAATAATTATAGGATATTATGCTATTAATAGCAAAAGCGTTTTAAGAGTTGAATGTAAAACTGATTTGGCAGTTTTATTTGATAATAAGCTAGCCATTTCAAAGCACTACGATGCTATCATTTCTAAGGCGAATGCAATGATGGGGTTCATTATACGTAATACACAAGAGTTCACAGATCCTTTTACTAAAAAATCGATTTATTTCTCTTTAGTCCGGTCAAGTTTGGAGTATGGTTTCGTAGTGTGGGACCCACAATATGCAGTGCACATCTCTAGAATTGAAAATATTCAAAGACGGTTTACTCGCCTAGTGTTTAAAAGACTTCGTTGGGAGTTTCTGCCAACTTATGACTCTCGTTGTGCATTACTTAGTCTTAAAACCTTGGAGTTTAGAAGAAAGTATTTTTTGGCTATTTTTGCACGTGATATAGTAATGAACCACCTAGATTGTGCACCATTGCTAGCGCTATTAAATATATATGCGCTGGAAAGGAATGTTTCACATTCCCTTTCGAAGGACAAACTACGGTAGACTTGATGCGGTCTATAATATGAGCACTACTTTCTGTTTAAAACAGTCTGTTTTAATATTGATATATCCCTAACTAGGGTAGTTTTTAAAAATTATATTATGTTAAGTGAATTTTGAGTAAAATTATTTTTATTATATATTAGTCAAATGTATGTAACTGCAAACAATATTGTTAATAGATTTTTTCATTTTTTTTCAATTTCAATTTCAATTTATTTGCAAATAACGCTGGCATTTAAGACTTAAGTCTTTTACATGCCGCATATTTAGAATATATAACAACAGAATAAATAAGTAGTTGAATAAATAAAAAAAAAATTGCGTCTGCTCTGTTAGGTAAGACTCGAGCCATTTTTAAAAGTTTGAGTGGAAACCAATTAATTCGAGTTTATCTAACAATAACTTATGATGAACTCTGTCGAAAGCTTTCGAAAAATCAGTAAATATAACATCACATTGATGTCTCTTTTCAAAACAATTTAAAATATATTTAGAAAATATTGCCAAATTTGTAGTTGTTGACCTTCCCGTGATAAAACCAAGTTGATACGGTGATATAACCTACTTAGTCACAAAAATCAGTCTGTTGTATACCAATTTTCCAAAAAGTTTAGGGATCGTGGATATTTTACATATTGGACGATAGTTTTAAACCCCAGTTTTGGATCCAGATTTATGAATTGGTTTAATATAAGTGATTTTCCAATCAGTTATAAATTCACCCTTTTTAAGTGATTGATTAAAAATTGTCGTTAGTGGTAAAACTAACGCGTCTGCGCAACTTTTTAAAATATTTGGTGGAAAACCATTCTTCCCTGATTGCTTATCAAGGTTCAATTTTAAAAACTTCTTTGAGCTAAGTTCAAGGCCACCTATATTAAGCAAACAACTGGAAGAGTCATTATAAGTATTTGTGTTTGTGATGTTATTTGAAGAAACATATACTGATTGAAAGAATTCTGCGAAAAAATTTCAAATTGATAGAGGATCAGATGTTGTAATTCCCATATACTGAATTGTATTAGGAATTTCTTTTTGCTTTTTATAATATGCCAAAAGCTTTTACTACTGGTCTTGATTTGACATTCAATTTGGAAAATATAATTCTTATATAAAAATGTGTTAAAGTAATTATATTTACTTTGAAGAAACCGATAATTATTTAAATAATTGAAGGGGTTATTGCAAGAATATGATAAGCCACATAAAAAATATTTTGAAATAATCGACTGTAGTTTTAAAAAAATTTATTTTTGTATGTAGAAATAAAATTGAACACGAAAACTTTTACAAATAGGTTCGAAATTTTATAAGAAATATCCAAAATTTCTTCAGTGGTTGTTGGCAATGCATTGAGTAATGTATCGAGCGTAAAAATCGATTTTTTAAATCATGTGGCTCTTTAGATCACGTTATTGCAATAAGCCCTTCAGTTGTATCATAATAATAGATAATTTTTCATGTAATAATTTAATAGATCACAAATAAATTAACTATTTATTCATAATCTTTGAATTTGTTTCGATCTTACATCAAGTTTTTTATTTCCATCTGATTTTCTGGGGTGGCTCATAGCCGGAGACAATTTTTTAAGCAAAAAAATAAGGTTTTAGGTAATCGTTCATAATTATTTTGTTTTTCACAAAATTGATAAGGTATTTTAAGAAAATATTAAGCTAAAAGAATTGCCTGTCATTTGAGGTGACAACCATGGAAAAATATTAAGCAATGACATTTTTATGTCGATTTAAACAAACATCCCAGTAGCGGATGGAATATATTCCGAATATATGAAGCATCAATTACCTTGTAATGACCACTACTTTCGACTTTATTACCTTACTATGCATAAAAGGCCTAACATTTAACACTGAATGAGACAGGAGGTAAGGGATCGCCTCCCTTCAGCATAACCTAGAAGTTATGGAGTAACATACTACTTGTATTAAGTTATAAAAATCACTGCATTACTTTTCCTTGTATGCTACATTACAGGTAATGAGGTATGAGTTAATTACTTCTGCTTTATGCAGACGCATTACTTTTTGAAAAAAGTAATGCTTCCTTACCTGGTAATTTATTCTGTATTAGTTCTATGGTAGCCACTGGCAAATCCGCTGCTGGGATGGCTCATAACCGCATACATCCCTTATTATTAAAATCACATTTCAGTATTTCTTGCAGTTTCGAGAAATCTTGCTTCAAAGTATTCAATCGCCATATAAGTTATATGAAAGGGTATTTTAATTTTGTGCCATAACTTTGGCTAAGGTCATGCTAAAAGCTCCAGATTTTGTGTGTTTATAGTGCTATATGCGTGGTACACACAGCTGCATCAATAACTCAGATCAGTCTTTAGTCGACTTTAGCTATTTTTTCTTAATACAGATATTAGAGAAAATGATTTGCCCTTGTACGAAATGGTGATAACAACATCAACAAGGTCAAATCAATTTTTTATGGTTTTTTTAACGATAAAATAATTTGCCTTTGTAGACATCGAAGCTGGTGTTGGACTTACTGAGGGTTGTAATCCCTAAGCAGTGGTCGCCTATGAAAAAGATAAATCTAAATACATTAAGTTTAAGTTTCAAGGCTGTGTGCAAATTGATCTAAATGCGACCTTAAATAAATTCTGTTGATAAAGCAGTGCTTCCTAATTTAGTAAATTAATAATCATATTAATTTTTGTTAGACTACTTTTGTTAATAATTAAACATTGAAACATTATTTTTAAACTGGATCATTTTTCATTTTTTTTTTTTTTTTTTGGGTGATTTTTCATTTAATTTTTTGGGTCATATTTCATTTGGGTGATTTTTCATTTTCTTTAAAAAAATGTTAGGTGAGTTTTTATTTTTTTTGGGCGATTTTTCATTTAATTTTTGGTCCATTTTTCATATCATTTTGGGCCATTTTTCATTTGGTCGATTTTTCATCTTTTTTTTTTTTTGGCGACTTGGAACGAAAATTTATTGGGCGTTTTTTCATAGCGCCGGCGCTTTCTTCTTCTATCATTTAGGTAAATTAGTAAATAGTTATTTGAAAAATTCATGTTGTTGTCACCATTCCGTACAAGGGCAAATAAATTTGTTCATAATGAAATAATTTACCTTTTTAAGGAAAGTTGTTAATTCAGGTATATTTACCTTACTAGAATACATACTTAAGTCAGTATACAAATTAAACATTACATACTTTTTTAATAATAAACAAAAACAATTAATTAATCCAGTTTAAATATAATAGTAAGTATATGTAATAAATATATATAACAATATATAGGCATCCACTACTATAAACGCGGCCTTAATAAAAACATTTTTACAAAGAAGAATGCATAACTTTTATTTTTGATTATGACCGCTTTAAAAGAGGACATTCATTTTCATTTCCCAAATTCATTTTGGGAATATGTCCTTTTTATTTTAGAATTATGTCCCCTTTTGGAGGATATAATCTTAAATTTCAAAGCGTTTAATAAGCGGTCATAATCCCAAATTTATGTCCCCTCTTTGAGGACATAATCCCAATTTGAAATTTGGGATTATATCCCTTGGGGCTATGTCCCGGCAGCGTCTAACACATTGGACCTTACCAATAGTCGATTTCATGCCTACTCTAAATTTAGTGTGAGTAGTTTTTCAGACATTTTTCTATAGAATTTATTGTCAAAAAGCTTACACTAAATTTAGAGTGGACATTAAAATGACTATTGGTAAGGCCCATTGTGTTATTTTGTACAGATAGTTTTAGAAAGGTTTTTATTTTAGAGTTTTTTAAAATCACATAAATTTTTTCTTAGGTAGCATCATTGAATTTGTTGGAATATTTTAAAAAATTTTTTTTGTAGAGGCAATCCCGGGATTTTAGGTCTTGCAATCCTGGGATTGTCGGGACTAAGAAAAGTCCAGTATGCCGGGATTGCATGCCCTAGTTCTCATCTAAGCATTACTTTTTGCTTAAAAAAACCACCACCGAAACCACGCGAAAATCTTGTACGTTTTAGTGTAAGCTAGGCTATCAGCTTGATTCACGCATGTTTGATTTCTTTCTCTCCGATCATATTCTCCATATTTATTGTAACTCTATTATAAACCTGAAAAAATGGCGATAAGAGATTTGGGTAGAATGAAGAGAAATCACTGAAGCAAATGCCTATTTTGAGGACCTGGTTTGGTCATTCCTGTAACCGTCATTCCTGACATTTTGTTTCATTCCTGTAACCACTCTAAAAACACTAAATGCATACAAATTAATTTCATGACGTAACATTTCCTGATATTTTGTGTCATTCCTGTAACCACTCCAAAAACACTAAATGCATACAAATGAATTTCATGACGTAATACCGCCTCAAGCGATTTTAACTTACTTTGGGGCCAAATAGTATAAAGAACCGTAGTTTTAGCTTCAAGTTTTTTTTTTACATTTATCCATTTTTCAAATGAAAAAAGTGTACTTTTGGGAGAATTACCTGTATGTAAAAAAATTTTGTTTAAAAATATCCCCTCCCCCTCCAAAAACTGTAAAAGTGTCCGGACTTGTTTTAAAAAAATTATGGCAAGCCTAACCATAAACCATGAAGTAGAGTTAAGCTGATTGTTCGAGGTTTGTTTATTTTTAGTGGATGCTGAGCTTTGCGCTTCATTCAGGCTTTCATTTTTTTTTTTATTAATAAAGATTTTTTAATAGGAAGTTATGACTAGTGTGATTTATTTAGCTTAAACAAATTTATATATTTATGCATTATTCCACCAAACAGACGTTACTAAAAAACAAAAACAGTTTAACTATTAATAGCCAAAACTTTTGTAGTGTCTTGCAAAACTGTTGAAGCTGTAAAACAGTTTTCATAAAAACAAGACACAACAACTATTTGTTTGTCTGAATAAAAAGAAAACTCACAAACGTCATTCCCATATGGCTACCAGTCAGTCAGTTTCGTCATTTGCGTTGCTTATTCAAGCTTTGACAAAGGCTTAAAATATTTTAAAAAATCCACGACAAGTTAGTTTTTATATTTCTGGGTCAAAAAAAACTTAAAATAAAACATAGAAAAATTGTTTTAATTAACTGCTTTTTAATGCGCTCACATAAGCTTAAATGTTGATAAAGAATATAGTTTGGGCTTATTTTTTATTTCAACTTTTACATCTGCCAGCAAACACACGATTTTTACACACAATACATGCGAGTGTGAAAAATAGCTGCAATGCAACAACAACAAAAAAAAACTAAAAAATAAAAAGTTAAAAAACAAAAACACGTAATATTGCTTAAAAATAAATATGGTGGAAAACATGGCAACGCGACGCGGTGGCAAAGCTGTTTTTGTGTGTTGCACACACAAAAGTGAGGCAAAAAACTGGAGAGAAAGAAATAAAAGAGTGAACAAAATATGTTTCATAAACAACTGCGTAAATAAAAGTGTTGTTTTTTCAAATTTTCTGTTTTTTTTGTTTGTTTTTTTTTTTCCAAAACTTCAATGCAATAGCAACAATATGGCAGACAAAATGGCGACTACGCTAGGTTAGAGCAAAAGTACAAAAAAGCAATGCAATAAATGACAATATTTGCGATGAGCCTTGAGAAATGCACCACTTTAAACTTTGCGTGTGTTGCCAACTGTGTTTTTTTTACAAAATTTTAAATAATAAAACATCTTCGTTAGAAGAAAAATAAATTATTTTTTAAAAATTTTCTGTGTCAGCAGTTTAAATGAAAAGCCAAAATGATGTTATAAGCAAATTTTTTGTTTAACCAAAACTGCAGCTTCGCATAAACTTGATTGCTGTCCAAAACGTCCTAACAAATTGTAGACTATTGAATTACACACTTTATATATATGGTCAGCATAGACATGTACAACAACAGCAATAAGACCAACAACAACAACAACAACATCAATTTGGACACTAACATGAACACCACCATCATGGCAACAAACAAGCTCATGTCTCGCTCTTCAGCTCCTGTCGTTGTTCTCAAATAACAATTCAAAATAACGTCTTCTGCAGTGAGAGCCAAAGTTGCCACATAATTTATGCAAGTTAATTTGCCTGACAGTGGATTCGAATATGGCGTTGTGGCTGCCTAAGTGTATGTGTGTGTGTGTGTTTTTGTTGTATGTTGGCGTGTGTATTGGTGTTTTCGAGTTTGTGCGCTTGTACTATTTTAGATTTATGCCTCATTATCGTTTATTATTTACATTATCACTACTCTTCTTCTTCTTCTTCTTCTCTTTCTTCTTCTTTATCTGTATTAATGTACATTTCCCATGTATTTATTTCATATTTATCAAAAGGCCAAACAATTATTTCGAAGGAAATTTTTATTGATTGGCAAACAAAATTGTTGTATATAAATAAACGGTTGTCAATACTGCCAAGTCATGACATTGAAATATTTTGACAGTATTTTACATCATGAATGAAAAAACGTTGTGTCAGCAATTATTGTAATTTGATGAAAATTTAAGTGTAATTTAACATATTATGTTAATGCGATATCATTATAGATAGATACAACAATCAGGTCCTGATCTTTAATTTTTGTGAAGAATAGGGTAGAAGTTAATAGGGTTGTTCACGATTCTGTGCAACTGGTCTTGCATCATAGCATTTGCAAAATAGTAGAGTATATTTTTACTGTACAAAATACAAAATACACAGGGATGCATTTACTACGCTATTGCAAATAAGCAAAACTAAATGCCCATAGTTTATATTTACTATACTGAATACGCAATACTGAAATGCACACTGACAGCTGATAGTTGAAAAATAAAATTGAAAAAGAACTGGTATGGGAAATAAAGAAAGCCTTCAAGCTTTTTTTCGACATTAAGTTTGTTTAAGCACAATTACAATAAAATAATTTTGCTTTTAATCGATCAGCTATGAATTTTATGTTTTGCAACAAGGATTGCAAAGTAAACGGAAAAAGACCGTTCACAGTTGGTGTTAAATTTTTACAATTGCACAAATTTGCAATCTCAAATGCACAAGATTGTGAATGGCCCTAATATTTCTCGGATTCTAAGAGAAAGTATTTTGCGCAGAGTATCTTATTAACTTGCAAAGATTCAGAGCCATGGAATGTAAAGTTTTACAATTGAATAAAAATTTCTGGTAAAGGGTTAAGCTTTTATAAAGCTTTTCTCTTATGTGATATTCTCAATTGATATTCAAAGAACCGAACGCATTTTTTTTTTTTTTAAATTCGAAAACTATAGAGATTTCCATAAGCTTCTACTTCTACTGAAGTACCGAGAATGAAAGTAGTTGTGCTCTTTTTAAAAAAAAAAATATTTTTTATGACGAGAGAGATATACGATTGAGAAAAACTCTAATTCTGTAGCTGTAGTATAGCTGTACCAAGTTTTCGTTTTCAAAATATAGGGCGAAAATAGATCCTCTCCCATACGATTGCTAACAATTAATTTTGAAGCCATTTTATTATACATATTTCAAAGTATGATTCTTTTTATAACATAATTAAGTTTTTAAACAAAACAAATGATTTCTTATTTTAATAATAGATCGCGCCACAGTCGAGTCCTTTAAAACAACAGACTCTCATGGACGACAGTTAATCTACGAGAATTATTTATTCATGAACAAAGCAATAAAACTAAGTAAAGAAAATATAAAAGGCACCAGAGTAGAACTAATGTTACTCTCAGAAAACAAAAAATTGATGAAACAACTTCAACTAATTCAATTTTTAAGAAGACTATTAATGCAAGTCACATCCATGGCAAAAAAAAAATTTAGTTCAGTATAAAAAAATATCCAAAAGCTAGAGCGAATGAGTTCAAGAAACTTTACACAGAGCTGCCAACTGTGAAATTGCGTTTGTTCACTTTGCTTCTTCTTGAGTTAGAAATGAAAACTTCAATCAATCTTTTGAAAAAACAAAGAACTCAAAGGAAATAAGTTCATTAAGCTTTTAAATTTTTGTTAAAAGCTAGTGAGAAAACAATACAACAACATTGCAAAACAAGTAGTGGCAAAAAAATTAAATAGAGAGAAGATCGTCGCAGTAAAAAAAGGAAGATTACATATAACACTCAAACACACAAATAAAACGGTAATGAGATAAGTTTGTGCGCAAAACAAAAACCATCAACTTTACCCAAAGGGTATAAAAACACAAAAACAATTTTTATGTGATTTTGAGGAAGAAATTTTGGCAGAAATACATTAGGAACAATTGAACATAAGTGCGCATTCACAGCAAACTTTTAAGTTTCTTGTTATATTTACACAAATTCCTGAAGTCGTGTCTTAAAAGGTTTTTAAAACACTTTTTATATTTTTCTCAAGTGATTACTTTAATGAATTGCAAATTACTTGTAGGTCCCGTGAACTGCCATTCGAATGTTTCTTAAAACAGCAACTTTTAATATTTGATGTTAATTTGTTTACTTTTATGCTAATTTGCAAATAAAACATAAGAACAATGTAAAAATGTCATCGCAAAGTTTTGCCCAAACAAATTCGCCCTAATTGAGTTAGTCAACAAATTTATGTTTTGGAAAAATTGTTTTTACTACCAAGTAACTTTGGCAAAGGCAAAAAACAAACGGGAAAATAAAGCTCGTAAGCATAAAAGACCAGCTATTATTTTTTATGTAGCTACTTTTAAAAATTTTTATTTTACATTTGCAATTCGAAGTTTTTTTATTTTGAGAATTTTACATAAATGAAAATGAAATGTATTAATTTAAGTACCGCCACAACATAAAATTGTAATTAAAGCCTAAATTTAATTTTGAGAACTTAGTTACATAAAGATTTTTATTATGTGTGATTTAAATTTCGGTTACATTTGTAGTTTGTTTATTTTTTTGCATTGTATTTACGATGTGATGGTTATTTAACTATGTTATGTTGTGCATTCTTAATTAAGCGCTACCGCAAAAATACTGTAAAGTTGAACTTATTAAGTAACAGAAGGTATGCTTTCTCTCAAGACATCTTTAAGCCTTACAAAATATACATATGTGTCTGTAGATAAATTTGATTTTTATTTGCTTATTATGACAAAGTCTTTACTTTTGTTATATACATATATAATTATTTAATTGATGCTTTTTCCTTGCATTATTTCACAGATATGTCATATAAGTTACAAAAAATTGTACCTTAAATAATTTTTCAACTCTTATCTCTCTCTCTTTTTCGACCATATCTGGTCAGAACATTCATGCATACAGCATTGATGATGTTGTCATAACCATAACCATAACCATAACCATAACCATAACCATAACCATAACCATAACCATAAACATAACCATAACCATAACCATAACCATAACCATAACCATAACCATAACCATAACCATAACCATAACCATAACCATAACCATAACCATAACCATAACCATAACCATAACCATAACCATAACCATAACCATAACCATAACCATAACCATAACCATAACCATAACCATAACCATAACCATAACCATAACCATAACCATAACCATAACCATAACCATAACCATAACCATAACCATAACCATAACCATAACCATAACCATAACCATAACCATAACCATAACCATAACCATAACCATAACCATAACCATAACCATAACCATAACCATAACCATAACCATAACCATAACCATAACCATAACCATAACCATAACCATAACCATAACCATAACCATAAC
Source organism: Dichetophora obliterata (assembly GCA_963920525.1). Classification (NCBI taxonomy): domain Eukaryota; kingdom Metazoa; phylum Arthropoda; class Insecta; order Diptera; family Sciomyzidae; genus Dichetophora; species Dichetophora obliterata. The sequence goes on along the minus strand of OY986437.1, from coordinate 244,313,494 downwards.
CATAACCATAACCATAACCATAACCATAACCATAACCATAACCATAACCATAACCATAACCATAACCATAACCATAACCATAACCATAACCATAACCATAACCATAACCATAACCATAACCATAACCATAACCATAACCATAACCATAACCATAACCATAACCATAACCATAACCATAACCATAACCATAACCATAACCATAACCATAACCATAACCATAACCATAACCATAACCATAACCATAACCATAACCATAACCATAACCATAACCATAACCATAATTTTATTAATTATAATTGGAAATGATGTACATAGAATTTAATTTTTTTTTTAATTTGATTGCAAATGCTTTCATATGCGTTGACAAATGCTTTTATTTATTATTCATTGAGTTAATAAAAATGCATAGTTAGAAATTGTTTAAAGTTCCAAATAGTTATTAGATAGGAACTACCAAAAATTTAGAATCGATTTTTCGAGTGAAATTTTTTTTTCTTTTCCTTCAAATTCTTATACGTTAAGCTGGGTCGATTTGTATTGACGTAAAAGAACCGATATTGCCTGGCCGATTTTCGGTTCGGGTATGAATAGTTATTAAAAAAAACAGGCGGTGGGGTGCACTTTACCCTATCAAACCTTCAATTTTTTAAATTTTTTCTTTAAACATTTTTTAAAAAGAATTTTGTATAAAAACTTTCATAGCTAGAGCAAAACTGATGCCAGAAATTAAATCCTTGCACCCGATTCAACCTAACAAAATTCCTAGGATAAAATTCAAAGTATTATCTAAACGTTTTTTAACGCATGTATTTTTGACCATAACGGCTGAGCCATTTAAACTATCCATCTTTTATTCACACCATATGTTCGTGTGGTGCTCCGGATTTTTTTTTTTTTTTGTAAGATCCCTAGGTGGCGCTGTGGTTAATTAAATATAAATATAAAAAATATAATACCTCGAATTTTGTGAATTTTTTTCTTTAGGAATTGCTTACAATAAATTTTTGTACAAACCTTTATAAATGATAGACCCTTATTAGGTTAAATCGGGTGCGAGGATCGCATTTCTCTGTACTTTGTACCATTTATACCAAAAAAGTTTATAAATACAGTAATCTAAGTACTTAAAACCAAAACTGTAGCTCGTTCCTGTAACTCGTAGCGATCGTAGTTACCGACTCATATTACCGATTTGACTTAACTCTGACGTCACTCTCACTTGCATTGTTTCTGTACGAATGGATCTCTGTTCTGTACGAATGGATCTGAATGGATTTCTGTTCAATTCGTTCATTTCAAATCGATAATCTGTCACATGTTCCAATTTCACTTCAATGGAACCTTTTAAAAAAGTGTTTCTGTAAGAAAAGTGAATCGATAAAAATGTGTCACTTTTCTCACTGGCCGCAAAGGCAAGTAGAATTCTACCAATTTAACTAATGTCAGTAATGTTGTGTATTATTAATTTATAAGTACTCAAAATATACCTTTAAAAATGGTTACTTTCATTTAAGATGAATTTTTACTCATTAAAAAATTTCGTTGTTAAGCCTAGTACTGGCAACATCTATTTATTTTTTGCGTGAAATTTCTGACTTAAAGTTTGTTGCGAGGAATTTCTTTGCTTACGTTCATCAGAGAGACTCAGAGAATAAGTTGGGAGATTTCATATGATATCTCTCTTTTCACTTCAAAATAAATAGGCAGCACAATTAAATTGTCGTGAAAAAATGTTGCTCAGAAACATGTTGTGATAATTTTACGCAGCGGAAGAGAGTACTACTCTGGCGAACATGTTGTGAAAATTTCCGCGCAGCTGTCACTTTTTGTATGGAGATTTGAGTGGAGTCTCACATGAAGCTGAACAGAATACTATGGCATTATAAAACTTTTAAATTTCCAAGGTAGAAATAATGCCTATTTACATAAAAAATAAAAATTTTAGCAAAACAATAAATGTTTAAGCTATGATGTAATATATGCAAAAGTACCCGGTTGCATATATTTGTAAGTTTTCGTTGCACAGCACTAAAAGTCAAATTATTTACATTCATAATTGTTGACTATTTCCGCAAACATGACTACACATCATTATTACATAATTAATTTTCTTAAACTACAAGTATTCATTTTTTAATAACATGACAAGCACCTATTTATTATCAAGTTTTAGCGCACATAAAATAGTATACTCCAGGAAACAGCTGTATGTAATTTGACGCAATTTCGCAACGTTTCTTCTCAATTTATGTTCTTTTTCACCACGGTTCAAATTTTTACCGATTTGAACGTACAGACCCATTAGTTGTCACGAAATCGGTAACTAGGCATCGACGTTACACAAATTGGTAACTTGCCGATTTTGTTACAGGAACGAGCTACATGTCTTTATACTAAATTTTTTAAAAATTTCTTAATTTTTAAATATGTCCTTTCTTTTGGTGTAATTCAAATTAATAAATAACTTATACTTATTATAATACTAATACTTCACATTCCGCTTCCTTTTTCCTAAAATCAATATAGCGTTTTAAATAGTTTTTTATCGAAAACTGTAATTAGCATTTAAGTACAAATTTGGCGGATTGTAACGCAATTATTGTGTTTCTGAAAAAAGTAATAGCAAAACTAAATAACTGTCACGTTTTAAATTTGAGAGTGTTATTGAAGGTACCACGCCCTATTGTTCAAAACAAGTTAAATACAAACACAACTGTAATGAAAAATTTATTCGGAGAAAGAAATAAAGTTTACCTCTTACAAAGTTTATTTACAGGACGACTGTGCAAAAAAGTTAACAGTTCAGTAAAAATCCGTTGCTTTTTTGTAAAATAAGTTCTCGTATTTGTTACCACAGAGTTTTATGTTCCAATTAAAATCAGGCATGTGAAAATTATTCTAGGAAAACTCCTGAAAAGTTCATTGATATTGAAAATCTGGCACTTCAGTTTTCTGTACTTCAACAGAAAAAAATTGCTTTATTATTTGCAATGAACTGTTTTATTTGAATATCAGATTTCACAATATCAATATGAAACGGTGCTATTTATTTTTTTTAACCTGTTTTTATAGCAGTGGTGCAAAAATTCGCTTTAATTCTGTGAAATTTTGATTATCCACAAGTGAGAGAACATTTTTTGTTGAAGGGAAATACGTCGATTTTTTTCGTTTTACTTTCTTTATATATGCACTTTAAATTTGTTTACAAATTTTACTAGTGCAAAAAATAATCAAGTTCTTGTTTCCGCCCACAAGTGAACTAAAAACGCCTTTCGTTGCACTGAAGTTGATAAGGCAAAAACTGGAATAAACAATTAGAAAAAATTTATTTTAAAAACAAATCAAGTAGAAATAATAAAAAATAATCACTTTTTGTACTTGACTTTTATTCTTTTCTTTTTTTTTATATATCAAAAATGTTTACTATCAAACTTGGTTAAGCGTTGCAGTGAAAAAAAGTTATGTATCACATATTATGATAATAATAAATGTAAATTCTCGTTTTTCAATTTTACCCACTGAACCATAAGCTAAGGTTTTACGTTAGGTGAGAGTTTTGCGAACGTTTTTAGATAGGATTTTTTTTTATTATTTTTTTATTTTGTCGTTAAAAAGTGCTTGCTATAGAAGATTAAATTCGTGAAAGCTTTTCCCATAAATAAAAACTGTACTTCTTTTACAGAATTATTTAAAAACTTATTTTGAGTAGAAAAAGGACATTTTAGAAGCTGAAAATTCCTCGTAAATGAACCACGTTTGTTCATTAATGAGTAAATGTTTCTTTTTTGCATTCTTTAATGAGTTTAAAAAGTAATCATTTTTTATCATATCAGTAGAAATAATATCTCATAAGCGATCCATTTTTTTCATAAATGAGTTAAGAAATGAATTATAAATCTTACTTGTTTTTATACTAAAATGAGTTAAAAAAGGAATAATTTGAGCCTTTGTTGATATTTTTATAATACTAAATTTAAAATGTTAGCCTTCATACAAACGTCATAAAAACTTTTTTACCAGTGCGAATGGATTCTCGCAATAAGAAGAGAGATGAATATACTGCTACGCATTTGAAATTCTATTTTCCTTTTCATCTATTAACATTATGTAATAATAAAATTTATAATTCAAAAAGATTCCTTTTTTAACTCATTTCTGAACAAAAAGTGTCCGTTTAAAAGTGTCCAAAAGGTTTATAAATGAATTCGAATACGGTAGTTTTAGTTCACTGGGTATCAGTAGAAACAATGTCTCATAAACGAACCATTTTTTGTTCATAAATGAGTTCAGAAATGTATCATAAATATTACTTTTTTATAAAAAAAAAATAGCTAAAAAGGGAATAATTTAAACCTTTGTTGATATTTTTATAATAGTAAATTAAAATGTTAATCTTCATGCAAACGTCATCAAAACTACAAGTTCGAAAAACTATTTTTCTTTTCATCTATCAACAAGTCTGTCATAACATTTCAACATTTCTATTGATTAGAAATTAATCAATAGATTAGTTAGATATATCACACATTATTTGAAAGTTTGTCAAATTAGAAAATAACCACATTTTTTGAAAGTTTTCTATATGAGCATATTCTTTATTATTATGTTCATTTTCTATGATTTAAATACTTTTTATTTTTTATTATTATTGCATATAGTTACTTTTTTTACTTTATATTAATACTATACATGGATATTATCTATATGAATGAATAATATGAATACTTTTATTATCTATATGAATAATAAATATTCATTTTTTTAAACAAATCGCTATGCTGTAATAAATGATATTATGCAATAATAAAATTTATAGTTAAAAAGATTCATTTCTGAACAAAATAGGACCGTTTCCGAAAGGCAATTCAGCCCGGCGATTGATACAAAAAGGGTTCATTTCCGAGTGCCGAAATATAACTTTTCTATGGATCATTTTTTAACTCATTTCCAAAGAAAAAAATATCGTTTCTGAGAGGTATTTTCGTACTGCGATTTATTTAAAAAGGGTTCATTTTTGAGTGCAGAAAAAACCTTTTCTATGGTTCATTTTTAACTCATTTCCGAAGAAAAAAGGTTCGTTTCCGAGAGGCATTTTCTTTTGGCGAATGATTCAAAAAGGGTTAATTTCCGAGTGCCGGAAAATAACTTTTCTATGGTTCTTTTTTAACTCATTTTTGAACAAAAAACTACAATATTTGTAAATATTTTTAACTCAATTGCAACAAAATAAGGTTCATTTTTGAGAGGCATTTTAGTCCGACAAATGATACAAAAAAGATTCATTTATGAGTGCCGAAAATGAACGTTTTTACCCGAAAAAGTTCATAAATGAATTCGAAAACGGTAGTTTTATTTCACTGGGTATGGCAGTGACAAGGCATAGTGATTTAAAAGGAAATATTTAGAGTAGTCGTAAATGATCTGATCTGATTGAAAAAGTTCGATAATAATTTTTTTTTGTGATATTTTGAATTTTGGGGCTTAAACGAATTTGAAAATATGCTAGTGCAGCCAGTGTTTTTTCTTAGCAGAGTTATACGGTACAGTAAAATGCTGTCCGTCACAAGATTTGTGCCCTTAAGTTCTAATTTGCGTAATATACATCATCTTATTCATTTTATAAAAGGCAAATAAAACATTCCTTAATGGAACTCGCCCGGATTTCTAAAATTATATCTAATGATTCCCTCTACTATCAAGCTTAAGTTTTTCTTATCAGCCTCAAAACACTCAAGAAAGTTGGGAGAGCACATGGGATAACATATTAAAACTTTGCCATTTCACATAACGTCTGAATTCTATTAATATTTCTTTCACGCTTTTTGCAAAACTTAGGTTCAACTTTTTGGTTTTTTTTTCTGTCTGATTACATACTAGGATTAGCAAAGTTTTTGCATGCTCATCATAATAATAAAATATCAAATCCTGCACACACTACACACGCCCTCCTCAACTCCCCTTCCCCCTCTTTTACCTCCACCACTCACATAACTTATTTCGTATAAAAACTGATTTCTGCGATGACGTTCATAAATTATGCTAGTTGTGAAATTTTTCGGACAAACACGTAGCAAATCCTTCAAGCATTATTTGAGCGTAAAATATTGATGACAGTTATGAATGTGAAAAAAAAAGGAAAAGCGCCTGGCAAAAATATGCGTATGTCAAAATTCAATCACATGTAAAATAATATAACTCAGTTCATTGCATGCCGCTGTATTAAAATTTTGACAATAATTTTATTACTAATCATAAAATGTGTCAAGCATAGAATGATGATGAGCAGGGCTAGGATTTCGATGGCATGTCATATTTTTTCTGCTGCTTCTAAAACATTTCCTGCTTACTTAGAGCGTCCATTTATGTTTCCAAAATTACAAATATGAAAAAATTTTAGGTCATTTCTTTCTTCTGTGCGAATAATCGCCCAAGTTACAATCGCCCAAAAAAACGGGCTCAGTGAATAAAGGCCTAACGAACTAACGCCTAAAAAAAAAATGAAATAATGCCTAAAAATTGCAACAAAAAATTATATAGGAATTAGGCGATTGTTCATTATGAAAGAATGTCTAATATTTTAGGCATTCCTTCATTAAAATTGTTAGGTGATTTTTCATAATGAAAGAAAGCCTAAGAATCAAAAATGAAAAAACACCTAATTAGATATTTATTCATTTTTGATTGGTTACGAAAGGTAAGTTCCCTTTTACAAAATGTTAAAATAATGGTATTAATTTTCCCTTTTACAAAATGCATACACTATCTTGTAAACATTCTGTAAAAGGGAAAATTATTAGTTTTTAAAATTATAAAAACAATAATTCATAATGAAAGAAACCCTAACAATTTAGACTTTCTTTCATTTTTAAAATTAGACTTTCCTTCATTTTTAAAGTTAGACGTTCTTTCACTTTCTTCTTAGGCGTTCTTGTTTAGGCATTCTTTCATTTTGAAAAATTAGGCATTAGTTCGTTAGGCCTTTATTCACTGAGCCAAAAAAACGAAAATGAACAATCGCCCATAAAAACGGCTAACATTTTTGGGCGATTGTTCATTTTGGGTTTGGGCGATTGTTCATTTTCGTTCTTTTGGGCGATTATTCGCGCAGAAGAAAAAATTACCTAAACACTTTTCGTAATTGTAATTTTGGAAATTTCGAAGAATGAATAATCGAAGAAGTAATAATAAAAACTATTTTTGAGCGATTGTTCATCGCATTTTTGGGCGATTATTCATTTCATAATTTGGGCGTTTGTAATTTGGGCGATTATTCATTTCATAATTTGGGCGTTTGTAACTTGGGCGATTATTCAGACAGCCGTATTGGTCTAAGCGAATATTCGCCCAAGGTAACAATCACCCAAATTGTGAAATGAATAATCGCCCAAAAAAGAAACGCTAAAATTTTTGGGCGATTGTTCCTTTTGAGTTTGGGCGATTGTTCATAACGAATGTTCGCCCAAATTTTGAAGAATGAATTATTGCCCAAAAATATTTTTTGTGCGATTGTTCATTTCATTATGTCTTATTTGGGATGGACATTATGGCCACTAAATGATTTGCCCTTGCAACTTGGGTGAATATTCGCAAAGACTAATACGGCTGTGCGAATAATCGCCGAAGTTGCAATCGCCCAAAAGTACGGAAATAAAAAATTGCCCAAAAAACCGGCAAAAATTTTTGGGCGATTGTTTATTTTGGGTTTTGGCGATTGTTCGTTTTGTTTTTTTGGGCGATTTGAGCATATGACCAAAAGCCCAAATTTCAAATAATGAACAATTGCACAAAAATATTTTTGGGCGATTGTTCATTGCATTTTTGGGCGATTGTACATTTTGAACAAACGCCCAAAATTTTTGGGCGATTATTCATTTCACGTTTGGGCGAATGTTCGCAGTTTTGGGCATTTGTTCATCACTCTTTTGGGCGATTGTACATTATGAACAAACGCCCAATTTTTTTTTGGGTGATAGTTCATTTTTGGTTTTGGGCGTTTGTTCATTGCATTTTTAGGCGATTGTACATTTTGAGCAAACGTCCAAATTTTTTGGGCGATTATTCATTTCACGATTCGGGCGAATGTTTGCAGTTTTGGGCATTTGTTCATCACTTTTTTGGGCGATTGTACATTATGAACAAACGCCCAATTTTTTTTTGGGTGATTGTTCATTTTTGGTTTTGGGCGATTGTAACTTGGGCGATTATTTGCACAACCCATTTTTCTTAATTTTTCATCGTTTTTTATCGGTTTTAGTTTTCAGGTCATTGTTACTAGACAAAGGGAATTTTTTGGTATAAAAAAGCACTGCGCGTGGTGAAACTGACGAAAGGGTATGTAGAAAGATAAAACAAGTGTTTGATAAAAACTCAGGATATGCTAGTTTTTATTAACTTTATTTTTATGCTCTATTGCTGAAATATTAGGAGGTAAAAAAGTTAATACTATGAAATTAGAAAAGGCACTTACATCCGATGACATGTCGTCTTTTAAATAAGTTCCTCTCGTCAGTGCAGAAGTATAAAGAAGTTTTTCTGTTTACAAAATCATTTTGCCAGACAATCGACGTTCCTTTAATTTTTATAACTTAAAAATATATCTTGTAATATATTGTAACGCTTTGTATAAAAATTATATAAAATAAATTTTAAGTTTAGTAATGTTTTATTTTTGTCAGTTTGTAGGTCATTTTCTGCAGGTTTTAGGTAATTTTTGTCATATTTTTTAGGTTATTTTTTGCAGATTTTTAGGTCATCAAAATCCGAAAATTTTTTATTTTTGTCAGTTAGTAGGTCATTTTCTGCAGGTTTTATGCAATTGTTGTCATATTTTTTAGGTCTTTTTTTTGCAGTTTTTTAGGTCATCAAAATCCGAGCCCCGATGATGAGCCTTTGAGAGGATAAAGTATCTGGGGTCAGTTGCAACTACATCCTCTTTCTAAAAAAGTTGTATGCAAAAAAATTTTAAATTTTTGTGTCAATTTTTTCTTTTAAAATATGTAACTAAAAGTGAAGATGCATAGATATAAATGTTTTCCACACTACTGAAATAGAAAACCATGGTTCATTTTCAAGATATTTAAGTTTACTCATAAGCTTTTTTTTTTTTTTTTGGAAAGTTAAATTGATTTAATTATTTAAATGCAATATACTTTTCAGTTTTAAGACGTCTTCCGAATCAGAAAATATTAATCATATTGAAGTTATCATTGAAATCACTGCACATACATCGTAAAGGTTCATGAAGAGCGTAATCAGAACTGCACTGACTCAACTTGAAAAACAGAAAATGTCTAGTTCCTCTCCTTGGGATGTTAATATTTAGAGCTAAGATGAGATATTCCGAATTAATCTCGCCACAAAGTAATTTATACAGAAACATGACATTAAGCATCATTCTTCTGCTTTTAGGGAAGGTAGTAAAATAATTTTAAGGCGTATTTCATACGATGGAAGCATAGTATTGGGGTTCCAACGACTATGACGTAAAGCAAAAAGTAAAAACTGTTTTTGAACGGATTCTATTGTGGACATTATATTGTGGGTTCCATACAACTGATGCATATTCAAGAATTGGCCTTACGAGAGAGGTATATAATAATTTAGTAGTAAAGGGATCACTGAATTCTTTAGCCCATCTTTTAATGAAACCAAGGACTCCTCTTGCCTTATTTATCACCATATTAACGTGGAGATTGAAGCGAAGTTTTGAGTCCATAATAACACCAAGATTGAGAAAACTGGAAACTATTTCTAAGTTAGTGTTATTTATAGTGTAATTTATGTTATTAGCAGACCTACGCGAGAATGTCATTTGCTTACATTTTTTTAAGTTAAGATTTAATATATTTAAGCTACACCAGTCCACAAGTCTATTTAGATCAGATTGTAAAAGATGTCGTTCTTCGGGTGATTTGTAACAAAGAAAAAGTTTCACGTCGTCAAGGGTAGTGGACCTACCCTTCAGAAAACTATGTTGAAAGACAGAAATGGTGGAAGACACGGAGTGGGTTAATTGATCAGTTATGATTTTCTCAAATAACTTAGGGATTGAACTTAATTCTGCAATTCCTCAATAGTTAGAAACATCTATTTTGGAGCCAGATTTATGAAGGGGTATAATATAAGAATCCTTCCATATAATAGGAAAAGAACCACTATGCAAGGAAATATTAAAAATGTTTGCTAGAGGAGTACACAGGTTTGTAGCACATTGCTTTAAAATACAGCTTGAAATTTCATCAGGGCCGGTCGTAAAAGAAGATTTTACTTGTTGAAGATAACACATAACAATATTTGGGTCTATTACAGGAGTTTCAAAAGAGTTAACTGGCGGGAGAAAAGGATACACCTTGCTAGTATTGAATGGTATATCGGAGTAAGTTGATTTAAAGAAGTTTGCAAACATGTTAGAAATCACATTGTCACAAGATGATTCTTCCTGATTGAATTTCATAAGTGGTGGAAAACTGGAGGCTTTACATTTTGAGTTAACAAAACTATAGAAAAGTTTTGGATCATCTTTAAATTGAGATTTTATGTTAATTATATAAGCAGAATAGCATTGTTTATTTAATAGTTGATATCTATAACGACAAGAAGAATAGGAAGCAAAGTCTAAACTAGAACCAGATATTTTATATTTTTTAAATAAACGACTTTTTAAATTTTTAAGTGCCTTTAGATCATTTGTTAGCCAGAGTGGATTTAAAGGATTGGAGCAACACTTTTTTTTGGGACGGACAATAAGAAACACCTTTGCAGAGTATTATTGACAAAATGTATTGAAGATTCGACGTCATAATATGAATATGATGTTCCGCTAGTTAAAATTGGAGACCAATCAGTCTGCGAAAGTAAGGAATTAAGTTTAACGTAGTCCGTTTTCTTAAAATTATAAACTTTTTATTTCCCGCATCAGCAGTTTATCTTCTTTTTCATGGGGAAGTAAAACTGTTATTTCAAGAGTTAGATGATATACATCTTCCGGAAGAGATACGGGATTCGAACAATGGAAATTAACAGTAGTACATCTAACTACAAATACAAGGTCTAGGGTTCTGTGGTTAATATTTAAAATATCATTGACTTGTTGAAGACACAGATCAGATAGCTTATCTAAGAGATCATTTATCCAATCACTATTGGAAACAGGAGTAAGAAATGAAGAATCGTCAGACGATCTCCAAGTCACAAAAGGTAGGTTAAAATCACCCAGCACAATAAGAACGTATTTATTTTTTAACAAATTATTAACTTTTTCGATGGCGTGTAAATATTTTAAATACATTGTTAAGTCACATTTAGGAGGAATGTAGGAGCAGGTAACATAAATAATACTATTATTTAATTGAACTGCAATACAAATTAACTCAATGTCACTGGTGTCAAGAATTGTCAATTCTTCAGATACAAGCGAGTTTTGACAAGCTATCAAAACACCACCACCGATCTTATCATGACGATCTTTACGAAATATTTGATATTTATTGCACATTATTTCAGAATTTAAGATATTAGAGCGAAGCCAAAAATTATAATGTTATATTGAAAATCAAAACTATTTATGAAAATATCGGAAAATTTGGAGTTCAGACCCCTGACATTTTGGTACACAAGCTCTAATTTAGACTTGCGGTTTATTAATCGTTTTTTGGATGAGATTCAGGGCTATTTCGAGGACGCGGCAAATGTGCAACATTTACCGGTCTTGGATTGCTTTTAAATTCAAATTCGTGTACAATTGTGTTTGGCGGCCAAAAGCTTACATCAACTATAGAATTAAATAAATTTTCAGGAACTGTTAATCTAAAAGAAGTAATCGATCTTACATTTGAATATTTGAATTTATGAACCGAAAGATGCAAGGAACAATTCAAATTTGATTTAATGAAAAAATCTATATCAACCTCTGTTGTATTCGCAGCTAAGCGAGAAACAAAGATTGAATGAGTTGGTGGAATTGCAATTATTGGCTTAGGTGGTACAGAAACCTGAGAAGTAAGAAACCTGGGAATCGACCAAAGTTGGTGAAAGAGGAACAGTTTGGGCATAAGACATGACTGGCAATGAAGGTGGAGGTGCCAGCACTGGCAAAGGAGCAGAAATCGATATGTTTGCTGTATTCGAAGTAGAAGTTAAAATAGGTGGAGGGGCTGTTATACCACCAATGTCAATGTCATCAGCAATGTCATGTACAGAAGAATGTAGAGTTGGAGTTGAATCCGTTTTTTGCTTACTACGCAAAGACATGTGTTTTTTTTTTTCCTTTTGGGTGAAGGAATTGACTCTTCAATATATTTAAAATCGTCGAAAAGAGACTGGTATTTAAAAAATTTTGCAGAAAGCGAAGAAAGTTCCTTACTTATTTCAGAGAAGCCTTGCTTTGTCTGCTTGAAAAGCTTGTAGAAGTTGATGTCAGCCAATCTACATTTCTCGCAAGACCAACGCAACCCAATACAATACAATCCGCAACTCAATACAATCCGCAACTCGGCCTGTCACGCCTGCACATTTGATATGAACAGCATTATCACATAAATTTATACTCCTAAACTTGTGTTTGAACTTGAAAAAGCATTTTTGATATCTTCATTAATTTAAGAGTCTCTCGAATATAAAATTTTTGGTTCAGAAAAAACTGTCACGGTTACTTAAAGTCACTTTAGTACAGTGCATCTCTAACAACTAAAAACAAAACCACAAAAACATCATATTCACCATACCACCTACCTCAAAGTGCATAATTAAAAAATCAGGCTATAAAATTAGCACATGGTTTTTTTTTGTTGTTACTTAGTCTACAGAGTAAGTGCATTAGAGTTGTTTTATAGCTTTTAAAAATGCAATTTCCTGCTTATGTTTGTTAGGCAGTGTTTTTACCCACCCACCACCTAACCGCTCTTTGAACCCACCATCAGCTATCACTGACTGCTGTAGAAGTGACATGAAATGACATAAAAATATGTTTTTTTTTTTAATTTAAATTTTATTATGACGTTGTTGCTTTGACGCTTCTACTTTGGCATGATGACAGCACCATATGGTGCTGACAGCTGCTGCTGTACATAGAATAAATGTATTGCCACACATTTTATGATCTTGTTAACACCATAGTATTTGTTTTTTATTTTGGGGGATTATTTTAAAGGTCTTATTAGCTGCTAAAATATGCATTTTTAGAACAATATTTTTATGAATATTTTTTTTTGTTTAATTTACAATAAAATTCAAACTTTTATGACAGGTTCAAGTCTCGCGGGAAAGGCTATAGTACCTTTTCTTCCTATATAACAGCCATTTCTCTTGAGTGTTTAAAGCCTGTCCACTGAAAAAACAATTCAATTCTATCTCATTTTAAAGAAATTTACACAGAAACAAAATATGTGTGGCATAGAAGTGATACTTATGTACAGTGAAAACCTCTGAATGAATAAATATTTATTGCTTACTCTTCAAAAGAGTTCCACTAAAAGCATAGTTTTAGTGGGTTCGCTAGAAGATGAAGAAAGAGTTACCTATGAAAGAGTTCCCTATTTCAAAAAATTATTTCTCGATGAGCGCAGTAGATACACATTTCCTAATCTATGTGTGTGGCCGGTTACCACCGCTCTCGCTGAAACCAGTAGTAAGCACCAGGAGCAGGGTTGCCAGAAAAAATAATAATTTTGTATTTAAAATCAAGTATGATTTAAACTATCAAACATTTAGAATTTGTATTTAAATCATATAAAGTCAACATAATTTTGTAAACATTCAAAACCTTTTTTAAAAACGAAATTTTGATGATTTAAGATCAAAACACATTTTAAATTTTTATTAAATCAATATGCAAATAAAGATATTAGTAAAAATGGATTTAAGTGAAATTTTAAAATGTTTTTCTTAAAATAATAGATAAGTAATATATATTTTTGGGATTATTTCAGGTGATTAGATCGTGAAAAAAATGTTTCTAGCACTATAAATAAACCAAATTTAAGTCAATTTCTAAGAAAAACAATTCAAATTCTCAAATAGACACTACTATTTTATACAAAAAAAAATTGCTACAGCATTAAGTTGGTCAGTGTATTAAATAAAAAGCCCCACATGAAAAAATTCGCACCTGCAAAGTTATAATTTTTATTAAGTTTTTTCCTTCTCCTGTAAAGATAAAAAAAAATGAGTTAGGGAGTTTCTATATAAAGTTAGCGATATGTATGTTCATCTGTTCCACTCTCACTTCTAAAGTACTTATCATAATTTGACAAATGAGGTATTGTTAAAAGCATTTTGATCTTCTGCTGGTTATAGATTATGTGACGTCACAAAAATTCAATATAGCGCCCTCTAGAATACAGAAAGTTAACTTAACCCCTTCACTTAACACTTAACACTTTCGACTTTAAAGTTGAGTTCTCGAACCAGGGATGCTATGATTAGGGCGTTTACACGATACTATAGCAGTACACACTTTTCCAATCACACTTTTCATTTCCAATGAGTCATTTGGTCCAATGTAAAAGTAGTATTATGCTTATGATTAAGGAAAAAACGAAACTAAAACTTGGGAAATTTTTTTTATGTGAACAAACTCAATTTTTTCTTAGCGAATCAATCTTATGCTTCCTTGACTAATTTTTTTACTTTTTCACAAAACTCTTCCATCTGCTGGCAATGTCCTCATCATCTGATTGTTTGCACACTTTTCTTAATTTTATTGGCAGTTCTAGTCAACTCATCACAAATAGCTGTATATAAGAGTTTGTTAAGTAAATAAATAGAAATATACTCCAAAAAAAAAAAAAAAGGTAAAATCAGTTCATGATTCGAACCATGCGGGCTGGCTAGATTAAAAGGGAAAACAAAGAAACACCTTCACTCTTACCATTTATTTATTCCTTACCAGGCTACAACTCATTGTTAATCGATAGACATCAACCCCAACCGCAGCGACTTGAGTTTATTTAATAGCAAGTCGACAAACACCAACACTATCGCTACAGCCAAAAACAACACCATGATGTGCACACCATCCATAGTTTTATGGAATAAGTGTGCGAGGAATGAGTATGCGATAAAAAATTAGTGAGACTTCTAACGAAAATATATTGGTATGTGTCATATATATCATCATAAAGCTGCTCATTTTTGCATTTGGCAAATTTTTAAAGCATTTAAAGTATTGCCATTTTTTAATGTGCTTAAAATTTTCTCTACCATTTTGAATTTAATGAAGACTTATTTAAGTAAAAATATTTGTGCTGCAATGTGCTCAGCGTGTGCAATAATTTGCATACTGGGAAAATTCAATTTTTTCAAAGGTTTTATTGTTGTGTGTAGTAAGCTCTATTCTAAGTATGTTTTTTCTAAATTCGGCACTTGTGCTGTCATGTGCTATAGTTGTGTAGCAATATGTCCTAAAAAAAAATTAAAAAAATTTACAAATATTCAAAAAATTTTCCAAAGGTTTTAATGTTGTGTGTAGTAAGCTCTATTCTAAATATGTTTCTTTCTAAATTCGGCACTTGTGCTGTCATGTGCTATATTTGTGTAGCAATTTGTCCTAAAAAAAATTAAAAAAAAATTCACAAATATTCGAAAATAGTCAAAAAAACATGCAGAACTACAAAAAAATTTTAAAGTTTTTACTACACATTGTAGCACAACTTAAATGCATGACAGCACAATTACTGTTTTTTTTAAATAGTGACGATACACACTTCACATAAAAATCTCTTCATTACCTGTAAAAACACCACAGCTCAAGGTGTGCCTTTTAAAATAATTTGTTAACGGTGTTAACCCCACATTACAACTAAGAACTATTGCACAAAAAAAAAGCAAACTGTTTGGCTAAATTGTATTTTCAATATCATATATGTCATATGATAGCACATATTTTATTTTTTATAATAAAACAACAAAGGCGGAGTAAACTTGGCGCGCAATAAAAACGACAGTGATTCACATAGCTTTGAATTGAAAAACATAAAAATATTTTGCAAAAATGGCAAATTCTCCACTGTTCATTGAACAACTCCAATAGCCGCTCCCTCAAAAAACGTTCTGATTTAAATTTTTTTCCCACTCTACAACAACAATTATTCAATTAAAACCAGCAAAAAACAAGCATATATCCTTTCATCAACTTTCGCTAGAAATAGAAAAATCAATAAAAGCACACAAACAACAACGAACGTTTTCTTTTGCATTGACTACAACTACAACAAAGAATTGAGAGCAAGGATAAGGCTCTATATAAATGGCGGTATTTTATAAAGTAGATATGTGTTTGTATCTCTCTTGCGCTGTTAATGTAAGTGTTTTTCTGTGTTTGTATGTGTGCAGCTATAAAAAACTTACTTCACTTTTCCTCAAGGACTCCGTTTGAAGCTATTAACGCGCAAAATTAAACTCAACACTCAACAAATCGTATCTAGTTTATAACGACTGCAGTTGTTCTAGGACTCAATCATTCAGAGTGATTTTTTTTTTCCTTTTTTTGTTTGCAAAAAATAATTTTTTTAACTTCAGCAAGGTATTAGTAAAATACTTCTTTAAATTTTCCCTTGAAGCTCAAGTCTGAGCTAAAAAAATATTAAATAAAATTTTTCCTAGAAACATGCTCAAATATTAAGCTCAAATGTGATTTACAAAATATAATATATAAAATATTTCTTACAAACATGCTCAAATATTCGTCTCATAATTATTTTCAAAATCAATTTCTGCACTTTAAAAACTAAAAAGACACTCATCGCTAGAGTTTTCATTAGAGTGACGTAACCAATTCTACACATGACATAACCAATTATTTCTTAAATACAATGTAGCATACAATTCTGAATTACATTTCTGCGGGCATGGTCGCTAAAACACTGATGACATCTACCTTACACAGTAAGTGACGATTGGAGTAGGTATGCACAAGATAGGAGAGAACAGAAAAGAGACGCACAAAATTGGAGCGAACAAAAACAATTTAATGAAAATCCTCTCTACGCCAAAAACCAAACACGCAAAAGAAGCAAACAAAAGCAAATGACGCCACAAATTATTTTGACAATCATCTTTACAATTTAATGAACGAATTTATTACCTTTTATAGAGCATTTTGAAATTAATATTGAATAACACATAATTATTTTATTCATAAAACTTTGTTCTGGATTAAACATAAAGAATAATAATTTTCAGAAACACACTTCACTGCAAAATTTCCTGTAAGAAAAGACGGTTGTACTACACGAACGAATATAGTCAAACTGTTGTTTGAACAATGTAAAGAAAATAATGTTATCACAATTGAGAAGTAAGCCCAAAGAAGACTTTGTTTCCGCTTACAGTTCTGCATTACAATGTCATCACCGACAAATTTTTACAAGCGGGTAAATATATTTTAATGAATTAAAATTTTGCGTTGCTTCTTATTTTAACTCTTTGCAGTATTTTTCCTTATGCATAAACTTCTTATTATGCCATCCAAACAGCTTTTATTACCTTTATTATTTTCAATTGCAAATTATGTTAAATGTATGTCAACGAAATATCAAAAACATTGCTTTATTCACACGTTTTGCTTACCTAAAAAGGGAAAGAAACTTAAATCAGCAGCTTAAAAAGCATCGTAAACAAAGGAATTCTTTTTTGAGTTAAGCACGACATAAAAATGGTTAGCAACTCCAAGTGCCACTTAAATATTAAAATCGAAAAACAATTTCCATAAATTTTGCTCATCTTTCAAGAACTTTCATGTAATAATTGCTAGGTGAAAAAAAAACCACAAGCAAAAAAACAAAAAAACAAAAGCTAAGGTAAGCATGTAAAAGTAACTCGAACAATAAGATTTCATACACCAATACACCACCAAACAACAACAAAAATTGTGTTGTATTCTGCTTTTACAACAGTATTACACTTGAAGAAAAACTTGTGATAGTTAATTGTGATCTATTCTTTGAATTTTTTTTTAACTATGAGCTAGATATTTAGATCAAGTTAGTTTTGAATAAGGCCACAATATATTTATTTTTTTTTTTTTGCAATTTATATAGCAATTTATATATAAAACTAGCTGATATACCCGGTGTTACTTGGGCGAAAAAACGTAAAATTTTTATGTTTAGGTTTTATTTGTTCAGAAGATAACGATTTTTAGCCAGAAAAAATAAGAAAAAATAAGGAAACGGCGTAATTAGAAAAAGATGTTGCACTAAAAACTTGTGCAATCTTGAAGATATGAGAATTTTTTGGTGTAAAATTTTTTTAAAATTAATTAAACGAAGCTTTTCGCTAAATATAGTATGCTAGTTGGTTGATTTCCCTTACTTGTAAAAGGGTGGAAGAGGCATGGTCAAAACTAATTATGCCAAAGCATAATCTAAGATTCAAGTAAAATGTGAGCCAAATTTGAATTAAATCCGTCCAGCCGTTAAGATTTGCATTCTGGTCAAATATTTTTTTTTATTTTAAGGAAAATGCAACAAAACCAACTTTACCAAAAAGTAATGAAGATAAAAATTTCTTTCAGTTGCAAAAGTTACGGTTTTAAAATTAAAAATGAAGAAATTTTTATTCGTTTAGAAGATTTGATTTTGATTATTAAATGCCGGAAAAAAGTTAGTTCTTGCAGTAAATTATATTAAATTGAGCTTGTGTGGGCGAAGCCACGCCAAGTTTCCAATGCCTGTGCCAGTTTTCCAGTAGAAATGCCTGACCAATAAGTAACTCCATACTGAATTTCATTGTTATATGATATTTATTTCCAAAGCTATTCGATATCCAAAATTTGGCTTGTATGGGCGGAGCCACACCTCCTTGTTCAATGACCGTCTCAGTTTTTAAGTAGAGGGATATCACCCAATAATAATTCCATACTGAATTTCGTTGTTGTACGACATTTAGTTCCAAAGCTATCTGATATCAAAAATATAAAATGTATGGGCGGAGGCACACCCCCTTTTCCAAAGCCCATCCCAGTTTTCCAGTAGAAGGATATCACCAAGTGGTAATTCCATACTGAATTAGTTCCAAAGCTATTCGATATCAAAAATTTGGCTTGTATGGGCGGAGCCACACCCCCTTGTTCAATGACCTTCTCAGTTTTTAAGTAGAGGGATATCACCCAATAGTAATTCCATACTGAATTTCGTTGTTGTACGACATTTAGTTTCAAAGCTATCTGATATCAAAAATATAAAATGTATGGGCGGAGGCACACCCCCTTTTCCAAAGCCCATCCCAGTTTTCCAGTAGAAGGATATCACCAAGTGGTAATTCCATACTGAATTAGTTCCAAAGCTATTCGATATCAAAAATTTGGCTTGTATGGGCGGAGCCACACCCCTTGTTCAATGACCGTCTCAGTTTTTAAGTAGAGGGATATCACCCAATAGTAATTCCATACTGAATTTCGCTGTTGTACGACATTTAGTTCCAAAGCTATCTGATATCAAAAATATAAAGTGTATGGGCGGAGCCACACCCCCTTTTCCAAAGCCCATCCCAGTTTTCCAGTAGAAGGATATCACCAAGTGGTAATTCCATACTGAATTATTTCCAAAGCTATTCGATATCAAAAATTTGGCTTGTATGGGCGGAGCCACACCCCCTTGTTCAATGACCTTCTCAGTTTTTAAGTAGAAGGATATCACCCAATAGTAGTTCCATACTGAATTTCGTTGTTGTACGACATTTAGTTCCGAAGCTATCTGATATCAAAAATATAAAGTGTATGGGCGGAGCCACACCCCCTTTTCCAAAGCCCATCCCAGTTTTCCAGTAGAAGGATATCACCAAGTGGTAATTCCATACTGAGATAGTTCCAAAGCTATTCGATATCATAAATTTTAATTGTATGGACGGTGCCACACCCCTTTGGCCTATACTTGCTCAATTTTGCCAGTCGAAAGACACGACTAAATAGTACTTTCTAACCGAGTTTCATTAATGTGTGACTTATAGCTTGAAAGTTATACTGAAAATTTGGGCTGCTGAAAAAGTGCCACGCCCTCCAATTAAAGACCTCCAAAAGACCAACGCCCATACAATTTTACCAGTATAACGGCAAGTGAAAATTAAGCTCGAATACCGAATACCGAATTCCGTTGCTGTGGGACCTATAATTCCAAATTTATTCGATATAGAAGATTTGATTTGTATGGGAGGTGCCACGCCCCCTGAGTTTTTCCGATGTTTTGATAGTTATTCTGCTATTCGGGATGAACACAAATCCAACAAATAAAAGATCATTAAAATCGGTCCAGCCGTTCTTGAGTTATAAATGGTGTAACAAACCCGACTTTGTTTTATATATATAGATTGTATGTTCATCTGATGCGTTAGCTAGATCGTGGCCTTTGGGTCTGTGTGGAGCAATTAGTCTGGCCCTTAAGCCAAAAAGTTTGGAGATCCCTGTTCTTCGCAAAAACAGGTTTTTACTCATAATGCAAGCTTTTCGTGTCGGCTTGTTTCTGGGATATAATTTGCAGTTTCCTTTATGTTTGATACTTCCAGAAGGGTCACGTTCTTGAGGGCATCCTGGATGATCTTCAGCAGTGAACTTCAATGAACGGCTCAGTATCCCTTCAATGTCATTGCAGAAAGAGAAATTGCGAGTGATTTTGGGACCGTTTTAAAATTTCTGGCATAGCTAATTCCTCACTCAATTGTTGCAGAAAAAGCCTTCTACGGTGGGTTGAAGTCTTTAGATCTGGGTTATTTTTCATTATATAGCAAACTGTGCAAATGCAGCCATATGTAATATATTATAAAAAATACCAAGGGCCATATTTTTGTTCTCCTTTTTTTTTATTCGACAAGGCATTTGTCCATATTTTCAACGACTCCTTTGCTCCTTATCGCATACATCGCATACATATAGCACATACATCGATTTCGCTCAAGGCACATTCAACAGGTATTGCAACAAGCATGTAGGCTACACAATTTTAATTCGACCTGCTTGCATCTTCCTGCTCCGGTTTGTCCTTAAAATCAGGACATTTTAAAAACTTATGGTATGAAAAATCTTAAAAAGTCGTTCGGTTAGTACAAACATGAAATGGAGCTACACCAAATTTCAACCTTTCTGATTACATCTTCCTGCTCTAAGATATCCTCAAAAATTACATAAATTATAAAAAAAAACTTATATTGCAAAGATTTTGAGATGAAGTTATAGGTACTAACCCAGATATTGATGATATGCAATTTTTTCCCGATGTAACATCATCTGCTCATTCCAAAATATCCTTGAAAATTGCATATTTTTTACAATCATTAAAAATTAGAGCCAATCAGCTGCAAAAAGGATAAACAAAACACATACAAAATTGCATTACTATCAGACCCTAAAAGTCTATTTGACCTACTTCAGAGTGTACTTGAAAACAACTTAATTCTAAAAATTATTTGTATCGTAGTTAACATGATAAGGATCAATAATTATAAGATAGAAAAAGTGCATATTCAAAATTTTATCTCAATATAATAAAATCTTTCTATTCCAAAATATCCTTAAACATCACGGTGTCCAAGAAAATTTTATGTTTTTTCACTATTGTAGTCAATTCCAAATCTAGCAACAATATTTTTTCTATCTGTATTAGATCATAAGATTTACAGCCCTATTCTGGCAAATTAACAAATTGTTAACCAGTATTTTAATATTTCTATATGTTTGTTGTAATTTTTTTATTTCAAAACAAAATTTGAAGCTCAAAAATAAAAAATGTTGATAAAAATTGTCAACTGCTTTTCAGTTATTGACATTTTCATTAACAAATTTTGTTTTTTGAGCTTTAAATTTTGTATTGAAAACAACAAACACATAGAAATATTCAAAATACTGGTTAACAATTTGTTAATTTGCCAGAATAGGGCTGTTAAACTGTTGAATGAATGAAATACGAGTTTTTGAGGCATTCTTAAGTCATGATTAAAAGTTAATGGAATGCAGTAAATTCTTCAAAACAGACTAGATAGGTATATAGATAGAGTAGATTATAGTATCTAAGTTTACAATATTTGATAGCATAATCGTATGTTATTTCCAAAAATTTAATATTATAATTGTGCGAGTCAAGCTTTTACGGAAACACATACCAAAATGCTAATCTTTACTTATATAAAAAAAAGTTGTTTGTTTCTCCGTAATAGTCAGTTGATAAGTTCCTTCATTTTTATTGGCCGAAAAATTTAATTTAATTATTGCGTGTGATTCATGCAAACTGAAAATTTTTAATCAGCATTTTGTGTCATTTTCTATAAAAGCTCGACTCTCAGAATTTGTTTTAAAATTTTTGAAAATTTCATGCGATTATACTATTTTAACAATGTGAAGTTTTAGATAAAGGCCAACTTTGTCATTCATGCCTAATTTAATGATGTTATAATGGTCCATTTTTTTTAATAATTACTATAATATGCCTAAAAACGCATATGTTTTCTTATTCAATACTACATATCTTAAGATCGAACATAGATAAAAAAATCTGTTGCCAGAATCGGAATCAGCGTATATAAATACACCAAAATTGACATTAATATTGACAAAAAACGTTCAGGATATTTCAGGACATTTTGCAATAGGAATATGTTGTCATACCGATACCAAATACTAGATTTTCTACCTTATATTTATTTATTCTACTAATTTTTATTGCAATGAAATAATTTTTGAAAATTTATTATTTTAATGGTCCTTCTGAAGCTGGAGAATGGGATCACATCGTGATGAAAGTTTGTATTAATTATCATCGCTAAAATATTAATCGATTCCATTTAATAAAAATTTTTAAAAAAATTTTTCTTATAAAATGTTACATTTCGATACGAGACATCATTCTTCGGAGCAACATATAACAAGTGACATTTAAAGCAATTACGTACCTACATATATAAACGTTGACGATGATATAATTTATGTTTTTAAAGTCATTGTAAGCATGCCAAGAACAAAGTGAGTTAAATTTTATAAGAAATAAATTTTTTCCCAAAAGTCGGCTAAACAAAAAAAGTCGTTTTTCTGTCATAAAAATGATCCAATTTGGATAATTTTTTATTTTTTCTAACTAAAGCTCAATAAATGATTTTAAACTATCAAAAAACAAGAATTTGTATTTAAAAGCAATAATGATTTAAACTATCAAACATTTAGAATTTGTGTTTAAATCATAGAAAATCAACATTTTTTCTAAACTTCATAAAATAGTCAACAATCCTGCAACATTTAAATTTGCGAAAATTGCAGCGATCCAGGCGAAGGTAAAGTTTCTAGTTCGAAAGCAAAAAAAAAATAGCAAATTTTTAATAAAGAAGGCTCAAGGACTAATTTTCGTAAAATCTAATGGCATATTCGGATTAAGTTAACAATTTTTCATTAGAATATGTTAAGTGCGTGAAAATAAATTCGTCAATCCGACGCTAACTTAGCGAAGACTCAAACCATTACTTTTGCTCCGCAAAAAGTTAAATTCGTACTTTTCGCAAAGTACGAATTTAACTTTTGGGAGGAAATTAAATTCGTTCTTTTTGCAAAGTACGAATTTAACTTTTAGGAGGAAATTAAATTCGTTCTTTTTGCAAAGTACGAATTTAACTTTTGGGAGGAAATTATATTAATTATATTTGCAAAGTGTGAGTGTAACTTTTGATTTGAATTAGCTTTTGCCAAGAATTTTAAAATAATATTATTGCAAAGAAAGAATTTAACTCTTGATATGAATTTAAGTCATGGCATCAACTCATAAACATTTTTTAAAAGTAGTGAATGTTAGGTCCAAAGTACTAAGTTTCCATGCAAAATTTCTCAAAATCTGTCTGGACAATGTTTTTGTTATGCATATCATTTTACAGGTAATTAAAGCACCTTTCCAACGATATATAGCCTATAAGTGCACAATTAAGACTTTTGTCATAAACATTTTTTAAAAGTAGTAAATGTTAGGTTGAAAGTACTAAGCTTCAATGCAAAATTTCTAAAAATCTGTCTGGACAATGTGTTTGTTATGCATATCATTTTACAGGTAATTAAAGCACCTTTCCAACGATATATAGCCTATAAGTGCACAATTAAGACTTTTGTCATAAACATTTTTTTAAAGTAGTAAATGTTAGGTTGAAAGTACTAAGCTTCAATGCAAAATTTCTCAAAATCTGTCTGGACAATGTTTTTGTTATGTACTTTTGTTATGTTGAACTTAGTACTTTGGACCTAACATTTACTACTTTTAAAAAATGTTTATGACCAAAGTCTTAATTGTGCACTTATAGGCTATATATCGTTGGAAAGGTGCTTTAATTACCTGTAAAATGATATGCATAACAAAAACATTGTCCAGACAGATTTTGAGAAATTTTGCATTGAAGCTTAGTACTTTCAACCTAACATTTACTACTTTTAAAAAATGTTTATGACAAAAGTCTTAATTGTGCACTTATAGGCTATATATCGTTGGAAAGGTGCTTTAATTACCTGTAAAATGATATGCATAACAAAAACATTGTCCAGACAGATTTTGAGAAATTTTTCATTGAAGCTTAGTACTTTCAACCTAACATTTACTACTTTTAAAAAATGTTTATGACAAAAGTCTTAATTGTGCACTTATAGGCTATATATCGTTGGAAAGGTGCTTTAATTACCTGTAAAATGATATGCATAACAAAAACATTGTCCAGACAGATTTTGAGAAATTTTGCATGGAAACTTAGTACTTTGGACCTAACATTCACTACTTTTAAAAAATGTTTATGAGTTGATGCCATGACTTAAATTCATATCAAGAGTTAAATTCTTTCTTTGCAATAATATTATTTTAAAATTCTTGGCAAAAGCTAAATTCGAATCAAAAGTTACACTCACACTTTGCAAATATAATTAATATAATTTCCTCCCAAAAGTTAAATTCGTACTTTGCAAAAAGAACGATTTTAATTTCCTCCTAAAAGTTAAATTCGTACTTTGCAAAAAGAACGAATTTAATTTCCTCCCAAAAGTTAAATTCGTACTTTGCGAAAAGTACGAATTTAACTTTTTGCGGAGCAAAAGTAATGGTTTGAGTCTTCGCTAAGTTAGCGTCGGATTGACGAATTTATCTTCACGCACTTGAATATGTTATGGCCAAAAGTTTTTGTATGACTTAAATGTAAAAAGGAAACTCGATTTGAAGCATCCATATTGTATTTCTTCAAATTCACCCAAACTTAAATTTTCATAAAAGCAAGACATTTTATTTTTCCAGTGTACAAGAAATCATAGCGAAAACATTTACCGCTTAAAAGTATTGGGGAAAAAAATCTGCATAAGACAAAAAGAAAACCATAAACAAAGATTGAGTAAAACGATTAAAAAACTGCTGGAAGTTGCAGCCTCCAAAAAGAAAATATAGAAATGTACGGCCTATTGTAAACGACACCAATAATGATGATGATGATGATAATAATGATGATCAAAATGTTGCCGACGGCGATGATGAGCGTTAACAACAGTTAAGACAACAAAAAAGTGTACAAAATCAATGTTAAAACCAATACAAAACTTATAAAAACTATTGAAGTTTGTGGATTGATTTGAGTACCATAGC
This sequence comes from Dichetophora obliterata, assembly GCA_963920525.1. Taxonomy (NCBI): domain Eukaryota; kingdom Metazoa; phylum Arthropoda; class Insecta; order Diptera; family Sciomyzidae; genus Dichetophora; species Dichetophora obliterata. Next base: position 244,287,926 of record OY986437.1, on the reverse strand, counting down.
AATTAAGTTACAACAGGCCATAAAAAAGCAAACAAATTCAATTTTAAAATATTAAATAGAAACATGCAATTTTTTCCCAAACATTTTACATAATCTCAACAAAAATGCATGGTCAAAAAATTCATATTTTTATGGTCACAACAGCACACGGTGTGCAGGAAGCAACTTTTATTCAACCTGAAATGTCGACGCAATCTGAGTATGCAGATGTTTGAAGAACCATCTACAGATGCAGAATTCATTGTTTTTAAAATCCTATGAGTTCGTTTAAGGGGGGGGCGAACCTTTTCTTTTATATCATAATTAGGTAGTAAAATAATTAAAAGATATGTACTCAATGTTTAAAAAAGGATATAACTTCAAATATTTGTAATCTAATAAATGAAAAAATTGAATCTAGTAATGGATCCGGTAAGAAAACGTGTGTTATTATAAATCCAAAATAGCAAAAAAGTATAAATTTTAAAGAAAACTAGTTAGATAATGTTTGTCTTTATTATATGTAATACTTTTTTTTTCATTGTGTAATGACTTAAATATTTACATATTAAGAGATGAAAAAGCAACAACTGCTTCCTGCAACATCGGTAAATATGCTGCATTATTCATTGAATTAACTTTTCTTCGATTCCAATGTTTTAAAAATTCCTTGTGAATGGATTCCCCTGCTTGTTTAGACCGTATATCGAGTCCATCTCTATTAAGGTACTCCAGACAATGAGTAAGGTGTTACATCAGCTTTCAATGTATTGGAAAGTTCTGAAGCTTCAAATATTTTTATAAATTTTTCAATGTACTCTTAAAAGTTATCACACTTTTGATTAGAAAAGCCGCAGTTAATTATGTTGTTCATAGCTTTTAGAGCGTTAATGAACGGAACTTATCGAAAATTTCCAATGTTTTGATATATGTCAGGATCATTTAACTTATCTGCGTTTTTCAAAAGGGTACGGCAGGCATTGCTTTCAAATGTTTCGCAATGATAGTTTAATTGTGTTAAATTAATTTTTATTGGCCAAATCAGTACCTTTTGTCTACTGAGGATTAGAACTAGTCCATTTCAAAACAAGTGATTGACGAATCCCTGCATTATATGTAATTCCGGAATAATAAACTTTTGGATATAGCAAACATCATCACTTTTTTTTAGCAATGGTGGATTTATAGTGGTGGATTTATCCGAATCAAGAGAAGAAAATTTATTAAAGTATGAAAGATTGTTCTTTTCGATTCAGTTCTTTTAAATTTTGTAAGCTATCAAAGCAATATGAGCATTGACATGAAGCATTAGACCATTGAAAATTAAAATGAATTTAAAGTCGGCAATAAGTCTCTGGGTATTTCATTGATTTTTGTTAAATCGAACAGAGTAGAAATATTACTTTATGCTTCTGTATGTTTGGGACAATACACAGCATTTTTAACCGTTTGACACTTGTCAACTTTGTTTCTTTGTTTGCATTACCTTATTTATTAAACAGCTTTTAATTGAAATGTTCATCGTTTTCATCTTCATCTCGGTACGCTGAAGAATAATTTTCTGGAAACATTGTTAAACCAATTTTAAAGAAGCCCTGTCCTTCGTCAGCCATTAGTTTCATCATAGTTTCGCTTATTATAACTCAGATGCATGGGCTGATTGATACAGTGGATTGAATTTCTTTTGATTTGTTTGAAACTACGTCAAACAGTAAATTATAAGTTTTGCAAACATTTCTCGGAGTGTTAACTTTTTTAGTAATATGTGAGGCGTAATTTTGTGACATCGAATTTCAACTTTTTCTACTTCGAATAGAATAAGCAACAATTCTCGTTTGTCCGACGCTATTGCCTGAATTTCTCATAATATTATCTAAATATATTTTTTAAAAAAATATTCTTTTTTGCTCTTTTGGATTCATAGCAACAGACAATCGCTTACCGGATCTTATACTAAATGAAATTTTTAATTTCTTAAATTGCAAATATTTGAAATTAAACCGTTTTTAAACTTTGAGGACATAGTTTAATATTTTTACTATGATATAAAAAACATCAATTTTTTAGTACAAAAAATCGGTTCACCCCTTAAACGAACTCATAGGATCTTAAAAACAATAAATTCTGCGTCTTTATATTGTTCTTCAAACATCTGCATACTCAGATTGCGTCGACATTTCAGGTTGAATAAAAGTTGCTTCCTGCACACCGTGAGAAACGCACAGTGTACTTTTCAGAGCTTTTTCGTACTTAAAAATAAGTAAAAAATTAAGAATTCATGGCGAAAATTTGATTATTTAATGATCTCTTTTTATAGAAAAAATGCTGAATTTTTTAAATTCAGCAACCGTTTTTTTATGAAATAGTAAAGTTTTTAAGAAATATGACATCAAAGTCAACGAAAATTCAGAGAATTTTAGAGTAGCAGTAAATGTGAAATTTTTGTTATTTTGAGTGCTTATTTAGCAAATAATTTTAGTATTTTTGATTTACTATAATAAAAATATAAAATAAACTGGCCATTTCAGCCCTTGGAAGGACTTTGACCTAGCTTCTATTGATTAATTGTGTTGTGCGTGTTATTAAATGTTTGATCGCAAATGATCGAGAACTGGACCTACGTGTTTTATGAAAACTCCGAACGGCTTATGTTCTCAAGAAGCTTTACATGGCAATTTTTACTCTCTGAGGCTTGCCATTGTCTGCAGAGAGGTGACGACCGAACAGAAAAATTAATTCAATTGAAAAACTTTCTGTCTAAGCTGGAATTGAATTTGGGCTACCGCGGTTCTTTAGCTTAGGGGCCACGCACTCTACCCACTACGCTACGGCCGTATATTTGATTTACTTCATATTTTTTTTTTCAAAGACAAATATATTATGAATAAACTGATTAAAAGTTTTAAAGATTAAATAATATATTTTACATAAAATTATTAAAAGAAAAAAAAGAAAAGTTTTTCACGTTTTTCTTACTTTGTCTACGCTTTTAAATATGTTACCAATTAGTACCCTCACAAAATTTGTTTTTAAATATTCTTTAAATATTTATTTAATAAATTTCATAAAATTTAGCTGCAGCCTACTGCATCCCTGCACACAAATGTCAATAAAAGCTTTTAAAACAGCTATTTCTGCAATTTACAAACTAAACAGCAAAAGTAGTTAGTTTGAGCAGCAAAGCAAATTTTTAAAGAAATACTCTAATACTAGCTGGTACATTGATGTAGAAAAATATTATACAAACTGAATGAATTGTCAGTTGAAAATACGGCAGTTGAGTGTCTAAAGAGAAAATTCGATTAAAAACTCCAAAGAGGGGCAGACCAGCAAAATCGTATACTGATTGTGGAGCTTGAATAAAATGAAAGAAAATTCATGATTTCTGTGAAAACATTCAATTGAACGAAGCTTTTAAAATTTTATGACATCTTCTTAGGAAAAATAAAGAAAACAAAAAGGTATTAATTGTTGAAGTGTTAGAGGAGAATGGAAATTAAGATCTGAGCCTTAAAATCGGCAATCATATTCAGAATTTTAAGTGCAACTGATTAACGAATGCATTCAAAGAATTCCAAATTGATTTATAAATAAAATTATTAATTCAGATTAATTTTTAAAATAATTATTAATTATTCATTTCAATTATTCATTTTTGCAATTCAATTATTCATTGAATGCTATTCACAAAGAATGCAATTTACAAAGAATTTGAGAATTTTCAATTATTCTTTCTTTATTCATTTTTTATTCTTTATTCATTTTTTATTCATAATTCTTTTGTTATTCATTATTCATTTTTTATTCATTATTCATTTTTTATTCATTATTCATTTGTTATTCATTGCTCATTTTTTATTCAGTATTAACTTTTTATTCATTATTTACTTGTTATTCATTATTCATTTTTTATTCATTATTTATTTTTTATTAATTATTCACTTTTTATTCATTTGTTATTCATTGTTCAGTTGTTATTCATTATTAATTTTTTATTCATTATTCATTTTTTATTCATTATTAACTTTTTATTTATGGCTCAGGACTAAAATGAATAAAAAAATTAATAATGAATAACAAATGAATAATGAATAAAAAATTAATAATGAATAAAAAATTAATAATTAACAAAATATGAATAATGAATAACAAATTAATAATGAACAAAAAATGAATAACGAATAACAAATTAATAATGAAAAAAAAAATTAAAAACGACTAAAAAATTAATAATGATAAAAATAACTGCTTTATTCTGTGTAACGAAAATGCACACCAACGGCAAGCATTGCTTCTCGTGTCTTACTTGTTGTTGGTGTGCTGCTTCGTGATACAGAATAATGCAGTAAGAATAATTGAAAATTCTGAAATTCTTTGTGAATTGCATTCTTTTTGAATCGCATTCAAATGAATAAAAATATTTATTCATTATTCTGAAAAACGAAAATGAATAATTGAAATTAATAATTAATAATTTTTTTAAAAATGAATGTGAGATAAAAATTTTATTTATAAATCAATTTTGCATTCATTAAATGCATTCTTATTTCGTTATTCACTGATTCACTTTTTTGTGAATAAAATCAAATTGAATGCATTCTTTTACTTTTTATGGTTAAAAAGAACTTTATATTATATTCTAAATTTTGAGGAAGTTTTTTTTTAAATTTCAACCTGTTTCTTCCCAGCAAACCAAAGTTTCCGAATTCGTAACAAATTCGTTACGAATTTTTTGAAATTATTCCGAGTTTGGCATCCGAATTCGTTCCGATTTCGTAACGAAAATCGTATGAAGGGGTTGACACGAATTCGTAACGAATTGTCGTAACGAATTCGTAAGTAATTTTAGTAACGAATTCGTAACAAATTCGTAAAGAATTGACGTATCGAATTAGTAACAAATTCGTAAGCAATTCAATTATCGTTTTCGTAACGAATTCAAAACAAATTCATAACAATTTCGTAATGAAATGAAGCATAAAATTCGCAACGACCTCTTAATGATTTCTGTACCGTATGTAATAGAAAATTAAATAACAATTTCGAATCAAAGTTAAGTTAATCAATCAGAATGTTTCGTACAAATGACATGCCAAAAATTACAGATCCTTTGCAATTACTATTATGGAACATATATAAATGTGAATTTGACATGTCGTTGGTATTTGCATCCGTAAAAACTAAAATTAGAACCATCTCTTGTATCATCTGCTTTAAAAAAAAAGTTGTTTTAAACTAAATTATTTTACAAATGGAATATTATTTAAAATTCCACTATGCTCATGGCCTACCAATTTTTTTCAACTCGAAATATTTAAAACATTTCACAATTTAAATTTGAATACTTGATTTCGGAACTCTTTCGAATTATTCGGAAATGTTCCAAAATTACTGTTGCGAAATAGTTACTAATTCGTTAAGAATGCTCGAAATAGTTACGAACTAATCGGAATTCAGACAAATTCGGAAACTTTGGTTTGCTGGGTTTATTCCAAATGGGGCTGTGACGGGCAACCGGACAAAGCTAAAATAAGCAAAAACCAAGTAAAAGATACATGATGTTATCTAAATCAAAAAAAATTTTATCAGTTTTATTTCATTTGCTCAAACACTTTGTCACGCACTTTGTTCAAGCATAAGCAATCATGCTAGTGGTTATGCCTACTTTAGAGTGTCCTTGAAAATAACATAATTTTAAAAATTATTTATATCGCAGTAAACATGAATAATTATTAAATAGAAAAGTGTATATTCAAAATTTGATCTCTATATAATAATAACTCCCTATTCCAAAAAATCCTTATATATTACGGTGTCCATGAAAATTTTATGTTTTTTCAACATTATAGTCAATTGCAATAGATTTATGATCGCTGATTTCGAATCTGCAAACACATTTTTTTCTATCTATATTAGATCTTAGGATTTATGCTGTTGAAAAACGAGTTTTTAAGGCATTCTCAAGTCATGCTTAAAAATTAACGGATTGTAGTAACATCTGCAAAACAGACTCGAAAGGTAGTGTAGATCAGTGATGCCCAGCGCACAACTCTTTCCACTCTTTTACAACAACTTCAATATTTTCATGATTGTTGAAGTTCGCCGAATTCAGTTTGCAATTTCAGCCTCGCTTCTTAATGTTGTTGTTTTTGTTCTTTCGAACTATCGAGAGCTGTTCTGCATTTGCATGTTGTTGTTTTTGTTCTTTGGCACCATCGACCGCGGCTGTCTTGCACTGTTTTTGGCATTCGCATTGTAGACGTTAACAGCATGCGTCGTATTCTTTATATTTTTCGTTGTGCGAATACATATGAGAAAAAGTTATTGAATATTTGTGGGTACTTTTTTATATTGCAGCAGAATAAATTACCCTTGAAAAATGGCAAGAAAAAATGTGCGGAAAACTGTTTGCGCATTTTTTCATAGATAATAAAAGATTAAAAAGATTTTAATCTTAATAATATAACAGTTTAGTTAATAATAAAACAGTTAGATAATACAAAATATAAACAATGAAGTTAAAAGCAAACAAAAATTATTATAAGATTAAAAATGAAAAAATGTAAAATAATAAAAAATTCTCAAATAAACACACAGTAAAAAATTTGAGGGTAAATTTTATCTTTTTTACAACATTTGTGTGGTATAAAGTTTTTTTATTCCAAACAATTAATAAATTTTATACCACACAATATTATAAATATAATAAAAAAAAATATAATTTAAAAATATCATATGGATATCATGTGTTAATCAAAATATATTCTGGTTCGAAAGAAAAAATTCACCGAAATCGGGAAATTTAAAAATATAGTGGTTTCAATTGGTCGAACAAGAAAAATGGACTGGAAAAATTTATAAGATTGATGGTATAACTTTTAAAACATTTTTGGTTTGGATTTATATGTATACAAAATAGAACAAAATTAATGCTCATATTTTTTACTGTGCATAAAAAAGAAAGTAAAAAAACTTAAAACAAAAAAATTAAAAACTATAAAAAAAACATAAAAAAAAGGATATCTGAAAACTTCAACGCGGTTAAAGCTGGGTAAATCAGAATGTATTCTGATTAGCAAAAAAACTGAAACATTTAGAAATACTTGATTCATAATTTTTACAGTGTACATACACATAAGTTCGCTGTCGCGGACTCTGCCAGCACTCGTGTTATTGGTAATTGGAATCCATATTTTAACATTTTTGATGTTGTTGCTATTTGTTGTTTCTGTTGTTGTTGTTTTGCACTCTTCAATTAATTTTTGTGGGCATCGCTGGTGTAGATTATTATAGATATTTGGAATATACAGTGATGTGCAAAGAAATAGGAACACCTGTATTTTTATATTCAAAGCTGCATAAATGATATACAAGGTGCCCCAGATATAGCATTAATTCACTCGGGTAGTGATTCTCTTTGATTAGGCGAGTAAGGAAATGCAAGGGTGTGGGTGACCTCCTCCCCCCTTTGGGAGCTAGAGAGGAATAAATAGGTGTCATTACATTTTACTCCATTTTTAATGTATCTATGTCTTAGCTGATTTCTAAAGTTTACAACTTGTTGAGAAGAAAATCAAATTGACATTTAGATTTTTATAAAACATTTTGCATAAAGTCACAATTAAGAAATTGAGACATTTTTTGATAATTTTTGTGATGTAATATTTTTTTATGATAAAATGTTCTACTGACTTGGTTTTTGCTCTTGCCATAGTACTTGAGTTCTCAATGCAAACATAACTACTTTTTTATTTTAAATTGCTACACGTAAAACAGTTAACTTTCGGTGTGGTACGATTTGAAAACGGCTTTTATATCATTGGTTTGAAGGTCATGTAGTCCCTTTTTAAGATCCTATTGACTTTGGAGATCGGTTAAGATTTACCTTAAATATGGAGTAAAATGTAATGACACCTATTTTTAAGTTTTCTTCTCTAGCTCCTAAAGGAGGAAGGAGGTCACCATCATCCTTGCATTTTCTTGCTCGCCTAATTAAGGAGAATCACCACCCGAGGGAATTAATGCTCTATCTGGGGCACCTTGTATATAATTCATGTAGCTTTAAATGTTAAAATACAGGTGTTCCTATTTCTTTGCACATTACTGTAGGTCAAATAGGTTGTCGGCTATTTTGAAATCTTCAAACCTTGAGATTGCAATCAATGCAACTGCAATTATAACAAAATTTAAAGCTATTGCGAATTTTTTCAGGTAACGCAAATTTTTCTTAATGAGTCAGTTGACAAGTTTTTTGATTTTTATTGGTCGAAAAATTAAATTTAATTTTTGTGTGTGATTCATGCAAACTGAAAATTTTTAATTAGCATTTTGTTTCATTTTCTATAAAAACTGGACTCTCAAAATTTTTGGAAAATATTCCTAAATGCCTAAAAACGCATATGTTTTCTTATTCAACATTACATATCTAAACATCGGAAAAGCTAAGAAAATTCTATTGCCACAATTGGAATCAGCGCTTATTTTTTTAACACTGTAATATTTGAATACTTTTTGGAATAGGAAGATGTTTTCCTATCGAGACCAAATTTTGTATAAAATATATATATTCTATCTTATATATAATTATTATGTTCATTTTTATTACAATAAAAATAACTTTTTTAATAATTATCGCACGTCGTTTACATAAATAATCATCGCTTTTTGCAAAGTACGAATTTAACTTTTGGGAGGAAATAAAATTCGTTATATTTGCAAAGTACGAGTTTAATTTTTGATTCGAATATAGTTTTTGGCAAGAATCTTAAATTCTTACTATTCCAAAGAACGAATTTAACTCTTGGTATGATTTTAAGTCATGGCACCAACTTCTTATGAACAAATCTTTTCATCAAAACTATGAACGATATGTAATGCATACCATTAGATAGGCAATTAAACAACTTTTCCAACGATATATGGCCTATAAGTGAAAAATAAAGACTTTTGCCATAAACATTTTTTAAAAGTAATGAATGTTAGGTCCAAAGCACTAAGTTTCAAAGCAAAAATTCTGAAATTCTGTGCGTTACATATTTTTGTTAAGATTATTATTAGAAAAGTAATTAAACTACCTTTTTAAGTATATGTACTTTATAAGGGCACAATTAAAGCTTTTTCCCATAAACATTTTTTCATGTTCACTACTTTTAAAAAATATTTATGGCAAAAATGCACTTATTTGTGCACTCAAAATTGTGCCAAAAGCTAAATTCGAATCAAAAGTTAAACTCGTATTTTGCAAATTGAACAAATTTCATTTCCTACCAAAATTTAAATTTGTACTTTGCAAAAAGAACGAATTTTATTTCCTCCCAAAATTAAATTCGTACTTAGCAAAAAGTACGAATTTAACTTTTTGCGGATAAGAAGTATTGGTTTGAATTTTCGCTAAGTTAGCGTCAGATTGACGAATTTATCTTCACGCACTTCTTCTAAGCCAGATCGATACAAGAGTACTTTTTTTCTCATATATAATCGCTCCGCCCAATTATGCATGCCTTCAGAAAAACAAACATTGACATTTCAGCGAAATTATATAAGCTATAAAATTATATAAGAAATATATACAGCTAATTTAATTTAAACTATTTTATATATTTTTAAAAGCATTATTTATGAGTAACTAAATGCAAAAGATTTGATTTGAAATGATATAGATTTTTGAGCACAAAAAGTGCCAAAAAGAACACTGTGCAACGGTTCATAATCATCAACAACACCATCAACCACTTTATTTAACTTTATTTTTTCTTGTCTTATACTTTACATATTTCTTCCGCATTTTCGTCAATTGCATGCATAAAAATAATAATAAAAATCTCTTTGGTAAGCCCATCATTGAGCACATCAAGTCATCGGTTTATCAATACACAATGTGTCACACTTAAGTGCCAGTCAGGCGAACGTTGAAATTATTGAAGCGATAAGAGCATTTTGTGATTTGCATACATTGTGTTTTCTTTGGAGATGTTCCATCAACAACAGCACCACTACCACCAGCGACACTACCACTAGCACCAGCATCAACATAAAATTTTTGAGTTTGTTTTTGTTTTCTTTCCCACAGATTTGATGATGTTAGCAAAAGATGAAGTTCATGCGATAAGGGAGCAAATTGTTTTTTTTTACACAAAATTTTACAATTCCGTCTTTTATTTGAGTGTTGGAATTTTGCTATTCCTTTCTAAGACGTAGAAGATGTATTTTTATGGGCTACTCATACTTTAGCAGTTGTTAGTTTTGGTTTGTACTAAAAATTTAACTATAGCTTACAGCATTTCCAAGTGTTATTCAAAAAACATTATTTGAAGTTGCAATTAAAATACAGAACAACTTAACTTTAATTCAGAATTCCATTTGAAATTGAGATAACATCACGATTGTTTTTCGCAAGAATGTGCTATGCTACATGAAAATAATTTTACTATAAATGACTTTAAAGTTTTGAAAAAATTTATTTTGGTATGAAGAAATGAAATTTAACAAGGAAATTTTTATTAATGTGATCAAAATTTAATTGGGAATAGCCGATATCTCTTCAGTGGGTGTTGCTAATTTATTAAGTTCTGTTTAGAGGGGTTAAAAATTGCATTTTGTACCATGTGGCTTATCACGTTATTGCAATTAGCTCCTGAATTCATGAAACATAAAGTGAAATTCAGACAAAATAAATTTATGTTTAAATGTAAATAACTACTTTTTACCTGACTGATTGAAGATTCCAGTGTGCCGCAAAAAAAATCTGTATTAAATAATTTCAACGTTTTTCACTTAATTTTAATATGAGGAATCTCGTGGTAACATCCGTTTTGGCACTTTACCGAAGGCTTAGTGCAATTTTTTTTTAATTACTCCAGATATGCACTAACTTGCATGTTAAGAACTCTTGAACCATTAGGATTTTGATTTTGGTTTCTTCAGCAAAGTTCTTTCTATTATTCTTGCCAACAACTTTGTTTAACAAATATATAACGAAAAATCATTTGCAATTGTCTTTAAACCGTTAATAAGCCACATACATCTTGCCCGCTTTCAGCGCTTCAAAGCAAAAAATGTTACTCATACGCAATGTTGTTCAAATTTTTTCGTTTGACTTTTTGTAAGAATCACTCGATAAGGTTAAGGAAGTGATTTTTACATATTTATTTGTTCAGCAAAGTTGTTGGCCAGAATTAAAGAAAGAACTTTGCCAAAGAAACCAAAATGAAATCCTAATGGTTCAAGAGTTATCAACATGAAAATGAGTGCATATCTTGAGTAATTTTTGATAAATCTAAAAAAAAATGTTGTTCTAAAATGTTCGGTAAAGTGGTAAAACAAATGTCACCACGAGATTCCTTATACCAAAATTAAGTAAAAAATGTTTAATTTATCAAATACAGAGGGGAAAAAAGGTACAAAAAAGCGCACAGTGCTATTGGTATGGTATTTTAACTGGCGCCAGCAAGCAAATAACAGAAGTGACTGGCTGTCGCATGTACTTAGATGGGGCCAAAACCGAACTACAGTTGTAGTGCCAACTGACTAAGTTAGTAAGAGCACGATTTGATTTTTTATTGGAATTATCGTAGTTTCAGTCATATTAAGGTTTATCAGCATTCGATGGTTAAATCCTGGTTTTAAAAAACGCAGATCAACCAAATTTGTAAGCTGTCTAAAAATTCTGCTATCAATGAGTAAGTTTAATTTAAACTTTTTGACAATTTAAATTTTAGGTCACCCTTGTAATGGTTGAGATAAAAAAATGGTTGAAAAAATAACAATTAAACCCTATAAATCGCTGTCGCAAGAACCTTGATTATTTTGTCACACTTGAATAAAAATAAATTACCGCTACTTGACAAAGTCATAGCTGTCAATTGATAAATCAGAGTAGAGAAAAAGATAACAAACATCTGACAGATTGTAGACAAACTGCCAACCAGATAAAAGAAAAAGATTGAAAAAGAAATAGAGAGAGGGAGAGAGAGAGAGAGAGAGGGAAAGGGAGAAAGTGAGAAAGATTTACGAGAATATATGAATAAATCGATATATTTTTAGAGCTTTATAAAAGCTGATAAACTAACGACAACGACGAAGACGATGACGATGCCGACAACCGACTGTCAAGCAAGGACGAAGAAAACTCAACCAACAAAATCAAAAGAGATAAAATCAAAAGAGATGCCAATGAGAAAAAACATAATGAGGGAAAACTTAAAATGCTAAAAAAGGAAAGGGAAAAAAAGGAAAAACGCACAAAAAACGGTAAGGCATGACAAGGCATTTGAAAGCGCTGAAAAATAGGGTAGCAAAACCGTTTTTGTGCAAAACATTGCACACATTTTAACGATTAGAAATGGAGGGAGAAAACACTTAAAAACTGTAGACACTTAGGGCTAGAAAAGACGATACTTAGCAGCGTATATCTTAGAAAGCCAAATAAAACTGGGCGGTGGTTGTGTGAAAACTATAGAATAGCTGAAAGAGTGTAGGAAGTTGGTTGTAAGAGTAGTTATAGTGGAGGCTGTCTGAAAATCATACAAAAAAATAGGCGGAAACACTTAAACAAGTGAAATAAATTGTCGATTATTGATCTGTCAGACTTAAGTTGCGTAGTTATGTGACATTATTTGCTTAAGTTATACTATGTGCCATTTTTGTCCCTAAAAAAGGGATTAATAACAATCACTGTGCTAGTCACACAATGTGTGACGGGGATGCACAATGAATAGCGGCTCATTAAATCGACCTAAGTTCGCCTGAAGATGCTTTGCTGATAACATAATAGGACACACAGATGATAGGGGGCGCTCATGAGTAAAACGGGTGGTTTGCTCCACCCGTGCCTATGCTTCTTACGACAGATTTATGTTTATTTGATTTTTGTATAAGATGGAATATTATCATAAAGAAGAAATGAGAACAGCGTTTTTTCTGTACCGCCCAAACAGCCTCATTGCACTATGGTTCAGGAATCCAAACTAGTGGCGACAATTCATTGGAGTTGAAAATTTTAAATCGATTTTGCACAAGTATTTTCATTGTTAATCTTATTGTTATTAACGAAAAAGTATCAAAATATACTTTTGATACAATTAAAATACAACTAAAAATTAGATATAAAGACTTCCCAGAAGCTGAAAGTCGTAAAACGAACGAATTTCTCAGCAGAAAACTTTCTCAAGACTCCTTCAGTCAGACCGGAGAATTCAAGCCTGAAATGCTTAAAATAGTCAGACCTCCATTTTACAGTTGTGATTTTAGGGCTGAAATTAAAATATAATTCAGGCTTTCATTAAACAGATCTGAAATCTCACCCGGAAGTAAACAAAAAATCATGATTCTCGTTTTCATGCCAGATTTCATAATTGAATTTGAAATAAAATGCAAGATTTCTCTACAATGACCTTAATTTCAGAATTTTTTTGGGGCTTTGTTCGGTTACTCGAGTGTAAAAAAATCCATATAGCTTGAATTCCCAGATATTTATCCTTACTTTTTTCTTTTCCGTGTACCAAATTTTGTTCTAATTTTGTGGAAATCATTTTCCTAATCTTTTTCCAAATGCTTGTCCTTATCCTAGTTATAATTCTTGTGCAAAGCCTTGTCCTAATCCTTGTTCTAACTTTTATTTGAATTCCTGCACTATTTCTTGTTATCTTTGTACTAATTCTCATCCTTGTCCTTACCTTTTTTTTAAGTCATTTAAACTGTTATAAGTTTTAAAGATTTCTTAAAAAAATTTGTCTTAAGGCTATCCAATGGCTACAAAAGTCTAACAAAATTAGTGTTCATGCATTAGTGCTCACACAAAAACAATTTTACATAGGAATTTTCGGAACTTACAAATTTAATTCACTTGTTAAAAATTGGTGGCGACCGTAGCCTAGTGGGTAGAGTGCGTGGCCCCTAAGCTAAGGAACCGCGGGGTAGCCCGGGTTCATTTCCAGCTCAGACAGAAAGTTTTTTCAGTTGAATTAATTTTTCTGTTCGGTCGTCACCTCTCTGCAGACAATGGCAAACCTCAGAGAGTAACAATTGCCATGTGAAGCTTCTTGAGAACATTAGCCGTTCGGAGTCGGAATAAAACACGTAGGTCCAGTTCTCGGTTTGTGTTCAAACATTTATTAACACGCACAACACAATTGATAAATAGAAGCTAGGTCAAAGTCCTTCCAAGGGCTGAAATTGCCAGTTTATTTTTTATTTTTGTTAAAAATTTATTTTCAATTCATACGTCTTTTCTTTATAAATCAAATTTTGCAGCAATTGAAAAAATTAATTGATGTTTGAACAGTTCAATGCAATGAGAAATGAATAAATAATATAAAAAAAAAAACAAAATTCAGAATATAAAATATATAGCACACAATTATAGGTAAGTTTCTGGCCTTGAAATATTATATTTGCGTAAAATGAGTTGCAAAAGAACCAAAGAAAAGTTTTGTCATGAGCATTAAAATTCTCATATTTGAGTTTTTGTTCTCGAGCTCGTAAATGTTGGTAGGTAGGTATACGGAATAAAATCTCATTTCAAAGTCTTACCAAAATGCATGATTCAATTATTACAGGTTGTCCATTCGTTTGACAACACCCGTAAATTTGTAAAAAAAATATATTCTCTCTCAAATATAAATGACAACCAGGGTTTTGAGGTCTTCTATGAAAAAAGTTATGTTTCAGTGTTTTGTTGTGTATTTTTTTTTTAAAAAGTAGTTATTCTATATTTTGCTGTTAGCAGGAAAAAAATAGTGTGCATTGCGTTTATAATAATTACTGCTTTGATAATTGTTATTGAAAATTGTTTTTAAATTTTGTTGCGAGTCGTTTTTTTTTCAATAGAAATATAAATTGCTACTATTAAGTTATAATTGTTAAAATAACGTGCGGTATTTGCAAAAAAGTGTATTTTGGTGATAAAATTTGAAAATATAATGTGCCAGTGGATCCAATAAGCCGTCAGCGGTGTGAATAGATTTGCACAACAAAATAATGATTTTAGTTTTTTACAAACTCACTTCAATTTTCTATCAAAACAAACAAGCAGTGCAGGACGTAGTAGAAAAGCAGCAGTGAAATGTATCCTTAGGTATTTAGTACTGCGAAAAAGTATGATATTCCTGCAACTGATTACTTTGATGGCATTAAAAAATTACTTTTTTGCTCTCCTCTTCAATTTTACGGGTGTATATCTTCATTCTTGTGAGTAAACGTCAAATGAATGGACAACCTATAGTAATTGAATCATGACCAAAATGTAAATATAATAATAGTAACCTAAAATTTATTTTATTAAAATTTATTTAAGAAAAATAAAATCAGCAACAGACTCAAAATTGGTGCGTTAAAAAAAAATTTAACAAAATCATGTAAAAAAACCTCCTGATGGAATTTAACACCGATGGATGTGCAGGGGAAAAAGGCTCTTAAAGATTATGAAAGCTTCATTCATATCTTATAATGCTATACATACAATTAGTTTCAATAAAAAAAAATTCTTAACTATTTTACTTTCTTTCGTAGAAGCTAAAAGCGCTGACAACAATTTATCCACTGAGAAACTGAGGGTCATTTACAATATACAAAAACAAAATGCATAAGATGGTTTTTCTTTAGAGAAAACTCATTTCGTCTTAATAAACTTTTTTACTTGATTAACTTATTTCTTTTTTAATTATTTATTTAATTAATTTACTTATGTACTTTACTCTAATTTAATATTTTAGATTAATAATATCACACCTATTTCATTACTCTGTGTGAACTATTCTATGTTTATCAATTTTAAATGAACAGCATCTTTATGTAAAACGAAACGAAGGCTTAACGTCGTGAAAGAAACGAGCAACAATATTTTTTGATATGGAATACTGTATTGCTTACCGTGTCTTGCACCACTTTCAGCCTTCGTTTCGTTACACATAAAGATGCAGTGAATCTTTACAAACTTTTAAAATGCACTTTTAAAATAAAATTTTCTATGAACTTAAAGTTAGGAGCTGTTTTCAAAACAACTTCAAAGCACTTTAAAAAAAATTAACTTTCTTTAAATTTTTGTAGTGAGCACCCTCTGACGTAAGTTGTATATCAAAAGAGATAGTAAAAAAGGATTCATGAAACCAATTAATGTGTAAAATTCATACCTGAAATCGTTGCTGACGTTCATGATTGAAATTTGTAGTGAAATTTTATAAAATTTCAGGGCTGAAAAGGAGGACACTTGTATGAAAATTTCACCAATGATTTCAGTAATGAAAAATGTTTAGTTTTAAACCTAACTTCATAGCTGGAGTTCAGATCAAAAATCATTGGTGAATAAACACAACTGAATTCATAGCTGGTATTCAGATCAGATATTTAAAAAAATTAATACCGAATTTCAAACCTGAAGAGGCGGAATGTATGAAAAAATCAGGGCTGTTCTCAAAGAGCATTCAGGCTTACATCAGGCCTGAACTCTAGCGTGATCAAGCATGAGATTTTCTGCTGGGTTGATATGCGAGTTTGAGCAGTTATTATAGACATTCGGAGAATGAAAATACTACCAATATTATTTTAACGTGCTAAATATATATCTTTAACTAGTTTTTTCAGGTCAGATTTTTGACAAACGGCTTGTTTACAGTTTTGATGTTTTACCTAGAAAATCATTATGCTTGGTTTTCACTATGTCATTTTTATGATGACACAAAATTTTATCACCTGATATATTAACTTAATTAAACTCTAGAACATTTTCTGCATAGCTCCATTTAATAATTTAATTGTTTTAAATTTTCCAAGATTGCCAAATTTAGAAAAAATGTCAACATGTTGTCATTTTCAATTTGATTGACAACAACTGAAATCTGAAAATGACATAGTGAAAGCCAAGAATTAGCTTTTAATGCATTGCAATGCTAATTTAAAAACTTAGTTAACAAGCTATCTAACGCTCTCGATTTTGGGATACTGAATATTCGAATTTGGGATAGTGAATATTTACAATTTTTTTCTCTAAAAATTTTACTTTGCATTCAATTATCTCCAGATATTTCCTCAGTGTTTTTTTATTTATTTATTTATCATCTATTCTGCAATTCTGACAATTATTTGCAATTACCTCATATAAAATTTTGGCGTGTGATGGATGTACTTCTTTTTTTTTAAAGATTGACGCAACGCTTAGGGGATGCCCACTTTAAATGCGTACTGTTTTTTTTTTTAAATTCGATATGTGAAAAAAGTCAAACTATCATATAATTTTTTTCATGCCATCGAAAAAGAGTTCATGTCTCTATTTTAACATGATTGTATAAAAAAAATTCTTTTCTTTTATATTGTTGCTATTAATTATTTTATTTTTTTTTTTAATTTACCTATGCTTTAAATGCAAAAACCTTTAAACAAAATAAAAAATTTAGAATAAACATACACTGAGAAAATATCTGCAGAAAAGTGTTTGCAAAGTAACATTTCTCGAAAAAATAAATTTTTAAATTGCTAAATTTTCAAAAACCTCAAAATATGAATGCGCAATTAATATCGTAAAGCTTGTTAGCTGAGTTTTAAAATTAGTGTTTAGACATTAAAAATGTGTTGAATGCTAATGATTTTGAATATCATTAAAACTTTTTAAAAAGAAAATATTAAAACAAGATATAGGCAAAACTTCAATCATTTGCAATTTTTGTTTATAAATTACAATTTTTATTTATCTGTACAATCAAGCTACTAAGCCAGATAATTTTTTGTCGTTTTAAATTTTTATGAAATTTATTCTAAAAAATTCGGAAAACATTTTACTGAAAAAAAAAATATTTTTTTTTTATTTTCATTAAAAAACAAAGAAAACTGGAAATCCTGTGAGACAACATTATTTTTAAGTTCATAAATTTTCAATTTTTAATAACCAAACCGAATTATTCTTTAATAAATTGGCATCAAAAAATTGACTTTTCGAAAATTGACTTTTTAATACATAAATTAAGAATAAAAATTGCAATTTTTTTTTTAGTTAGTTAATCGAAGGAAGCAGTTCAACACTTTGGTTTATCTTTTGCCATACTTTGTAGCATAAAAATATAAAAATTAAATTTTTAATTTTGTATAGGAGATAGGCGTGGTTTTAAGCCGATTTGGATGCACAGTTTCTGGGCTAAAACTAATAACTTTAAATTCCGAAATTGAAGTCATTCAATTCATATTTTTCATTTTTACAGCGATTATTATGTCTCAAAGCGTCACTTTATATGGGAGATGGACGTAGTTTTAATTAAATTTTACTGCTTTTTGGATACGTTTTTAATTAATAAACAAATGATTCTGTCCAAAATTTAAAGAAATCCCGTGTTTGTGGTTTTATAGTGCCATTTTTTTTTGGATTTGAATTTCCATCGATTGTTAAATATTTCGAATTTTCATTAACATATTTTATTTAAAAATCACGATCCAAATTTTTAATAGTTTTGATCGAAAAAATAACAGTCAAATTTAAACTGTTATATTATATGATCAAAGAAATAAAAGTCAATCTTTTACTTTTATTTTTAATCGAAATAAAATTGGTCAAAAAATAACGATTATTTATTGACTTTTTTTAAAAAATCCGAAAAATTAAAATAATTAAAGATTATTATTCCTTAGCTAACAAGCATCACATTGCTATATTCAAATATCGAATAGACCAATTCTTTCCATCTGACTTTTTGAATAGAAATTTCGAAAATAACTGTTATTTTCGGTCCCTGCTTTAAAGTATTACTTTTTAAAAACGAACAAAATTGTTTCCTCCGGCAAACAATACCTGGTTAACACTCCGTAAAAAACTAACATTTGGAACTACATTATAATTTTTAATACCTGACACAACTTCTTCTAGTCAATCTCCATAGCTTTTCAACCTTATGTTTTCTGCATATAAGTTTAATTGGCTACTTTTGTTTACTTTTCTTATTATCAAGGGTTTACTTGAAAAGAGATCAGCTGAAACTGACAACTTTAAGGCTGCGTTCATAGTAACCGCTTTTAGCTTAGCCGAGAGGTGTAGCTGAAAAACGCTTTGTGTATAATCATATGGAAAAAGCTCAAAGTGTTCATAGTGCCAGCATAAAGCTAGCATAAAGCTTAATTTCAAATGCTTTTCAGCGCTTATATCTCCATCTCGCTTGCTCACACAGAAAAATAATTTTGTTTTTTATGCTTTGTTGTAGAGCATTTTTAAAATGCTATTCGGCACATGTTTATCTATTTTGCCTGTTAACAATATTGTCGTTGATTTTTTTTTGTGCTGAATTTTTAACCGTTGTTGTGTTGTTGTTGTTGCGTTGTGGTCCTTTTGTGGTGCTTTTCAGTTGTATGCACTTGTGTATTTTATCTCGTTTGTTTACATAGTTTTCGTTGTTCTTGCTTACTTCTTGGGTACTTTTTGTGCTGAACTTTCCACCGTTGTTATGCTTTGTGTTTTCAAGTTTCTTTGAACTTTTGTTTGTTATTGGTTTGATCTTTCATTGGTGATCATCGCGAATCTGCATACTCATTAAACAAAAAATCTTTCATTTACTTTGCAAAACGCAATTGAGGGCATTATTTTCCAAAGAGACAAACGAAAACAAAGCACATCAGCCACAAGCATAAAGCGCGCACTATGAACACCAATAAGCTACTTTATGCAGCGTTGAATAAGCGTTCACTATGATCAAAAAAAGCTTGACAAAGCAGCTTTATGCATCAGCTTCAGCCAAAGCGTCCACTATGAACGCGGCCTAACAGCTGATCACAGAAACAATGTTGCCACACATTTCTTTGCATTTATCCTTTATGTTGCTGAATATTTTCTTAGATTTATTTTTATTTATATCTATATATAAAATAGGATGTGTGTATGTATGTAACGTATGGACTCCAAAACGGCTGGGCCGATTTTGATGAAATTTTCAGGTAATGTTCATCTTGGTACGGTGGCTAACATAGGCTATATTTGGATCCGATAGGTGGCGCTGGGGTGGACTTATATCGAAAATTTGAATTTATGGACCAATTTAACTGAAATTCAGAATGTATGTTTGTTTGATCATAAGAAAATAATTTGTGTATAAATGCACACGGTAGGTGGCGCTGGGGTGGACTTATTTCGAAAATTCGATGGCGTGAAAAATATATAAATACTTTTAATTTTATTTTATAACGAGGGGAGTAGCGAAGCACACCGGGTTCAGCTAGTATTATATATTAATTTAGTTTTAAATTAGTTTCAAATTTTTTTTTTGTTTTTTTTTTTTGTCAAATGTGTTTAATAGTTTTTGCCGCTGATTTGGTTTTTTGAACCATAGTGGGCAACACTTAAAGTGGTCAAATCAGGGGTGGTTTTGAGCTTGAACGAAACTTTTTATTGTAATGATGTTTTTGCGGGGGTAATCCGTGGCCCTTTTTTTGTCGGAATATTAGGAAAAATGTGGCAAATAATTTGACTAAAGCAACAAAGATAATGCCTTTTTTCTTTTCCAAAATTTACGAAATTTACCTTTGCAAGCCTCTGCGAGATAAATGACTGAGTGGAGGAAGAAAACAGTTTTTGACCGCTTGTTTGAAATGAAGATGAAGTGCTGCTGTCAGTGCCAGAGTGAGAGTCTGTGTGTTTGTATATGTGTGTGTGTGTGTTTGTGTGTGTTTAAATCACTTTGCTTGATTTGATCAAAGACTGCCCTTGGCAAAAGTGACTGATACCACTTTAAAAGTTTATTTTTAGCCCATATGTTGAAACATTGCCCCAATTTAAAGTAATTTATTTAAATTTGTTTTAAAGTGTGGGTGAAAAGCAAACTGTTTGCAGATTGAACATTTAATTAAATAATAGTTAAAGATATTTGAAATACTAAACACTTAAATAACTATGTGCGGGATGTAAAAAGTTATAAATGATTTGGGGATTTTTTGAGCAGAACAACATCTTTCTAGAATAATAATAAAATCATAGTAATAGTAAAATAACGACATACTATTAAATTAAAAACACAAGTAGGCAAACGTTGTAATGTAATGTTTTATGGTGGAGATGCGTACTGCGACCTAATGAGATCTATTGTACCTCCTTCTCATGGTTCCGCTGGGTTGACGGATTACAGGATTTCAGCCAGACCTATTTCTCTGATGAATTTCAGAATGTTTTCAGATTCAAGGTATGGAATATGTTCTAGACTCAGCTGAACATTCTCCCCCAGTAGGGCATCGAATTACAATTTTTTTTCGAATTTCACATTCTAAGATCTCCCAAAAAGATCTCCCAAAAAAAATTTTGTTTAAACAAAGGCTGTCTTCCTCTCCCGCAAGGATAAAGTTGTTTTTTGAGGAAAACAGTAGAAAAATAACGATCTCCAAATGCTTTGATTTTTGTAAGAAAAACTACATATGTCCTAAAGCAAATGTAAATACAGACTCTAACTAACAATATCTTTCCAAATACGATTGCACTCTCGATTTCTACTCCTTGTATCCTCTGTGAAGGATATTCGAATCTAAAGATACTCTTGATATAGGCTAGAACTTTTGATTTTGGTGGTATTGAGCATAGAGCTAACGTTTTCCTTAAATTTGGCGAATTAATAATTTGAATATTTTTGCATATGCATTATTTTGTTTTTGAGAAATGTATACTTGAATGAATATAGAGATGATAAGGCTTTAGAGACTACCATCAGAATGCATTGTTCACACAATATTTTTCGAAATTTTTTGTCAATAGTTGTTTGGATATATTTTTGTTAATTCTAAACATAACTTACACTTTTTATATGTTTAACAAAAATGTTAGAAACACGACTGCATTCACTGTTCTTAACCCTTTCAGTAGATTTTCCCAATATATTGGACAAGTCAGAAAGTAATTTTTATATTTATTTTGCAACGTTTTTTTTTTAAAACAAATCGTTTGGTTCTATGAAAAAAGGATGAACCAACATTATAAAAATAAATTTAGGGAGACATTTGACATTAAAGTCAGTTGGATTTTCGATTTTGTGCCGAAGAAATGCAACAAAATTTTGTTTGGCCTATTCTATAAGAAAAAATCAAGCGGACAAAAATAAAATTAATTTTTTTTTAAACTTGTTATGGCTTTAATGATAAGAGTATAAAGAATTTTTAAAAAACAAAGATCTAATGGGTTGAAAAACCTTCAAGGAATTACAAAAAAAAAGATTTTGTGCCAAACAGGAGCAAAACTATTTTTTCTTTTTAGAAGCTTGCGAAACGTAAGTAGCGCAGGTAAAAATCAAAGATATGTTTTTTTCATCTTTTTACAACCTAAATGCTAGGAATATTACCTGAAAAAACAATTTTGTTCTTAGCTTAGCCTAGCCAATGAAGGGGTAACATATCATGTATTTAAATAACTTTCATTTTAAAAATAGCACTTTTTCAGAAATTAATCGATAAGTTCGCCAACTTTGGAAGCGGATAAAAAACAAAACCCAAAAAACTTATCTCCAATTTTTTTTTACTAGATCTTACACGTATGTTTTAATTAAATATACAAACTGTAGCTGCACAAACTTGCACCTTTAAAAAATAAATACATTTTTATTAATGCTCTTTTTATACACTTCACTTTTTGCAAAAGTTTTTAATGCCCAAAAGAAAGCATGGCCGTCAACACCAACAAAATATTAAGAGAAACCTCAAAAAAAGGCCTTATTATAAGACTTTTATGAAATTCCGAATCTTTAAGTTTTTCCTCAAAGAACTACCTAATTAAAAGAAAAAATATTATACCTCCTACCCAGCTAGCACAGATTGCGATTCGTAACAAAAATATGTTATAATTCGGTGGTATTTCAGTTTTTTAAACAAATTAAGTCACAAATGGGTTGTATTAAAGTTTCAAATAAGTAATTAGTAGCAAATTCTTCGTTTTGTTGCAAATAAGTTAAACTACGGTGTTTATTATGTTACGAATAAATGCACTTGTTGTAAAAATGTTTCATAAAGTTTTAAAAAATTAAGTAATTTTTACATTAAATGACCATTATTACATTTCTTTTTGTAGCAACTATAAAAAATGTTTGTGTATTGTAATTATAACAAATACAGTAACGAGTTAGCAACCTAGATGCGACTTAGTTGCTTTATGTTTATATTAAGTTCTATCAATGTCACAACTAAATGTTCAAAACTTCGGTTTGAAGATGTTCATATAAAGTTTTAGGGAAGTCACTACAACTAAATGTGACGCACTAAAATTCCATAAGCAAAATATAAATTTCATTGTTCACAAAAAATTCTGTGTTGCTTGTCAATTTCTTTGTGTAGGCTTCTACTACCATGGAAACCATTTTTGTTTTATTTCAGCGAGACTACCAAATTGAACAAATTTTTCGTTAAATAAATCATTGTGAAATTATGAGAATGTGTTTTTATGATGCAAGTAGGTTGTAATGAAGTTTTTATTCAGTTACAAGAACATTGGAAATAGTCATTGCAACCTTATGCTGTATTGAGATTATTATTCAGTTGCTACAACTTTAGAACACATTATTATAGCTCAAAAATTGTAGTTAGGAAAAATAATGTTGTATTGAGGTTTTTACTAAGTTGCAAGATCAGTGAAAATAATCATTACAAGCTTGTGCTGTATTGAGGTTATTATTCAGTTGATGCCAGTTAAGAAAACATAATTGTAACTTATAAAATTTTGCTTGATATAAGAACTATGTATTGAGGTTATTATTATGTTGCAAGAACTTTAGAAACAACCATTGCAACTTATGTTATGTAATAAGTTACATGAACGTTGTATTAGAGTTTTAATTCAGTTGCAAGAAGTTTTGAATAAAATTGTTGTAAGTAAATGCTGCATTAAGGTTATTATTCAGTTGCAACAACTTAAAAAAATATTAATAACTTTTGATATTTAGTTAGTTGCAAGAACTATGTATTGAGGTTATTATTCAGTTGCAAGAACTTTGAAAAAAAAGAGTCTAAAAACTTTATACTTTCCATATTTGATTTTTTTTCTTTACTATAAATTTTGATTTGAATCAATTTAAAAACGATTTTCTTTAGTATTTATTATTTTCTGTCAGAATTTTCAGTGAAATATTACACTAGGAACTTAAAAAAATATATTTAGCTATGTATTAAACATTATTATGCGGAAATTAAAAACTCGAAATATTTATTATTTCCTAATTATTTTTAAAATTTTTATATTTTAGCGTGAGTTTTCTAGAGGTAGAACACAAACATTCATCGACAAAATGGCCTTTGTTGTAAAATTTTAGTGTATAACTCTTCATATTTTCAATTTAATTTGACATCTTTTTATTTCGTTCCAATTTGTCTTTGACTTTTAAAGTACACTCCAAAAAATTATCACTGTTTTAATGAAAATTATATAAAGGAATTGTGTATGCAAAATATTTTAAAACTTTTTAAGGGCTTATTTTTTTCAATCAGGAATATTTATGTCGTTCCTTGTTAAAAAAATCTGTCATTATAACAAAAAATAACTTCAATAAAACAAAATATTTGTTACATTCACGCTATTTTATCGGAATTATAACTGAAGAATAACACAATTCTCTATCTGAAGGAACATTTTTAAATTGTTGGAAAATTTCTTCCATTACTCCTGTTTTTAAATCGGGTGAAAAAAATAATGTCGCAAACTATAGGCCATTCTCAAAATAATCCAATATTTCTTAACTCTTTGAAAGAATAATAAAAGTAAAGCTTAGCTTTTTAACAAAACGCTATATTTGCCCTGAACAACATGGTTTTGTAGCGGGGCGCTCTACCCTTTCAAATCTAGCTCTGTTTTCTGAGTATTGTGTATCTTCCTTCGTGCAGGGATACCAAGTAGATGTAATGTACGCAGATTTCTCCAAAGCATTTGATAGAGTATCACACAATTTACTACTTTGGAAACTATCACATATGGGAATTCATTCAACTTTTTTGAGCTGGATTAAGTCTAATCTGTCGGATAGAACCTCTTTTGTTTGCTTAAATAATAATAACTCATACGAATTTGTTGCTTCTTCGGGTGTCCCTCAAGGTAGTATCCTTGGACCTTTGCTTTTTATTCTTTTCATGAATGATATTTCTAAACATATTTTTAGCTCTCACTTTCTACTTTATGCTGATGATGTTAAATTATTTAAAAAAATATCATCTTCTCCAGATAAAGATGACTTACAAGATGACGTTAACAGACTTTTGGCTTGGAGTGTTTCAAATGGCCTTCCTTTAAACTTTTCTAAATTCTTTCATCTTACTCTATCCAAACTTTCTCTTAATACCTTATCTAACTCTTATTCTCTTTTTTACTCAAAAAATCAAACTGTGTTTTCATATCGAGACCTCGGTGTAATTTTTGATGCAAAGTTTTCATTTCATGACCATGTCAACTTCCTAATTCCTATGGCCTACTCTCTACTTGCGTTTGTCCGAAGAAATTGCAATGACTTTTCTGATCCACATACTCTAATAATGTTATTTAATGCGTTTGTGAGATCTAGATTGGAGTATGCATCCATTGTTTGGAGCCCGTATTATATGTCTACCTCTTTTAGACTGGAAAAAATACAAAAAAATTTCACGAGGTTTGCCCTGAGGTCAATTAACTTTTGTGACCCTTTGCCACCCTATAACTCTCGTTTAATGCTCTTAGGACTTAAATCGCTTGATTCCAGGCGGAAAATTGCATCATTGATGTTTATATATGATATTATCTGTGGATTAATTGACTGTCAATCTCTCTTGGAACTTATACCTTTTCATATTCCATTAAGAAATCTAAGAATTTCCAAATTATTTTATGTAAAATATTGTAGAACTAACTACGCCTTAAATGAGCCAATTACAAGAGCTTTGTTACTGTGTTATAAATTGAATGAATCTAATGGCTTTGATCTCTTTGTTCCGAAACAAAAGTTTAAGAATTTTGTTAATAGTATTTACCTAACCTAGTCTTAAGATTATATATTTACTATAAATTTTTAATTTTAGTTTTTCTCTAAATTTATATAGTCTGTAAGAATTTTTGTATTCAAAGACTTCCAAATAAACTAAACTAAACTAAACTAAACTAAACTAAACTAAACAATAAAAACTTTTTTGGATGTTTCAAGTACGTTTCATCGTGTGGCGTGCAACTTAAGTTTGTACCAACACCACTTTTATAACATTATTATAACACATTTTTCACCTAATTGCAACCTAAGGTGTTACAAAATTAGCGTAAAATATCTTCTTTTTCAGTTGCAATTACGTTACAATTGCGATTTATATCTGTATTGGCAACTCTTTTGCGACTCTTTTGCGACACTTTTACAACCTTTTTGTGCTAGCTGGGTATGAAGGTCCTAAGCCCTAAGATGGCAGATATGGAGGATAGTATTTTAGATATGTACAAGTATAGAACACTTTGTTGCAAGCGAGTTTTCTGATGAGGTACAACCTGAGTTATTTTAAATATTCTTGTTGAAAGTTGTTTAGATTAAAAAATTACACAAAATCAAAAAATTAATACAAAGTTCACATTTTTTTGTCGCTTGTTGATTAATGTTAAAATGGAACAAATATGTAAAAATTTTGGTTTTTTACATTTGTGGAAGTAGGCGTTCCATTGTTTGATAACGCCTTTTTCTTAGAGTATCTAAGTATTTCAGTCTATAATAAAAATGTTGTTGTTATTCCTGTCTTAAGACAACTAAAGAAAAGTAATAAGTAAGGAAGCCCATAAAATTGTTTATGAATTGTTTTAAAGTGGGCGGTTGCGCCCATATTTTATAAAGAAATTTATTTCGATCCTCGATTAAAATATTATCAGCCCAATTCTGCATGATTTTTCCCGGGGAATCGGAAAAGGGAGTTTTCATTTTTAAGATAAAGTTCAAAAATATTTTAGAAATTTCATGAGTGTAAAAAAAATGTGATACCTTTATCTGCTATCTTAAAAATGAAAACTCACTTTTCCAATTCCCCGAGAAATATTTTATAGGATTGGGCTGTATCTATCTACCTCCTATATAAATCTTTTTATTGCATATGACAATTAATATTTGTATGGGAGGTTAGTGTGTCAGTTGGCGTATCAAGTTCATTTTTTGGTCTCACTTTTTTTCTGATATTGCAAACGTACACACCCAAATTTTAGTTGTGTAACTAAAATAATCACCGACTTAGAGCCATTTAAAGGTTATTATCATATTGGGTTGTATGGGAGGTGGTCGTGTTAATTGTTCGATTCGTTCACTCATTTAAAGAATATTGCCACAAACATCGTATACTCAGATACAAAATTGTTGTTGTTTTTAACCTGAATTGTCTAAGATTTGACAATTTCCGTTTTTGATTTCTATAACTATGGAACGTGGTTGTGGTCTTTGTACGTTTACCCATTTTTGGATCATGAAAACTCACATGATTTTCTGTTCCATCTAAAATGCTATGCATCAAATTTTTTTGCTGTTCGACCATTATTTCGATTTATGTTCCCGGGCTATGTTTAATTTATTTAAAACTTTATAGTAATTTTTTTTTTTCTATAAATAATATCTCTGAAATTTTAAAGGATTATCTCAATACAAGTTTGATTAAATAACATTTCTTGAACATTAAATTTTCTTACAATAATGCAACGCATTTTCTATAACATACTTATACATGGTATCGCCATTTTTAAATTCTTATCTTAGTTTAAAACGCACTTTAAAGTCGTGCAAATATTTAACGAAACGACAATCAAACAAAAATGATAACATAA
Source organism: Dichetophora obliterata (assembly GCA_963920525.1). Lineage (NCBI taxonomy): Eukaryota > Metazoa > Arthropoda > Insecta > Diptera > Sciomyzidae > Dichetophora > Dichetophora obliterata. The sequence continues at coordinate 244,260,220 of OY986437.1, read as the reverse complement.
CACACACTCATTTTAAATTACATAAAAGAACCCAAGAACTACGCTGTGGATAAGAACATATTTGAATAGAATACTTTATGAGTTGGATTTTATCATTTATTTTTTCTCTTACCTGCGGTGAAGTTTTTTTTTTAATTTTTAATACAAGTGCTGGCAGGTGTTTGTGCAGTAGTATTAGTATGTTTGTGTTACAGAAATGAAGAAAAAAAATGCATTTTTAAGCATACCAACGACCGCAAAAGCAGACATAATCTCAGTGATAACCAGAAAACCACTTGACATACGTACTTTATGGATGTAGCTGGCGTTACACATAAAATACCAAGTAAATGTGTAATGTGGGTGCATGTGTGGCGTGTGTGTGTGTGTACAAATAAAATTGGTCGATTTGTGGGTGGGTGTCGTTGTCATTTTTCAATAGTTTTGTGGGAATTTATATAGGTCTTGATTTAAACTTGTGGTTTCACACAAACAAAACAAAAAGAAAACAAATAATACTTTGATGCTTGTGCGAATATTTCCTACTGGGTATTTTTTAATGAAGCTCAAACTATGCTGATTTCTTTCTTTAGCTTCTGCTGTCTTGCAATTAATTTTAATTCCAGTTTATTATTAATTTTATAATAGTTATAAAAAAACTGAAAAATAACCGTGTTTTTTTTTTTAATTAAAATGCAGATTTAAACATTCTGTGCTCACCTTGAATATAGTTGTTTGATGCAATTACGTGATTTTATGTTGTTTCTTTGAAAACTATTTTGCTCATAGAATGTTTTTATTTTCATATTTTATGCATTTACATACTTTTTGCAAGTGCGTAGGTCTCACTGCATCTGGCAATGCTTGGCAAAACACAAGCCATAATAAATACCGTTAACTACAAGGCGGACAATGCGTAGGTGTCTCTCGACTGGGTACTTAATTGAATATTAAATTATTTAATATGTAATGAGAAAATTTATGAGAGAGCAATGTTAATAATAATAATAATAATGATTGTTCTTGCAATGATTTTGTTGTTGCATGTTTGCACTTTAAAGCATTTTGTTGCCGCGAGAGTCGATCATGATGGCTGGACTGGAATATAGAAGCGGACAGTGAAGTGATACCGAAACTATATACGTTTACTGCAATATTCTGTATCACGAAAAATCACACCAACGATGAGAAAGAGACGAGAAACAATGCAATTTTGTACGGAAAAAAGTATTGCCTCTCGTTTCTGTTTTTTTGTGGCACAGTGCGCTTTTTTCGATTTTTTTTTTTATTTATTTATTTATTTCAGTCAGTGAACCAAGTTCAATGAACAGAGTTTATATAAAAAAAAACTTGAATTATTTAGGTAAATAAAGCATTACTTTAAAAATAACTTTTTTAAGGATGGCATTTCCATTATTTCAGAAACTATAAAATCTAGGGCTATGAAATGTTGTACAAATGAGTTTTAGTCGAAATTAAGTAACCGCACAAAAACTAAAAAAATTTAGGTCAACAGCATCACCTAGCTCCCATACAATCCATATCTTTTTTAATAAAAAAAAACTGCATAAAATGGCTTATTTATGTTTTTAAAGAGTAAGTTTAGTTTCTTTCTCTTCACTTAAGCGTCATGCTAAAAATATTTCAAATCGGATAACTTTTATATATGTCTCCTATAAAACAATATTATCAAATCAACGAAATTTAAAAAAAAATTTTAAAAAATGGTTGCTAATACAAAATAAGGTCACAACTTGTTTCAAATTATGAATTCTATTTTGCTTTTCTTTAAATTTAAGAGTACCTACACATTGTCTTGGAAATCAGTGTAATTTAGGGCAAAATTTGATATTTAAGACTTTTTCATATGAATTGGTTTTTCTTAATTGCAGCTATATGCAGCAGGTTTTTACAGAAACAGAAGGTAGAAGCACGATATTTTATGATAGTTATAGCCTTTGACTTTAATAATGCTTATTTAGCTAGATATTTTCTACTAAATTTTACTTAAATTTTTATTCCTTGAAAAATTCATATTCAAGTCATATATCAACGATTTTTCTATTTTCATTTATTAACATTTTAAATTAAATTCAATGGCGATTAAGACATAAAAAATTACAAAAAACAAAACCTTGAAATATACTTTGTTGCTCGAAGTTATTATTGTTTAAACTTTACTTTATTTTTTGGGTTTTATTGAGTCTTTTTATGTTAAAAAAGTTTCCACTTTGACGAATTTTATAAAAAAAACCATACACCATCAAGTTTTTAATACCACATTCATAATACATGTTTTATAACATTGTGCAACAGTCAACAAAATAACAGGAATCTGCGATATAGGCTCGATACTATGACCAGAGGTGAGTAACACCCTAGCGTGTTTGGCGAACGTTTTCTTTTTATGGCCCCCTATATATAGGGGAGTGGGGAGGCAAAAATTTAGTAGATTATAAGGAAGACTATTAGGAAGATTTTATATAAACCAAAATGTTTGTAATTACTCTACAGGGTTGCCAATATTCGAAGCACCCATCTGGCAACACTGTAACTTTCTGCAGTGATGCCAAATCGACTAATGACATACCGCGTTTGAAGCGTCATTCCAAGCAAATGTTTACAATGGAACAGTACACGCCACGCGAACGCTCTAAAACTGTTGAAATTTACATTCAACAAAACAAGTCAATAGTGAAAACGTGCTTTGAAAAAAATAAATAAAGTGAAAAGTGCGCCTTCCAAGAAAACAATTTATCGTTTGTATGAATGATTTACAACTGGTAATACTCTTGGTAACCCAAAGAGGCCAAATAAAAAGCGACCAAGGCGATCGGATGAGAATATTGCAGCCGTACGAGCCAGTATTGAGCAGTCACCAACAACATCCCAAAATCGCCGTTCTCAGCAGCTCGGCATTCCCCGATCCACTTTACAACGCATTTTACGTGTTGATTTGAATTCGTTTCCGTACAAAATTCAATTGGTAGACAAATTGTTGCCTACCGATAAGCCACGTCGATTGGAATGGGCCCAAAGAGTCATCGAAATGGCTGAAGAAGACGAGCAATTTTGGCATAAAATTATCATGAGCGATGAAGCTCATTTTCAGTTGAACGGAACGGTAAACAAACAAAATTGCCGTATTTATGCCACTGAAAGTCCACAAGAGATTCAAGAGGTACCTCTTCACGATGCAAAAGTCACTGTTTGGTGCGGCGTTTGTGCTAAAATGCTCATTGGGCCGTTCTTTTTCGAAGATGATATTGGCCACAGAGTTACTGTCAATCAGGAGCGTTATCGCGATATGATAAACAATTTTTTCATGCCAATCGTTTGTCGAAAGCGTATCAGGCACTACTGGTTTCAACAAGACGGCGTGCCACCACACACAAGCCGCACTACAATCGATTTTTTGAAGCAATTGTTCCCTGGCCGTTTGATGTCAAAAAATGGTGATTTCGATTGGCCGCCAAGATCACCAGATTTAACGCCTCCAGACGTCTTTTTGTGGGGTTATTTGAAATCAAAGGTTTACGTCAACAAGCCAAAGACCCTAGAAGAGCTGAAAACCAACATCCGTCAAGAAATAACCGCCATTCCCATCGAAATGTTGAAGAAAACCATGGAAAATGCTGCAAAACGGGCACAATATGTCGTAGAGGCCAATGGCGACCATTTACGAGATATCATATTCAAGAAATAATGTAAGCAAATCTACTTGAACCCAATTAAATGATATTCATGACGAACAGACAAAAAATTGTGGTTTCTTTGATTTATTTAAAAATAAAATGGGCGCTTCGAATATTGGCAACCCTGTAGACACACAACTGCATCTAGACACTTAGAGAATGCATCTCTACAATGGGAACGTTCAAATTGTATAGAGAATTTTAAAACAACTCAGTTTTATTAATAGGTCTGGTAAAAAAATAGATTTTTAGCCACAACTTTTGATTGGAAAGAGATATTGGGGTAATTTTTTCACATAAATTATTTTTGAGACTTGACTTTTTTTGTAAAAAAAATATAAAAACAACATTTGGAAAAAATAAATTTCGCGAAAAAATCTAAACCCTTGTTGTTTTGATGACAAAAACAGTAAAATAATTTTTGCGCTTAGCTAAAAGAATTTTTGCAAATAAATGCTATGTCATATGAAAGGTTAGATGTGCAATTTTCACTTGATTTAATTTCACAAATTTTTGAGTCATTTTTTGAGTAAAAAGTCAATATATTTGACATTTTTTGAAATAATCATAAAACATATATACACTGACTAAACGTTACAATTCAACTTAAATTTTTGTGAAGTGCTTTTATTGAACTTTTGAACAAAAAAAAATTTGAATGAAATATATCAATGGACAGCGGAGATATTCGCATCGAAAGACCAAACTTTGATTTTCATGTCGTTTTTGTCTCATTCTAAGGTAACGACGTTTTACGAAAATGTCGTTGTACTGGAAGTTTATACAATTTTGAAGATATGTGAGTGTTTTTGATGTCAAAATAACAAAAAATTTTTAATTTGAAATACACAAAAAATTTCGATACTAAAAAGTATGTATTATAATAACAAAATTACCGTAAGTTGAAAAATTTCGTAGGGGGCGTGGCAAAAACTAAGTATGCAACATTTTAAGCTAGGATGCACTTAATGTGTATACCCAGTTTGAGCAAAATCGAGCGTTGTTAGAAGTTCAGGGCATTGGATATTGTGATGAATAAGGTGCCATATAAACATTAAGGCGCCTCAACTTGTATGGAGGAAAAAAAAGTTGTCCGGGTCACCTCCTGAAAACAAACTTTGGTTTATTTTATGATGATTCCCAAAATATTGCAACTCTAGCTTTAGCCGTTCGTGAGCTGGAATGGTTTGAAATAACCTCTAAAAATCGCGTTTTGGATTAGTACTATTTATACCACACTACCTTCGGTCAAAAAAATTGTCACAAATAGTGTTAATCGATGAAATACATAGTTTTGTTTTTTTATTTTTTTTTTTAAATCTGCCCACACACTTAGTTATTGAGTTATTTGCAGTGATTTTTTCAATTTTTTTTAATGCAGTTTTTATAAAAATATATATAACTTCCCCATTTATAGCCTGATTTACCATTCCGTGGTATCATTGGAAAGGTACTGAATGCTGCTTTTCATTTCTGTCGTTAATTAACCCTTATAAGCAATTAACCCTTGTTGGCAATTGATTTTTATTTAACTCGCGAGAAACGAAAAGCATTTTTTTATGAATAACTTGAACAACTAAGCGATCACAATTCAAAAACTCACATTTATATAATATAATATAACTCATTGTCAAACCTTAAAGTCATGTGAAAGTCATGAGTGACTACTTATAAGAACTGTGGTAAAATTTACTCTTAGCTGTTTTGTCTAAGTACAATAAAGTATTTTCCTATACTTTATTCCAAAGTCCATTTAAAAAATGCATTCTTTATCTAAATGATTTAATTTTATTTCTCTTATATTTGAACAAATTCAGGAATTGAGGCAAAGGCCATCACAAAAAAATAAAAATAAAATAAAATGCATTTTTATAAAAGTGCTTATAAGGGTTAATTAACGACAGAAATGAAAAGCAGCATTCAGTACCTTTCCAATGATACCACGGAATGGTAAATCAGGCTATAATGGGGAAGTTATATATATTTTTATAAAAACTGCATTAAAAAAAAATTGAAAAAATCACTGCAAATAACTCAATAACTAAGTGTGTGGGCAGATTTAAAAAAAATAAAAAAACAAAACTATGTATTTCATCGATTAACACTATTTGTGACAATTTTTTTGACCGAAGGTAGTGTGGTATAAATAGTATTAATCAAAAACGCGATTTTTAGAGGTTATTTCAAACCATTCCAGCTCACGAACGGCTAAAGCTAGAGTTGCAATATTTTGGGAATCATCATAAAATAAACCAAAGTTTGTTTTCAGGAGGTGACCCGGACCACTTTTCTTTTTTTGAGGCGTCTTAATAAACATAAATGAAAAGCTTTTACGACGAATAGTTAAGGAAGTAGTAAAGAACAAACAAACTACCTATCGTCTTCGAACCAACGCTACAGTTGACAATACCTCCTTCGAGATTGTGAAGGACTTCGTCTATCTGGGATCCAGCATTAACTCAAGCAACGATATCAGCATTGAGATCAAACAAAGGATAGCTCATGCCAACAGATGTTAATTTGGGCTGAGTAGGCAGATTTTTTCTGAATTATAATTTCGTAGTTTTAGTTTATATTTTATGTGTTACAATTTCTGAATTTTAATTTATCTTTTCTGAATTTCAAATGGAATTTTTAAAGTTTTATTCATTAATTTATCATCAATCAGAGTTAACATGACTCTTACAGACCACACATAATAATTATATATATATTAAATACTAATAATAAAAATATGTAAAATTATACAAATATTAAGTAATTATTAATTGCCTTCAGTCGCCTAGGTATGATATATTCAACCTCAAATATTGTTTGAATGCATCTCTACTTAGGAAATTAAATTCTATAAAGTTACATATTGAATTGTAGTGAATCAGACACCGAGCAATAGGTGCATTAATGCAATAGTTAGATCTATGATAAGGTACATAAAATAAGTTACGAAATCTCAAATTGCGGCTGGGTGAATACAGACCCACCTTGGACAACAAGACAGGACAGCTTATATGATAGTTTATAATGTCTCTGTTAAACATTATAGAGAAATATTTTCTAAGCGTTATAAGATCTTGCATACCAAAAAGCAAGCATCTAGTAGGGTATGCCGGCATATCTATATCCCAATGCAAAAGCCGTATAGCAGATCTTGTAAAGCGCTTTTGAATTTTTTCGATTCGCTGTGAGTGCACAAAATAAAATGGGTTCCAAACCACACAACAATAATCTAACACTGAACGTACAAGAGCAAAGAATAAAGCTCTAAGTGTAAAGGGATCTGAGAAGTCTCTAGAGTTTCTGAGAATAAATCCTAGCATTGAATTTGCTTTGACTATGAAGTCAAAGTGCTTAGTGAAGCTTAGTTTAGGATCGAATACAACGCCAAGATCTTTCTTTACAAAAATTTTTTCAACTCAACGTCACCTAGTGAATAGTTAAAAACTACAGGAGAGTTGTGTCTCTACTATGACAGGTATTCACATTTAGAAATATTAAGCGGTAGCAAGTTTAATTCGCACCAAGAAAATAGATTAACTAGATCACCTTGCAGCTTTAAGCAATCAGAAGAATAATTAATAGAGCTATATAATTTAAGGTCATCCGCATACATTAAGCATTGCGAGTGTTGGAATGATAATGGAATATCATTGACAAATAATAGAATTAGTAAGGGACCTAGATGGCTTCCTTGAGGAACTCCGGAAGATACGATAGTTACAATTGAAGAAGTGTTGTTAATACGCACTATTTGGGTACGATTTGACAAATATGACTCAATCCAATTTAATAAACTGTAGTGAAAACCAATTATACGTAGGTTTTTTTATCAATATTTTATGGCTAATTCTATCAAAAGCTTTTGAAAAGTCTGTGTAAATTACGTCACATTGAGATCCAGTTTCGAAATTATTCAATATAAGATTGCTGAAAAGTATAAGATTGGTTTGTGTTGATTTATCTTTAATAAAGCCGTGTTGAAGAGGTGAAATTATTTCTTTTACCACAAAAGCAAGTTTATTATATACGATATTTTCAAACAACTTAGGTATTATTGAATTTTTACATATAGGACGATTATTGATAACGGCATTTATTGACCCAGACTTATACACAGGATTTATAAAAGAGCTCTTCCAAATTGATAAGAATTCACCTTTCGCTAACGTTTTGTTAAACACCAACGGAAAAGCAAGCGGTAAAGCTAAAACAGGAGCACAACTCTTTAAAAAGAACGGATGAAAACCATCAATACCCGGTTGCTTATCGGACTCAAGAGCTAACAACTCCACTAAAACTTCATCAACTGTCACACTAACACAACCAATATTAAGAGGGCTACTAGAAGTGTTTATCTCTATATCTGGTTGAACTAAGGTTGGAGACGAAACATAAACGGATCGAAAGAATTCAGCAAATAAATTGCAGATTAAAAACGGATCAGATGTCGTGACGCCCAAGTATTGCATTATGCTAGGAATGCCAACAGACTTCTTTTTTACTATTTATAATGCTGTAAAATGATTTACTATTGTGTTTTAAACTTGCTTTAATTCTTAGAACGTAGTTTTTATATAAAAATTTATTGAGAAAATCAAATTCTTTTTGCAAAAGTCTATATTTATTATACAAAGATTGATCATAATTTGAATTCCTAAATAGTTTATAGGCTTTATTCTTTCTGTTGTTAATATTGATTAATTGTTTGTTGAACCACTTTGGTTTAGAATTACTCTTATATGTTATTGTAGGCACGAATGAATTTATAGCATCCCACAACAAATCAGTAAAAAAACTGTAACTGTTATCAAGGTCAGTCTGACTAAAGCAAGACACCCAATCAATTGTATTAATGAAACTTGACATACTGGTAAAATCAGCATTTTTCCAGTCCAAACATGACATTGTTTCAATGGGCTTTATATAGGTATAAACATTAAATCTCAAACATAGAGGAAGATGGTGCACAGACGTCGGTAGTGGAGGCAAGTTCATGTTTATTTGAAATACAATTGGAAATAATCAGCCCAATCATGAAACATTTTCTCCCGGGAGTTGTGAAAGGGAGTTTCCGTTCTTTAGATAAAGTTTAAAAACGTTCTAAAAACTTTTAATGCAATTTTGTTTATCAGCCGCTAATATTCATTAGTGTACAATAAAAAAATGAGGTGTCTTTATCTGCTATCTTAAAACCGGAAACTCCCTTTTACAACTCCCGGGAGAAAATGTTTCATGATTGGGCTGAATGTAGATCACTTTAGTAAATTACTTCAAAATAGAATCCAAGCTTATAGGACAATTCGAAAACTTGAAAAACTAGTCAAATGTACCATTTAAGGAGGTACAACTAGTTGGGAGGTACAAGGAAAGGTATTTTTTAGGATTCCTTTGTTGGCCACATTTTTAAAATAATTAATAACAAATTATTTTTTTTCTATGCAAGATATACATTTGAAGAAAATATTTCTTTTTAAAAAACGGAGCATTAGTTAATGAAATAATTAATGCTCCTGATGAATGGAACGATTTGAAAAATTTTGATTTTTCGAAAAATGGCGAAAGTTGAAATTAAAGTGGCTTATTAAACAAAATTTCAATCATATTACATATTGGCAAAAAAAAATATAATCGTCCAAAAAAAAAGAATGAGTGAAAAAAATTCAAACTGTTCAATAAAGCCGCTCCTAAGTTACAGTGATCACTGGCTTCGAAAACATGGTCATAAATAATAATCCAATTAGTATAAAATATTTAGAGAACACTTTGAAATATTCTACCTTTAGAAAATGGAAAAAAAATCATTATTTTTTCCAAAATTCTAACTAGTTGTGCTTCCTTAAAACAAATTTCAGGAGTAAGATTCCAACATTCTTCATGCAAGGTATTAATAAAAACTTTTCTTTACTTTTTTCAAAATTAAAAATTAGTCTACTGGGTATTTGTATCAGTTTACGCTGCTACAATTATTATTGTATTAAAAAAGCAAATAAATAATAAGTAACTAGGCATTAAAAAGAAATAAATGAATTGATTTCTTGTTTCTGTCTTATCATATGGCAACGCCATCCCCAAAGACTGGAAAGATAAATAATCCAGGCATAAAATAAACACTTTTTTTATTATTAAATCACCTCAGCTAAAGGTTGGCAACCCCATAACAGGGTGTTTTTTGGGTGTCAACCTCCTCCAAGCAAAGCAAAGCGTCAAAGCGGTATTCATCTTACAACAACAAGAATGAAAGACAAGGTAAAAATAAATAGCAAACTGTTTAGTTTGAAGGAAACAAAATGAAAAACATAAAAACGTTAAGCTAAAAGTAAATAAAACTAGGATACTGACCTTTTTGCTCAACTACACGTAAGAAACAAGCCGGATGATATCCGTTTTGTGTGTTGTTTTCACTGCTGCTGCTGCTTCTGCTGCTTTTGTATGAGTGTAGTTTACTGGCGATATGTTGTGCTTGCTTTTGTTTTTTTTTTTTGTTTTTTTAATAATCCTTTTAACTTATTTTTTTTATTTTAGTTGCTGGCTGTTATTCAAACAAGCTTTCGTTAAGTTGGCCCCAAACAAAGAGCGCGCACTTAAATATGTGTGAGAGCGCGAGAGGACATTCAATGACAGTGGCTTCCATACGAATTTGAACACACAATTTGCAGGATTTTTTTAACGAGCTTTTTCACTTGTATAAGTTGAGGTGTGGGAGTGAATTTCTGAGTAGAAATGCTTGAGTTGTTTTATTTTTGCAGAACGTTACAAAATAAAACACATTAAATTGACACTTTTTTTATGTATAGCTGAAAAGTTTGTTTATCTTTTGCTAAACACATTCAGCTGTTGTTTTATGTAAAATATTAATTCTTCTAACTTTTTTGTGAAGTTAAAAACTTTTTTGTTTCAAGACAACAAAACACTTGTTTATTTCTCTACACTTTTGGGTTGAATTTTTTTTTTTAATTTCTTTAGCACTCTTTCTAACACACTCGTTCACAAATATTTTTAACACAGGTGCATAGCATCCTTAAGAATTTATTCAACCACAAAGAAACCTTAAATAAACAGAGAAGAAAAACACTTGTTTTAAATACTCGCAAGAACTTATCGCTGTATTTCTGTTTAAGCTCCTTTCTGTTATGTTATATGTCTACCTTTTTTTCATTTATGTTTGATTAAGAAAACAAAAACCTTTCTAATCAGCCAAGGCACAAAATTATATTGGGTTTATTCTTTTATATGGCACATAAAACAGTTCTAGTTTTCAACTTGAAAGGTAGTCGTTGCCGTTTTCTATACAATCAACCATAATGCGGGCCTTTTAAGAAAGCAAATAATAAGTACAAAAACAAAAATCTATACGAAAGAAAAGGCTGAAAAACATATCAAAAGACCGTTTCAAGTTATAAACGAGTACATATACTGTAGTTGGGTAAGAAAGAAAAAATAAAGCCAACAACAAAGCATAGAAGATACATACACACACACTATCATCAGACAGCTAAGAGCCGCTGTCTTTGGTATGCAGCCTCCTGAGTTGGACCAAATTCTGCAGCCTCAACCTCGGCGGCAGGCCAAAAACGGCGTCTGGAGCCGTTGCCACTGCTGCTTGCTGCTTGTTACCAAAATACACGACAATAACGACGATGGCGATGATGACGACGACGTTGTAAGGCGAAGCTGACAAAGAACAAGAAGCGGAGGCAGTGTATCAGTGAAAAAAAGCAATATTGCAGAGGAATCTTGTGTGTAAGAAAACCGGTTTTGCACTTTTATTTTAAACAAAATAAATATATAATTTTATCATTAATTTTTTTAACTTACTTTGCACTGGTTTTTTTCAAGTATTTTATTAAAATTCCATTCGAATATTTTTGATATATTGTACTAAAAATTATCAATTTCACGAAATTGGCATACGATATCATAAACAGACATTTTATGAATTTATTATATATTTTTCGATGAAACAATTTTCTATTAAAATAATTAACACTGTTTTTGTTCACTTTTTATATGAATTGTGTCTTAAACGTGTGACGTTTACACAATTAAACCGTACCGTACTCAACGACCGAATGAACTCAACTAACACTCAGCGACATCAGGGTGTTTTCTCTGGCCTGCAGTGTAATCAGCGCAAAAGAGCGCACGCAGTGTTTCATTTTCAAAACGTTCGCTGTCTTGCGCTGTTGAAAGCAACATAAAACTTGAGAGCGAGATTAAGAGAAAATTTCCCACACAAAACAGGTACAAAAACAAGCATTGAGTAGGTGGAAACAGTGATGTGATTTTAAGGGATTTCGCTCTTATTGTGGGATTTTCAAACCATAAACGGGCGAGAGGGCGTTTGAGCTTTGGCGGGATTTTTTACTGTGTCAACATTTTTTAAGATTAAAATCCAATTTTGTGTTTCGTTGAGTTTTCGATGTAATGTTTAAAAAATGTGCTCATTAAATTTTGAAATAAATTGATTTGATACCTGATTCTTACCTCATTTTGGATTAAAACTTGATTCATCTTCATTCATTACTCAGCTTATATAAATACAGTATTATGATAACTGTGACGTTTTATAATAACATTTTAAGTCTTCTCCAGACAGGTCTGAGGTATTGATGTAGCCAGTGCCGGATTAACCCAAATGGGGGCCCTAGGCCATTCAAATTTGGGGCCCCCTTTTTTTAATAATTGTAAAACTATTCTTTATTTATGCATTTATAGAATTTAAACAGCTTATTCATATAATTTAAAGGTTGTAAACACAAAAAAACAATAAAAATGGTTTTTTTCTGACAAATTATATATGTTTTGATTTTACATAATTAACAGTATAGTAATTCATAAAATAATCTTTGGACATCTCTTTTAAATATGAAAACGACGTTCATCTTTAAAAAACTTTTTCCTACATTTTAGATCACTAAAATTATTAATGACATATTCAAAATCAATTTGACGAAGAACATCCGATTCAATGGACATCAGACTTAGCATGTCCAATCGTTCTTGACGCATAACACTTCCTTGCTCGTTTTTTATGGCAATGTCAACGTTTAGGAAAACAGTTTCAAGTTTATCTCGAATCAAACTTTCGTAGATTTCAGAGTGAACTTAGGTTTTGATGAAAATTTTGATTTGATAAAATCGCGAAACTGTTTAAGTTCAGGATAAAAATCTCCAAATCGTCAGGGTAAAAGTCAACTAAACCGACAATTTTTTCGCTGTACTCATTTTCTGTCAAACTAAAGTCAGCCAAAAATGAAAATCTCTTCGAAACCTCTAAGTAAACTTGGGCTCGTCTGTTGATTTTGATCTTGAGCGTATCGATAATTACAAGAAAACCGTTGACACGAAAATAGTCTCGCGGATTTAAAACAACTTCTAGAGCATTCCCATCGTTTGGCTGTCTGTTTGGCAATGCAACATTCGCATAATCCGTCTCAGGTAAAATTGATCTGGCTTTGTTTTCAAACACCTCGAATTTATCTCTCATCTCATCTAACAATGCTGCAATGCTTTGCTCGTAGCCCGAAAATTATTCAAAATATCGCTCCACAAAACAAGCATAAAAATGAATCTGAAGGTTTGAATTTTATCCGCGATACATTCAGCTTCGTGTCTACAGTCACTTTTTTGTGACGAATCATCAGCAATTTTATATAATGCCGGTAGGATTTCGTTGAAAGATTTAAGAGCTGCCTCAGTGGCGTTCGCATGAGCTTCCCAACGAGTTTCGTATAAGGATTCCAGTACCTTTTCGTTTTTTATATGTTTCTTTAAAACGTGACACCGGTGTGTCGAGCCTGAGAAAAAAGTGTACAGTAATTGTACGATAGAAAAAAAATCTTGTTCTTTCTTACAACTGCATACATGTTATGACTCATAACATATGAGCAAGTGTAGAGAGAAAAAGTGGGAGGGGGGAATAATATAGTCGCATTCATTGCAACTCGTGTGACCTAATACTGAACTTCGTTTTTCTGCCTCTCTCGATGAAACCAACCTTATATAAAAAAAAACAAAACTTTTTGACAAAATACTGTTTTTAGAATACTGACATACTGTTTTTGAGAATACTGGGGAGTGGGGGAGAATACTGTGAGAATCTTATTCTATCCCCCCTTGCCAAACCGCGCGATAGAGAACTTCGTTCTAATAAATAAATTGGTTGGAAAAAAAAATTAAAATTTTAAAAAAAGGAAAAAATTAACTTGAAATTAAAAATTGCATTGAAAAAAAAATCATATCAGATTTTCGTGGGGGCCTCTGCTCGTCGGGGGCCCTAGGCCATGGCCTAGTCCGGCCTAATGGCTAATCCAGCACTGGATGTAGCTGTGTTCCACGCATATATTACTATTAACACTCAAAATCTGGAGCTTTCGCCTTGATCGTAGCCAAAATTATGACAAACACACAAAACACTTTTTCATATAACTTGTATGGCGATTGAAAATTCGGAAGCAAGATTTTTCAAAACTTGATTTTTGCACTTTAGATGTTACTAGCTGATATTCCCAGTATTACTCGAGAGTAACATATATACAAATTTTAATATACACTTCTCATTTTAATGTTTTTAGAAATCCAGAACAATAAAAATGTTGAAATTTCAGCGTTTAAGTTACAAATTCTTGAATTGCTTGAGATATAATTACTTTCTGTTTACGACCGCTCAAAGGAAGAAAAAAAATAATATTTATGCCACTTTATTTATTCTATACGGAAAAACTGCTGCTATCTCATTTTCTTGCGGCGTTATTGACTAGCAGTATGTAGAAACATTGAAAATAATATATATGTAGGTTTCTTAAAGGATGTAGTCATACTATCCCGCACTTTATGTAGCAGAACTGCGTAAAGAGTAAGTTAGTATAGACCGTATTAAAATAGAACATTAATTATTTTTTAAGATTTCCGTACGTATTTGTAGACGTAAAAAAATTTATAAATATAAAGTTTCTATTGAATAAACATTTTTTGGTTATAACTCAAAAAAAAAACTTTGAGCAATATTTCCCTGGGTGATATGACCTGGCATTACTAAACGTCGCTTTATCCAGGGGACATTCTATATTTGTTGATTGAAATATTATTTTTTTGGCCAAGAAAAAATACTTCACAACAGCACAAATTAAAAATAAATATCACCGTTCATTGCACGGATCGAACTCTCTATCTATAGGATAATAAACTCCACATTTAGCCGACTGGGCCATCGTCCATTAATTTTCCTACGATAAATTTCATACATGAACAAAAATTTCAATGAGAGCTTAGTTTGGTTACTACACTGTTGAACCGAAAATTTTTTTAAATACAGCCAAGTTTACAACTGTGATTGGAGAGTTAAAATTTCAAAATTTTGCTGCAATTTATATGTCCGTACATTTACTTGGCATGGAAATTTGAAATTCAACAATAATGTTCAACTAACTCATTCAACAAACACGTTATGGTAAGTATGTGTTAATGTTGAGTATTTGTGTTTGTATTTTGTATTTATATTTGGGTTATATTGTTGACAAATAAGATTAAATCTTTTGAATGCCACATAGATGATGGAAATAACAACATTATATATTAAAAAACTAACTAAAACTAACTTAAACTAACATCAAAATTTATGTTGTACATGCTAAAAAGACAATAGAGTATTTAAGAAGTAATAACAATTAAAACTGTATAACATAATGTAAAGCACTGCAAAGTTAATCATGAGAATAAAGCAAAATAATAGAAGTTAAAGGAGAGAAGCATAAAAAGAAACATTCGGTTTTTAAGAAAAGTCTTCTTTAAAGGTATTTCTATTAGTAATATTTTTAATATTTGTGGGCAAAGAATTCCACGATCTGATTGCGCTTACAAAAAACAATCTACTGGAGTTGATCAAATTATATCTGGGAATTAAAATATTCATGCCTCTGCTAGATCTACAAAAAGATAGTTTTTCGAACAAGTAGCTAGGGCTCTGTGTGATAATTATTCTATGCAGGAACGCACAGCTTCTTGCTTCGCGATGATTTAATAGGCCTCTTCCAAGTAATTGTTTCAAAAACATAGTTACATGGTCATATATCCTTAGACCATAAACGTAGCGAGCAGCATTGTTAAAGGCAACTAAAAGCTTATGCTCCGACCGCGAATCAAGCTTGCAATATACTGTAATCGAATAAGTAATTAAAGGTAACAAGAGCTGCAATACCAATTTTCGTCTAATTTCTACGTTCACAAAACTTTCAGTTATTCGCATGCTTCGCAGGCCAAAATAAACTTTTTTAACACAAGAGTTAATATGATGGCATGACAGAGTTGAATTTATTATATAACCGAGGTTAGTTACTTTGCTTACCAAATTGAGCTTCACGTTATTGAGAAGAATTGGAGGCAAATCTTGAACAAAAAGCATATTTTTCATGATTGGTAAAACATGTGATTTTAAAGGGTTTAACATGAGCAGATTATTCTTTGCCCATTCAGCTATCATGTTTAAGTCCTCATTAATTCTGACACAAAGACCCTCTATCAGACCGATTGGCCTGGACATATACAACTAAAAGCGTGCATTTTAACGTACTTACACCTGATGAAGATGTCATTGGAAAACATTGTAAATAACAATGGGCCAAGAACTGAGCCCTGCGGTACTCCGCTACCTATAATTTTAAGCTCTGAAAAATTTGACCCAGATTTAACCTTTTGTGATATACCAACCATATAGTTATTTATTAGACGAACAGCAGCCGTAGAAAAGCTAAAATTTTGCAAAAGTTTTCTACATAGTATTGAATGATTGACTGTATCAAAGGCTTTTGTAAAGTCTAGCAAACAAAGTAATGTGATGTGACCCATATCATACGGAACTCTGATATCATCAAGTATTTTGACCATTGCAGTCAAACAGCTGTGACCAGGCCTAAAACCAGACTGGAGATTAGACATTAGTCCAGAAGTGCGCACATGATTAGAAATCTGCTCGGCCAGGAGCGACTCACAAACTTTAGACAAACAAGATAGCAGACTTATAGGTCGAAAGTCACATGGTTGGCAAGCGAATGATTTTTTGCAATGGGAATTATAATTGCTACTTTCCAAATTTTAGGGTAGCATGAAGAAGTGAAGCAATAATTTATTATATGGCTGAGCGAACCAATAACAAAGGGCAACAAGAGTTTAATAAATTTAATTGAAATACCATCCACCCCAGAGGAATTTGATTTGATTTTTTTCAGGCAGCGCGCAACATCTAGCTCATTTACTACATTAAAATAAAATTTATTATAATCATTATTATTATTATTTACAGATACAGTAATGCTACTATCAACAACATTGAGAATGTTTGAGTTATCACATGAGGAGTTAGCAACAAAATTTTCGTTCATCAGATTTGGGTCAATCCTGCATAAAAATTTCTAGTGTAGAATTAAATGCCTAACAATTTTCGTTTCTACAGCATACTAAGCTGAAGTAAGCTATATAGAATTTTTTAGCTTATATGCATACCTTTAATAGGATGACCAAATAAAATTACTTACTGAATATTTTGACAGCTAGTTATCGTTGGTTACTTGGATAGCTGCTTATTTCAACTGATTTAGCATAACAATTTCAAAATTATCATTCTGATGGCCTTATGTTGGAAAACTGTCTTACATTAGATTACTATCTTACTTACTGTCTTGCTATCTTACATTAGATTGCTTAGACTGCACTGTAACATTTTCAATGAGTTAAAGATATAAAAGCCAAAAGAAATAAACCAAATTATTTCTTAAAATTTAATGAAAACTTGTAATACATGACAGAACAAACGGAAACAATAATAAATAAAAGTAAGGAAGGGTGGGCGGGGGGCCCAAAGAAAAGAGAGATTTTGATACAAGAATTCGTTTTTTAATAAAGATAGTCAATGATATAAAAAAAAAGATTTTTGGCCACTACTTTTGATTGGAAAGAGATATAGGAGTAATTTTTCCACACAAATTAATGAAAGGGGCATCTTGTTGTTTTGATGATAAAAACAGTAAAATAATTTTTGCGCTGAACTGGAAGAATTTTTGCAAATAAATGCTATGTCATATGAAAGGAAATCAAATGTGCAATTTTAACTTGGTTTTATTTTTACAACAAAAACAATTTTGAGTCATATTTTGGGTAACAAGTCAATATTTTTACCGTTTTTAAAAAACTCATAAAACATATATACAGTGACCAAACGGTACAGTTCAAACTACTTTTGTGAAGTGCTTTTATTTAACTTTTGAACAAAAAAATTGTAATGAAATATATTTAGTAGCAGCGGAGAAATTGGCATCGAAAGTCAAAACTTCGATTTTCATGTCGTTTTTTTCTCATTCTTAGGTAACGATGTTTTATAACAAAGTCTTTGTACTAGGTAAAAACTTCTTAATTGTTTAAGATATGTGAGTTTTTTTGATGCCAAAATAATAAAAAATTTAAAAATTTTTGAGGGGGCGTGGCAAAAACTAAGTATGTTACAATTTAATCTAGAATGCACGTAGTATGTATAACTAGTTTGAGCGAAATCCGTTGAGCCGTTTAGATTTGTATCAAAGCCAATTAAACTAACAAACAAACAAACAGAAAATGAGTTTTATTAACATAGATTATAAAACGCCACACATAATATTTAAAGTAAAGTGCCTTGAAAAAAGTGTAAATTTTACCTCATAAAAATTAACCATGGTATATTTTATGACATATCCCAAAATATTTCGGATTTTACGATAACCGTCAGTCAGTAAGCTAACACTTTTTGCAAAAACCTACAAAAGTTATGTTTTAGTTAATATATTGGCTGGTGTAAAAGTTGCAAAAAAATAAACTCTATATTACTATAGGCCAGAAAAAATCTTTCTATCTGCATCAAAAAATTGTTTGCTGTTTTTCATTTATATTTTTGATTTATTTTATTTGATTTCCTTGTATAAAATTTGAAAATTGAAAGAACATCATTACTTTTTTTTAATTTCTTACAATATTTTTTCAGTTGGTTATTTTTTAATTAATATTGTACCTATAGTATGCATAAATTTAAGCAATTCTGACCAGAAAACAATACAAGCACTTAAGGGGTCGTCCATAAACTACGTTACTGATTTTCCAGTTTTTTTTTACCCCCCCCCCCCCCCTTCCGTAGTGCTTTTCAAAACCCCTCCCCCCCCCCCATAAATTAACGTGACATATGAAATTAATTCATTCGAATGATTATATATTTGGACTAGCTCTGACAATTTTCACTAGTATCAGTGACTAGTATGACTAGATACATTAAAGGAAAAAAAATCAATAGTTAATATCATCTGTAAAAGCTATTCCATCTGCGATCCAAGATTCTCAATCACTGGGATAGAAGAAGCTGGTAGCTTTGTTGAGGATTCTTCAAAATAGAATTTTTCATCGGATTCTATGTCGACCCATTCAGGTGAATCCTCATTTCTAACGCAAAGAAATTCACCTGGTCTTTGACAGAGTACCCTTAAAGGCTGCACCCGAGCTGCACCAAGTTCTGTGTTTTTGTGTTAATGCTTTCTGAAAATTGATTTATTTAAATAGTATTTTTTATTCCGATTTATTGTAAACGATATAATACAAACCTATGGCAATTCATAGAAGTTTTAAAAACGAAATACAAGCCGCAGGTAGGACACGACCTTGAACCGATTTCTTCTTTCTAAGAAGGACAGTACATGTCATACGGTATCTCCTTTGATCAAGAACATTCAGGCCTTAACGTCAAAGCCTGTCGCAAAAGCAAAGACCCAAATTTTTCAGACGTGTGCTGAGATGGTGAAGGAATACCAAAAGGTTCCTGTGTCGAGGAAAAAGGTGGTGGAACAAATCGTTGAAACAAAAGTTAACCATCAATTTAGACGATCAAACATAAACATGTAAGGTTAAAAATTTTTGAAATGATTGTGTTATTAATTAGAGGTTTTTCGTCGATTTTTTAATTTTTGGTAACGTTACAATATCTAAACACCTCCCCCCTACCGTTACTTATCGTAGTGCATTTCAAAATCCCTCCCCCCCTAAATTGGTAACGTAGTTTATGGACGACCCCTAAAACCTTTCCAAAGATATTTTGAAAGAGCGGATCGCATTAGAAATAATAAAGTTAATTAAATTTTAATGAAAATAACTTAAAAAACAACATATTTAATCCGATTGCAAAATTTTAAATTTTTTGATGCTGATTGGAAGAGCTTTTTAGGGCCTTTAATTTCTGACAATTTTTTTTGTTATACTATTACAGCAGCCAATACATTTTCGAAAAACATGATTTTTTCTAGGTTTTTGCAAAAAGTTTTAAGTGACTGACGGCTTTCTTTACAGCCAATCATTATAAAATTTATCAAGGTAAATTTTTTTAGGGGTAAAAATTTAACCTTTTTTCTCTCGTACAAGTCGAGGTACCTCAATGTATGCAAATTAGTTTTATTATATTAATATGGTATAAGTTCCTTTTTTGATCTCAATGAATTTTTAAAAATTAAATAAACTTTTTATTTCACTACATGTTTATTTTATGATCACACCCATACGAAACAAAAGCTATTTATGTTGCTTATTTTGACATTAAAATTGCATGCATTTTTAGCGGCATTTCATAATCTTTTGCACGGGAAAAAGAGAGCAAAAAAGGTATTTTGCACAAGCATTTGGAATTTTTAGCAAAACTAAAATCACATCACTGGGTAGAGAGCAGGTAATTTTTAGTTTTTGTTATTTTTGTTACTTATAAAATTTCCCACTTTTTACTCTTTAGTGGATGCACGAGGAAAAAATTAAATATATTTTGGGAAATTTATTGGCAGAAACAATTTTGGGGCTGTGGAGTCATGTAGTTATTCTTCAAATTATGAGAGCAAATATTTTGGAGAGCTTTGAAAAGCCGGTGATTGATTGATAATGAGCTGCAAAAAGAAAATATTTTTTTATTTATGTGTCAGCACAATTTCTTCGAACAACATTTTCTTTAATTTAATTCATCAAATAAATTTACGAACTACGTTTTGAGTTTTTAAATTCTTTTTTAAGTGTTTTTCTTGAAAAATAGGCGCATTTTTTTCATAAATAAAAAAATTTGTGCTGGTGTTTTTTTTTAATATTAACTCCAACTAACAGCTCTACTTTACTCATGCGCTGTACAAATAACTCAATCTAACACCTTGTTTTTTTTTACTTTTATACTTCAAACTTCATATACATTTTTGCTCATGTTTTCTTTCATTGCGAAATTTCCCTCTTCTTTACGCTCCCATACAACTTCTTTTTTTTTTTGTAACACTATTTACTCTCATTTAGTGTTTATAATTATTTTTATTATAAGCTCCTATTCTATCGCATTTCAAATAACTCAACTTTTCTTTCATTTTCCACTGCGTTCCTTTGTGGTCATTTTGTATTTGTCGCAAGTTGTTAGAAGTTTCGTTAAGTTCCTGTTAGAAGTTTGCTGTCGGAATTTTCTCATTTCCTTTTAAGGGTGCTGCCACCTTTTTTCTAGTTGATTTTTTAGTAATTTTAAACCAGTGGTCCCCAAACACATACTACTACAATTTTCGGATTTTGCGCTAATGTTAGAAGCACAATAGAAAAACGTTAAAAATCTTTTAATGTAATATTTCAGTATTACATATATTTTATGTATAGTACTTTATGTACGATATTCTTTAAAGGAATAAGAAGTTCCCTAATCGTAATTCATAGAAAAATTACGCAAGATTAAGCTTTAGAAAATAAATATATAATAAAATAATATTTATTTAAAGAATTTTGTCACTTTTGACGTTTCGTGTGTTGCATCGTGGTTTGCAAAAAATGTAAATTAAAAGAGTTACGATAAAAATAATAGTACAATTGTTATCAATATTTCTTTTCTCTACTGACAGAAATTAAAAAAAATTATGGCATCTCAGAACGCGGAAAGTGCTCATGCAAGAAGACTTAAAAGTTGTTGCATATAATTATTACTGGCTTAGTAAAGGTGCTAGGATAAAAATGAAGTAAACAGTGTTGCCATGAAAAATAATTTTACAGCGTAACTTTTGCACTATGCTCGTCGGATTTCTCGTCGTATTTGTGAAACTCTGAAAACAAGAACTAACAAATTTTCAGTCGCATTTTACAACAAAGAAAAATAAAATATTGCATTTTATTAGACGTATGACGAATATTTAAGGTTTATTTATTTAAATAATGCACATTTTTTTCAAAAGTCAATTCAATAATCATTATAAATATAGAAAATATATTATAATAAATTACATTTTGAAAATATTTTTGAACACACAAACGAGGAGTAAAAATCAAATTAAATACATTTGCAACACAGTTTGGTTTAATGTAGATCTCTTAAATCGGTAAAAATGAAATAAATTTACATAGGGCTATAACACATAGTTTTTCAATTTTAACTCTTTAAATGTTAAGTTTTTGCTACAAGTAAATTAACTAAAAAATTTTGTTGTTTTAAGCCACCAAAAACTACAAAAAAATTCGATTTTAGTGAAAAAAATATGTATAAAAAAATATAATTTTTTCGAAGTCATATATGCATTTCTTTATTACATTTGTTTATCAACTCTGTATCAATTTCAAAACTAAAAAAGTTAAAAGATTTCATATGCACATAATCTTTTGTATGCAGAGTTCCTTCCATTGTGTCTAACTCTTATCTATTGCGAACTTTGGCTTTATTAATATTTATTTGACTAAAAGTTCGCTCAACGTTAGCTGAGGAATTTAGTAAGCTCAAGAATTCAAAAATATATTTTCCCATTATTGGAAATGCATAAGTACCATCGCATCTTTTTATTTTAAAGTTGCCATAAATTTTATTATACTTATTTTGTTCTTTTCATATATATATATAAAGGGTGTTTTTTACTGTTTTATTTGACCACCCATTTAACAGCTGATAGTTGCTTTTTGTTTAGTTTGCTTTGACATTTTATTATGGATCGACTTACACCAGAGCAACGCGTGCAAATTGTGGAAATTTTAAATCAAAATAATGGTTCTGTTCGTCAAACTTATCGTGCACTTCGTCCATTTTATGGCGTACATAATCGTCCTTCAGAGCTGCTAGTTCGAAGAACAATAGATCGTTTTCGGAAAACATTTACTGATAATGTGCATCCCGTGAGACGCCAAACAGTGCGCACTGAAGAATCTGTAGCCGCTGTACAGGAAAGCATTGAAGATGATCCTAATCAATCAATTCGTCGCCGTTCTCAGCAACTGAGGTTGTGTCCTTCCACTTTATGGAAGATTTTACGAAAAGATCTTGGCTTAAAACCTTTCAAGATTCAACTTGTGCAGGAATTAAAGCCAAACGACCATCGTATGCGCCGCAAATTCGGCGAATGGGCTAAAGCACAAATTTTTATTTATTTATTTACTTGATTGCTAAACCTTAACAGGTTTTATAGCAAATTAAAAATTATAAAATAAGATATTTAATACAATTCAAAAATATAAAGTATGATTTTAAATGAAATAATGTATTATTAACAAACTAAAAAGTTTTAGTAAATTGCTTAAAGTATATAATTTTATTAAAGTATAAAAAATAATAGAAAAAGAGTTAAGTCAAAATCGATAAAATCAGACAGCATAGCAGGGTTGCGTTTTCAAGACAAACAAGGTCAAGTCAGCAACAATTTTTGTATACGGCGGAGTCGTGTGATAAACAAGGTCTCATAACCAATAAAACACAACTCCAATAGGTATATATATAATATATAACGTGCTGTCTCCCTGAAGCCGGTGAAATCCTGGCTTGACAGGGTGGTTACTCGACAAACTAGGTCAACATCACCAAACCAATTTTCATAAAATAAAGAAAACCAGTTGCGAACGCAGGCACCAAGACAAACTAGGTCTTATCGGCCACTCATATTAATATATTACAAATCGATCTAACGTAGTGTTTCAAGAGGTAAAAAGACACCAAGACACCACGGTACCGTCGACAAGTGTAGTTACAATCATCATGAAGATACGAGGCAACTGAAGATCCCAGGTTTAGGTCCATTCAGATTACTTATATGTTTATCCACCAAAATTTTCCATTTTACGCTTAGGTCCATTTATCCATTTAGATTGTTATATTAATGTGTTTACAAATCACCAGATGCATCAGATATATGTTTGAAAGAACTTTACATAATCAACGACGGTACTGCAGGTAATCTATAATTTTATGTTTGATTAAGTCCATGGATTCACTTAAGGATATAACATCAGATACAAAATTAAAATCACCGCAAGCGCTTCTAAGAGGTTAATTTTGCAAATAATTAGATCCACAAAAGTTCATGTGGAGTAACTCAAAAGATCTTCTAGGACGAAGAGGAATATTAAAATATATTTTACTCAATAAATATGGACTGTTTACTAGCCATGTAAAAGTTTTATAATCCAACAAGCATTTATCATAATTCTCCGATTTTTTAAAGAAGGAAGATTTAAGAGTTGTAACCGATATTCATAAGGTGGTAAGTGAAAATCAGTATTACAATAAAGATAGCTTAAGCAAAACAAAAGAAATTGTTTCTGCACTGATTCAATGTCGTCTATGTAACAACCGTATCGTGGGCACCAAACAACTGAAGACTATTCTAAGATAGGCCGCACTAGGGAAGTGAATAAGGTTTTCGTTATGAAAGGATCATTAAACTTTTTTGCCCAACGTTTAATAAATCCTAAAGTACTATTTGCTCTATTTATTATTTTATTTACATGAATATTAAAGCGTAGTTTAGGATCCATTGTAACTCCAAGATCATTGAAACTATCTAAGGACTCCAATGGATAACCACAAATTTTGAAGGTGCATTTAATTGATATAGATTTTTAATTTCTATGGAATTTGGAGTGAGGAGAATCCACAAGCTTTTGTCGAAACACCATTACATCCACAGAAAATTACTGTTTGGTGCGCTTTATGGGCTGGCGGTGACGATGATGGTCAGAATGTTACTGTCAATGGTGAACGGTATAGGAACATGATTCGAAGTTTTTTCATACCTCAATTAGCTGGCATTAATCTTGCTGATATGTGGTTCCAACAGGACGGAGCGACATGCCACACAGCAGGCGCTACAATTGATTTACTGAAATGGCCCAATTAATTGGCCCCCAAGATCATGTGATTTAACCCCATTGGATTATTTTCTTTGAAGTTATGTAGTGTCACTTGTGTACGTCGATAAAGCACAAACAATTGAACACCTGGAAATCAACATTCGAAGAGTTATCGGCGAGATACGGTCGCAAATGCTGCGAAAAGTTTGTAAAAATTGGTGTTCCAGATTGCGCCTTGTGCGCGCCAGCCGTGGTGACCACATGGCGAAAATCATATTTAAACATTAATGTCATAAAATTTTCTATTCAATAAAGATCGTTTAATTGATATTAAAAATATATAACTATATTTTATTATGATTTAAACTTGTATCACTTTATAAAAAACACCCTTTATATAAAAATATATGCAAAATCGGACGTCGGATCTACTTTTTCTGAAATCGTAACATTTTGAAGAATTTTGGTCAAATATCGGAACGTCGGATTCAAGTATTAAAATCGTAACATATCCGATATATCGGACCATATGGCAACGCTGGAAGTAAAGGTTGTTTCTTTGCTCTTCTTACAAAATTGACACAAACAAGGTTCATTTATAAAGTTGTGGAACTTAAGAGAAATGCACTCTTTTTCCCGCCTTTGCTCGAACTGTCACTGTGCTTTTCCTTGTTCTAAGCATTCATTTTCTTCATTTCTTTTCATCCATTCTGACAGTTCGACCGAGCTCGCTCTTAAGTGCCTCAACTTTATAAATGAACCTTGGACAGAAAAATATATGGCATTATAACGCCACGAAGAGAGCCGCTTCTAAATCGAAGACGTCACGAGCAAGCCACAGATTAACACGCAATTTCTTACTCAGTGAGTAAGAGCTATGAAAGGAAAATATAAATAAATGACCTCACGACAAATAAAAAAAAATAATATGATGTCATCAGGTCGCGGAGGTAGCAAACTTATGCAACGAAAATGCCAAATCGTTACATGGAATTATTTTTTGTTAAGTAAAGGTGCTACGGTAGAAATTTTGTACGAAAGTTAAGGTCGGTTCTTTGTCCTCTTAATAAAAATAATGAAAAAATTATACGATGCCATTAGATCGCGTACGCAACAAAAATGCAAGAACTTTTACGGTAAATTTTATGGTGCTACTGTAAAGATGGATGGTAAAGATGGTGCAACATACAGTCATCGCTGCGCTAAACAATCTACAGAGAGGCCTGCGTGCATCCATGCATCCATGGAGATTCTACTAGAACTAGCACTTCTTCACATTTGCATTCAATCCCAGGCGAAGAGGACTATTCTTGGAATGACTAGTGAAGATATCGGTCAAAGGGATTGCGTAACTCGGAAGCAGTTTGATACTCTATCGAGACAAAATCCTGAAATAACAATATCGAGGGACAGCATGCATCCAAAATGCAGTTTCACTTAAAGATTCCAAAACTGAACTAAATAGTAAAAATAAATGGGATGGTCTATCCGAAACTTATAAGCTAAACTAGTACATGATTACATTATTCTCTTACCGAAGAAGGGCCCGGAGCAAGAGTCTACGGACCAGGGATTATATTCATCGAGCTCATTGGCAAGAAAAACAGTATATTCCAAGCGGAAATATACATGATTGACAGGTGAGTATACTTTAAGCTGGAACGTAAATACCGGAATCAAGGACCAGAAATCTCATCAGGTAACCTCAAAACTGGTAATGGAGTGTCTTGATAAGCTTAATACGCTTTGCGAACAAAGCTGGGTCTGGATTCTGTGGGTTCCGGGACAAAAAGGTATAGAAGGAAACGAAATGGCTGACGAACTGGCAAAAAAAGAAACATCAACTCCTGTGATTGGTCCGGATCCATTCTGTGGAATAGGTAAAGCGATCCTCTTTCTTTAGATAAAGAAAGATGAAGAAAAACAAAGAGAAACATACTGGGAAAATATACCAGGGTTAGTGCACTCTAAACTTCTCTTAGGTTCATACGACCTAAAGAGAATTAAGGAATGCATGAAGCTAACAAAGAATGATCTAAGAATTATCACAGGATTGCTAGCAGGTCACTATAGGTAAAATATCACCTTACAAAACTGGGAGTTCTAAGTGATACCACATGTAGGTTTTGCATGGAAGACTAAGAATCTGCGGTTCACATTCTGGGACAGTATCCTGCACTTGTTCAAGTTCGTCAGAAACATCTGGGTTGCCACATAATACAAGATAGTTCATTGAAATTAAGAAATTGGGAGAAATAGGGATAAGGAGAGGAAGAGATATAAATAGAGAGGACCAATACTAGCTTTTATCTCAGAAATTGGACTAAAGAAGGTTACTTTGTTCCTCCTTTGAAGTGGCACAATAGTTCTTAAGTTTGCAAAGCAAATCCCAACAATAATAATAAAGAAGGGTTCTTAGGGTTTTTGGCAAAAAGAAAAAACGTTATGACGCATCTCAATGAAAGGTAAATGCACCATTGATTAGGGATGTCAGTGGCAAAAATACATCGATGTATTTCTGTGATTCGATGCCTCGAAATGTACATCGATATTTTTCAATACATTGGAGGGCATACATCTATGCATCGATTTGCATAGGATTTTTCAGATATTAGTTCGCAAAAGAAATGTGTTATTAGCAAAATTGTACGAAATTTAAAGTTAATTACTATAACTGAGCTAATTTTGTTTCTAAGAGGCTATTGAATCAGGTCAAAAGCTTATTCGTAAAATGATAGAAATTATAAAAATTTAAATGTTTAACTCTTCCAAAACTCTCTCTTAATTTTAAGATTTCTTAGAAAAACGATTCGATATTATGTTTTCTCGATGTATGTAACTTAAAACGTAATTTTATTTTATGTGGAGAAAATTTGAGAGGTGGTCTTAAAAAATCTACATTTCTGAAGGAAATTGCTTTATTTGTGAAACTTAATCTGTTTGAATGAGTTTATATAGAGTAAGATAAGTTGTTTTGAGGACGTTTCTTATGTGACCAATTAAGTTTAATTTGTTTCCTGTACTGTTTATCAGGCATGTGCTGCATTTCGTGCGAATTTAATTCCAAGTGAATTCAATTTATAAAAAAGCAACTGACCGAAATTAAAATGGCATAACGAACAAATTACAATTCGCGTTGTTTTCGGTGCGTTTCTTCCATATTTCATATCAATTTTTTGGTCAAACTCATTTCTCTTTTTTTTTCACATATAAAAAACTGCAATGGCGGTCCAATGTACTAGAGATGTCAGTTTTCAAAAAAAAACTATACTTTTTATACATCAAGTGGATAATTTTCGATGCATCGAAGCAAAACATCGATATTTTCGATGCATCGAAGTTTTTCCGACACCCGTTCCATTGACACATGAAATATTTCATGTACTCTAAGGTTAGTGTTAGTATACCACTGTGAAGGTCAGTAATTAGGTCTCAGGAGTGAAAAAGTCTGATGATGTGATATAATTGTAAGGTCTGATGGTATGGTATAATAGCATGAAGGATGGGATGATGGTTAGGATCAATTGCGACATAATGATATATTATGAAGATATTTTATTTTATGGATAGTGTGGTATGATATGAATACTCCTCTTTTCTACTATTATTAATTGTTATAACCAGGGACTGAAAATAACAGTTATTTTCGAAATTTCTATTTAAAAAGTCAAAAAGAAAGAGTAATTCTATTCGATATTTGAATATAGCAAAATGATGCTTGTTAGCTAAGGAATAATAATTTTAAATGATTTTTATTTTTTTGATTTTTTTAAAAAAGTCTATAAGTAATCGTTATTTTTTTGACCAATATTCGATCAAAAATAACAATAAAAATTTTACTTATATTTTTTCGATTAATAATATAAGTTAAAATATGATTTTTATTTTTTTATCAAACATAAAAATTAAAATTTTACTTTTATTTTTTCGATCAATAATATAAGTTAAAATATGATTTTTAGTTTTTTTTATCAAAAATAAAAGTTAAAATTTGACTTTAATTTTGTTGATCAAATATAAAAGATACAATTTAACTTTTATTTTTTCGATCAAAAATTACAGTTAAAAATTTACTATTACTTTTTCGATCAAAAGTAAAAGTCATCTTTTAATTGATGTGGCATCTGCTTGAAGTCGCTGTTCCAGTCGTTTGCAGAACAAATGAAAACAGAATTTGCAATGATAAGCAACTAAGCAATGCAATGCAACGATATGAAGATCGATAGCAATGTTTTGGTCTCTGTGAAAATGTTACGAACATAGTGTAAAGAATAGTGTAAAGAATAGGGTAAAGAATAGTGTAAAGAATAAAAAATGTCCTCTATTAATTGTTTTGAAAATTCAAAAATAAAATTTAAAATTTAAATAATTGCTAATAAAAAATAGATCTGTCCTTTGTCTCTATTTTTGATCGGAAAAATAAAAGTCAAATTTTAACTGTTATTTTTTATCGAAAACTTAAAGTCAAATTTTAACCTTTATTTTTGATCAAAAATATTAAAATCGAATTTTAACTTATATTTTTGATCGAAAAAATCAAAGTCATATTTTCACTTTTAAGTTTTGATAAAAAAGTCAATTTTAACTAATATTTTTGATTGAAAAATTGAAAGTGAAATTTTAGCTTTTGATTTTGATCGATTATTAAATAACATGTGGTTTTTTCGTCATAACTCCCAAACCATACATCCTACAGAAACGATTTATGCACCAAAATGTTTGTAACTAAAATATCCACACGACTACACTCTTAGAAAAATACTTTTTTTTCAAGAATCTTAGTTTTCAACATAATTTTTTGTGATTTTCTACTTTTTTTTCGTTTTTAAGCTATAACTCCTAAACTATACATCAGAAAAAGAGTATTTATGCACCAAAATGTTCGTTAAGCCTCTGTCTACAAGACTGTTTCATTGGAAGAATTTTTAAAATTATTTAACATGTTAATATATGTCCTTTGTTATAATGTCCTTTTTTGTGAATTTTTTATTTTTATTTTTTTGCCATAAAATTCGCCCTAAACTCCAAACTGCACATCTGACAAAGACGATTCATGCATTAAAATGATCACCATGGCATCGTCCTTAAAGCGGGTTACTTTTGCTCTATCTCTTGTAGCCTAGGAGTTGTAGAACACTTTTTGGAGTGGTAGTTGGCCAAAAACATGTGGTTTTTCGTCATAACTCCCAAACCATATATTGTACAAGGACGATTTATACACCAAAATGTTTGTAATTAAAATACCCACACGACTGCATTCTTAAAAAAATATTTTTTTCCAAGAATCTTAGTTTTCTACGTCATTTTTTGTGATTTTCTACTTTTTTCATTTTTTGACCATAACTCCTAAATCAGACATCATAAGAGAACGTTTCATGCACCAAAATATTTGCTAAGCCTTTTCCTATAAGACTGCATCCTTGGGAGAATTTTTAAAATTATATAACATGTAAATTTCTTATGTCATTTTTGGTGGATTTTTTTATGTTTTTTTTTCGCCATAAAATTCGTCCCAAGATCCAAACTACACATCTGACAAGGACGATTCATGCATTAAAATTATCACCATGGCATCGTCCTTAAGGCGGGTTACTTTTTTGTCCAAATGCATTTTGCTCTATCTCTTGTAGTTTAGGAGTTGTAGAACACTTTTTGGAGTGGTGGTTGGCCAAAAACATGTGGTTTTTTCGTCATAACTCCCAAACCATACATCCTACAAGAACGATTTATGCACTTAAATGTTTGTAATTAAAATACCCACACGACTGCATTCTTTTCAAGAATCTTAGTTTTCTACGTAATTTTTTGTGATTTTCCACTTTTTTTTCGTTTTTTGGCCATAACTCCTAAACCATACATCATAAAAGGACGATTTATACACCAAAATATTCGTTAAGTTTCTGCCTACAAATTATTATGAAAAAAATCATAACCGTTACGGTCCCTGGTTAGATCTTTATTTTACTGTTGTACTTTATCTGTACAACAGAACTTCTTCTCTTTCTACTCCTATTAATTTTTTATACTATTTGTACTACGTATGGAATGATGATATTGTATGATGGTGTGATATAGTGATGATATGATCAGGGATGATAGATTGGGTAAGATGGCAAAGAATAATTTAATTAATTTTTTTATATAGGAAAGTATTTAGGGAATAATGTGTATGATTCTATAACTATTTTTACTACTAATTGCAACTACTTTTTCCACTACTATTTATAACTACTTTTCTACTACTATTTAAACTACTTTTTTACTACAATTTATACAACTCTATTATTTTCAATACTGTTTTCTACTGCTTTTTTAGTACTATTTATGCTTCTATTTTCTACTTTCATTCCTACTACTAAATTATACTACAAATTGTATAATGGTATGAGATGGTATGCGAGTTTGGTATGTTAGTAAAATATATTATGTTTATTTCTACTACCATTTCCTACTAATTTTTTTTAAAATATTTCTTCTACTACTATTTTCTTTTATTATTTCTACAACTTTTTCTTATACTGTTTTTACTACAATTTCTACTACTTCTTAATAATTCTATCTTTAATACTACTATTCATACACATTTTTTGACTTTTATTTCTATTTCCATCTTGTACTACGTATGGATGGATGGATGGGATTGTACTATGGTGTAATATAATGGTATGATATGATTAGTGTCCGACCGAATATTCGGTTTCGGTTTCGGTTACTGCCAGTTTCGGCCCTTTTTGTCCAGTTTCCTCAAAAAGGTTGATTTCCTTAAAGAGGAGCCGAAACTGACAGAAAGGTCCGAAACTGGCTGTAAAAACTTCTTGCATCAGTCATTTAATTCAAATATAAAAATATTTACAATGCATTGAACAAAACAAAAATTATGAATTTGTCTATAATTTGATTTCTCGTGTTAACGCAAAACATTTTATGCGTTCGATACTATTATTTTCGATTTTATCATCTCTATTGCAATTACTATTAAAATTTTGTAGGTACTGAAGCCAAAAAATGATAATTAAACTTCCGAACGAATTTTGTGTGTGTGGAATGAAGGAAAAGAAAACGAAATATTTCTATTTTTTAAAAAAAAAACGAAAATACTTTGTTTTGTAGTTCTATAAAAATGTGCATTGCAGGTGCATACTATTTTGAGTGTGTACGTAAGATATAAAGTATGCAATTCTTTCGTAATAAAAAATAAAATGAAAAATTATGTCATTTATTGTTGTAGTAAACTTCAATTTATTATTATAAACTTCAATATTCAAATAATACTCTTTTTATATTAAATTTTTTCTTATGTGTATACTTTGTTTTGTTTTGAAAGTACTTTTGTTTCCTTTTAATAAAAAAAAAATATTTGTAAAAACTTAAATTTTCATATTAATAACCAGTTTCGGTTTCGGCCGAATATTATAAAATGGCCGAATATTCGGTTTCGGCCGAAATTCTGGTTTCGGTCGGACACTAGATATGATATAAGATGTGGGGTTTGGTATGATGGTAAAGTATGATGTGTTTATTTCTACTATTATGCAATACTACTTTTATCTGCTACTATTTTCTTCTACTAATTACACAAGTTTTTTTACTACGTTTTATACATGTGGTTTCATAGACCAGTTGTCAGAGACAAATGTATATAACATAAATGTCGTGAACTCAATCCGCAGGTTTTGCTATTTTTTGTTTCTATAGAAAATTTAATAAAAGGATCAATTAAAATTAAATTAAATGTGGAAATAAAATTCAGTTTTAACTTGTAATGTATTACTAACCATTACAATATATTACAAGTTATGTTTGTTTTGAAAGATTTATGACGTCACTTCGTACAGAGGATGGGAGAGGTGTTCATCCAATTTTTCCAAAACTTAAATGCAGAACTCGTTTCATGTTTGCATATAACAGATTATGTGCTAAATGTGGAATTTAAAACAGTTATGCTGCTTTGATGACGTCAATTTGTATGGGAGAATGGCCGAGTTATTATACAGTTTTACCAAATTCCAAACTAAAAGTGAATTTTAATATTCTTAGCCAGGGACCGAAAATAACTGTTATTTTACAATTTTCAGATGAAAAAGGCATAACGAAAAAGTGGCCGGAAGACTTTTTTAAATATACCATTATTATCGTAATGGCAGCAGCTTCGCGAATATTAAATGCCTTAAAAAATGCCTTAAATTTTTGGCTGTTACTATAAAAATTAATATTAACTGTTATTTTTTGCCTTTTATTTTTTCGGGCAAAAATAACTGTTACTTTTGACTTTTATTTTTTAAGTCAAAAATAACAGTTATTTTGTGCCTTTTATTTTTTCGGTCAAAAATATCAGGCAATTTGTATTTTTTCAAAGGCCGAATAAAAAACTTTAAAAACTAAAAAGTTTTATAGCTCAAAATGTGCGCGCTGATGAGACGATAAAATTTGCATAAAACTTTTTTTGCTGTTCAAGTGGCCTTTAAAAAAATTCAAATTGCCTGATATTTTTGACAGAAAAAATAAAAGGCACAAAATAACTGTTGTTTTTGACCTAAAAAATAAAAGTCAAAAGTAACAGTTATTTTTGCCCGAAAAAATAAAAGGCATTAAATAACTAGTATTTTTGTCGGAAAAAATAAAAGTTAAGTGATAACTGTTAATATCCGACTTTTTTGATAAAAACCATAACCGGTACGGTCCCTGTTCTTAGCATATAGTTTGTGCATAGTTTTAATGCACTAAATTAATTTTTGCGGAATTCTTAGAGACTTTTCATATAGTTATTTTGTATGGGAGGTAGGCGCAGTTTTTATACTATTTCGACAAATTTTAAATATATTCTGAAAATTTGAGAATAAATCTTATGTGCAAAATTTCAAGTCATTGTAATAGTTTTTGTGACATTTTAAAATATTTTAACGTTTTAATGAAATCACTTTGTATGGGAGATAGGCCTCGTTTTCATCCGATTTTGCTCATTGTCGAACTTGATCTTCGTTTTTTATGGTAAAGCACATTTCATTGCGATAGCTTAAAAATTGCGACTATAATCGTGTCAACAGACGGACATGGCTAAATCGATTCAGGAGATGATGCTGATAAAAAATGTATGCACTTTTCTATACCTACCACGCTTTCTTATTAGCGTTACAAACGGAGTGATAAAGTTAATATAGCAGTAGGCGTGCGGGTATAAATATTAAGTTGAATTGTGAAATGGTTTCGGTGTCGTCATATATACAATACAGGATTTTCTAGAATTGAGTTGAGGATTTTAGAACGTGCACATGACCAATGATGTCGAAGAAACAGTCAGCCATTTGCTTTGAAGGGCTTCTTTTTCGAACAAATTTTGTAGGATTTGTAGGATCTTCATCCGAGATGCACTTTCAAGTGTTTTTAAAAAAAAAATATTACTCATACGTCAAAACTTGCTGAGTTCGTTTTTGCTTAAAAATGTTAAACTTTCCAATGGAAACGTCAGATATCACCTAGCAACACTTGGTGTGGCCTAGGCCAGATATATAAATGCCACTCCTCAAATTAAAAAACCTCTATTTTTTAATAGTTATGAACATTTTTTAATTCAATAAATTTCTGATTGCAATGATGAGAAGAATCGCGACATATTTTATATATTCTTCAAAGACTAATATTAGTACAACTACAAGATTTTTTTTGTGTACGATTATAAACTTTAGTATTAGTTTATTTGGGGTACACGTAAATGCTACGTAAATACTTCAAAAACTAACAGCCTACAGAATTGGCCGACAGCGCTTATAAGCAAAAGAATGGCCGAAACGAAGAATTTTCACTTTTCCATCACACTCCCAGATACCACAGCAGCAGTAACAACAAAAACATCATCATCATCGGACACATCGCTGCTAGTTTTATTTATGACTGAAATTGCGGCATAAGAGTCAATATTTTAAAAATTTCCTTTGTAAATTTTGTAAAACAAGTTTTGAACGCAATTAAACCGCATAAAATAAAAAGGAAGCATTAAATAATAAAAGTGCACAAAAATACATATATTCACCAAAGCCAAACATGTGTGTCACGGTGTTACTAATGATGGTCGATGGAAAAACAAAAACGAACAAAAACAAAACCAACAAAATCTTACCAGCTAAATTACTTTCATTCATGGCTACCGCTATGCATCTAGCTAACCGCACTCAGCAAAACAAAAAAAAAACAAACAAAAAAAAACAAACAAAAAGAAGTTAACAATATTTTATCAACAAGCAGCAACAAATGTTCAAGATAACCAGTTAAGGCATTAAACACAGCCAGCCATGGCGAATGACTGAAAATTGAACCCAGCCACAAGCATGCCTCAGGACGCCGCACAGTGTAACGAGTGTGGCCAAAAATAACTTAAGAAAAAAAAGTCATTAATTAGTAAATCTAAATATGCAGAATCATAGTTTGGAGTATTAATATTTCGAGTGTAAAATGACTTTGAGATATACTTTCTGTTACGGGAATGCCACTCTTCCAAATTTCAATCAAAAAAATGATAAATTTTTTGTTTTTACAGTTTGACACTGTATATTTCTTAATAAGACGTAAATTTTAGTAATAAAAGTTTACAAAAAAATTAACTTATATTTATT
The DNA here is from genome assembly GCA_963920525.1 of Dichetophora obliterata. NCBI lineage: Eukaryota > Metazoa > Arthropoda > Insecta > Diptera > Sciomyzidae > Dichetophora > Dichetophora obliterata. Next base: position 244,224,837 of record OY986437.1, on the reverse strand, counting down.
CACTAGCTGATTTAAAGTCATTTATATAAACACTAGCAGGTCACTGTTGTCCGCGGCTTCGCCACGGACGTTTTTTTATCAATCTCCTTAACTCCTTAAAGACGGGACAATTTTTTCACACATGTGCTAATTTTTACCTAATTTTGGTTTTGACTAATTTTTATGTGCTACGGTTAGTTTTGCGACATCCGACTTAGTGATGCGATATGGCATATTCGGTTGACAATACATATCAAAGAAAACAAAAATGTTTTTTTTCTTTTGTTTTGGAGCGCCGCTCTGCATTTATATGTATCTCACTTTATGCCTTGTTCGAGGCTCATCATTTTTTTTTGTTGCGCTGTGCTAGCTGAGCACGAAGAGAAAGAGAAAAATAGAGAGCAACATGGAGTTTATTGAAACTCTCGCAACACAAACGCGTCAAGAGCCAACGAATAAACAATGCGTCGCAGCTGGGATGATTTCATAAAAAACTTAATACCTTAATTAAATATACTTAATATTAAAATTTCGAAAGAAAAATACCCCTATCTAAATCTGTAGCACAAATATGATATTTTAAAAAATTTTTCATTAAAATCGGACCAGTACTTTTGGAGTAAAGTCGTAACTTTAAATGTTCACTTCAATTTTATATAATAGTATAGATTTTCATATACACTTCTCAATTAAATGTTTTTTAAATTCGGGAATAATGAAAAACATGCTGAATTTTATTTGTAAGCTACCGTTAAAATAGTAATTGAACGAATTTTCATCCAAAAAAGTTTTGAAAATTATTTTTGTTGATCTCCATTCCTTGCAGTGAGCTAATTGAATTCAAAGAAGGAGTACGAAAAATATATTTTAAAAATTAAAAATAATTTTTATATGTACTTAATCGTAAAGCTGGCAAAATTACCTTTTCAAAAATATAAGAATTATGGTGGGACTCAATGCGTCCTTGGGATATGGACATTTCAACATCTAAACAAAGATTTACAGTATCGGACAAAACTAAAGCACGGAATATTGCTTACTACTATGTAGTTAAAAAAAATTGGAAAACTTGGTTGGATTTAATTTTTTTTTTTATTATTTTATAATGATTATACACTAAGTTTACTAAAAAAAAACAAAACATAATAATATTCTTTATTTTAAACAAAAAGAATCATATTTAATTGAAAATATTCGTTATCCTTACGCGACAAAACTAAAGCACAGGTTCAATATATTAAAAAAAATTTTATTTATCTAATACTTGGTTGCGTAACCCTTATTTTTCATAACTGCTGCACATCTGCGTGGCATGGACTCAATTAGATTGGACAAGACATTCCCAGAAATGCCTTTCCATGCGATTTCTGCTTGACGGAAAAGCTCGTCCTTATTTTGCAAGTTTCGCGTAATATTTTACGATCTACAATTTCCCATAGATTTTCTATGGGATTGAGATCTGGCGATTCGGCTGGCCACTTTAAAACATCGATCTTATTATTAACAAACCACTCTTACACACATTTTGCAGTGTGTTTGGGGTCGTTATCCTGCTGAAATATCCACTTTAGTGGCATTTCCTCCTCTGCATGTGGTAGCATAACTTCTTGCAAAATATCTTTATACATAAAACGATCCATTATATGGTTTATCTTATGGATTGGTCCGATTCCATGACCCGAAAAACATCCCCAGACCATTACATTCCCTCCCCCGTGCTTTACTGTGCCTTTAGTATAGCGTGGGTCAAGGCGTTTTCCTCTTGGTCTACGCACTAGCTTGAATCCGTCAGAATCCTTTGAATTGAATTTCGATTCGTCAGAAAAAAGCACAGTTTTCCATCGAGAAGTAGTCCAGTTAAGATGTTCCTTTGCAAACTCAAGCCTGGCCTTTACATTTTTATGGGAAATAAACGGTTTTTTTGCGCTTCTGTATGTTGCGAAGCCACCATCCACAGCTCGTCTTTGGATGGACCTGGGCGTTATGTTTAATTCCAATTGATTTGCAATAGACCTTGCTGATACAAAAGGATCCTTTTTAATAATCCGAATAATTGCCTGGTCTTCGCGTTTGGTGGTTTTTCGCGGTCGACCACCTCCATGTATGGTAGTCAACGAACCCGAAGAGCTAAATCGGCTTATAATCCGGGAAATTACGCTATGGTGAATGCCAAATTTCTTAGAAATGCATGTCACTGATTCACCATTATTAAAATCACTAATTATTTTTTCTCTGATTTGAGTTGAATACTTATTGCGAGCCATTTTGTTTGATAAATTTTAAAAAGATGCACGGCTACCTTGAATGATCAAATATGACTGATATCCACGTGTCAAATTTTTCTAAACCCTCAATGTTCTTCACAAGATGTTCTCCAAATAACGGTTTTCTTATTTAACGGCACTTGTTGTTGGTAGTTTCTAATAATCAAATAAAACAGCAAGCATCAAAGATTATGTGCTTTAGTTTTGTCGCTGGCATTTCTTGGCTTTTGGCATAACTTCGTAAAAAAAACATGGTTAAATTAAAAACAAAAGCATTTTAATTAGAATTTTTGTATATTTAGTATGTTTTCCACATAAAATAAAGAATACAAATTAAATAAGTGTTTTTATTTAAACTTTATTGTATAATTTGGGAACAAGCAGAAGTCCGTGCTTTAGTTTTGTCCGATACTGTATATTAAAAATATATTGAACTTTTTAACAAAAAACAAATTTAATGAAATTAATGAAATACAGCGGAGATATTGGCATTAAAAGTAAATACTTTGTTTTTCATATAATTTTTTTCTCATTATTAGCTATCAATGTTTTATGAATAATTCGTTTGACTACAAATGATTGTACTACAATTTATATGAGCTGCGTTTTTTTTTCATGGGAGATCAGGATCATATCATCAAGCGAGCAAAGCAAAAACAACAAATAAACCTAGCAAGTGAGCTGGACATTTAAGGGCCGTTTTATTCACTTTTTATAATTCGAGCTAACTTGAGCAGTTTCAATAACTTTTTTTAACTTGACTTTTTGTGCAACTTGCGAAGTTAAAAATTTTAATTTCTCAAGTTAAAATTTAATTTCATTCAGTTCAAGTTGAAATTTTGTATGTTGAAGTTAAGTCAAGTTATAAATACTTAAGTTATAAAACATCCCAGGGAATTTTTTGATATTTAATGGGAAATGAGAAAAGAAATGACTTTTGTAACTTATGAAATGGAAATTTGTTGATGTTGAAGGCAACACAATGTCAAAAAAATATTTTGTTATTAAAATAAATGTGTGCAGAATAAAAACGAACTGATTTACAAATAATGGGGGGTTTTCAGTTGACGGTGTTTCGAATTAAGATATGTTTTAATTCACTTCATTAAATAACGAATTAATATGTTAAATATGTTATTTAATAAAAACATTTTTAAAAGACATGCGCTTTCACTAACATTTTAAATTAGCCTGTGTAAGGCGTTTTTGATATTTGTAGTTCTTATTTAAAACATTTTATAGTTCTTTGACAATCGAAAAAAATGGTGTTAAGAATTTTGTCTTTGTATTTTGTTAACAGAAGTGGATAAATTTGAGACCTTCAAAATATGGTCGACGGTTAATCTGAGTTAATCGGCAAGACCAATTTTTAATTAGTTTTGTTTTAATTCGTTTATTAACATGTAAGCCATATATTCTATTTGTTTTTAAGAAATCGACTTTGGCGCCTTCTAGCATATACACACAAAACCAATATTACAAAAATAGTTTCTTTATGTTGACTTCTAACTAAATATGTTAAAATAAACCCGACTGTGTTATATAATAAAATAGCTTGAAAATAAATAGTTAAAAATTTAATTTTTTTCCGCTTGAGGATCTAGAAACCTACTTTAAGCACAATCTTTAAACGCATTTTTTTTTTTTTTGGAACGTTTGCTTTTTGCATTTTGACATAGCTCTTTTTTTAGAAAACCATTTTTTTTATTTATAAAAGAATAAGTTGATTTGTTTTAAAAATGCCGTAAAATGTATTGTATTATTTTACGATTCTCTTTGTCAAACTAATATTTACTATATCGAACGAAAAAAGTTCAATTTTTGACTTAAGTAGAGGTTTGTGGCTTGCAGGCTGCACGAGTTTTTGCACATGCTCTGTTGAAATCTTTTCAATGATGCAAATTCAGTCAGTAGAGCTGTTAAACATAAAAAGGCTTATGCAAAAATTTAGTAACTGAAATTAAAATATACCTTAATTTCTAAATATATTATAAGTAGAGTAAGTGCAGCGAATGTGGTATAGGCAGGTAATGTGGTATAGAAGCTTTTTTCGGAATCTAACAGCATACGAATAACGGTAACAAGCAAAATAGATTGCGGCTCTCAGAGAATTAAGAGAGCAACGATCTGTTTTATTTTAACAACTCATTGTAAGAGTCAGTTGAAAAAATTCGCGGTTGGCTGTGGTCGACTTTTTTTGTGGTGGTGTTAAATCATATGTTTTTGTGTGAAAGGTATATTTTCAAGTTCTTAAGTTCCGGATGTAAATAATCGGTGAGTACTAAACAAGCGTTAATTATATGCAATTGCTCCATATACTTAAACACAAGTGCAGCTATTGTGGTACAGTTTGAATCAGCTAATTTGGTATAGTGTACCACTTTACCTTCCAAAAAAAACAAAATGCCGAAAAAAGGAAAAATAAGGAATTGGGAAGCAGGGGATATGAGAAGAGCTATACAGGCTGTTAGAGATGGTCAAATGGGTATTCTCTTGGCATCAAAATCATTTGGTGTACCCCACACAACTTTACAACGTTATGCAAGAAGCGAAAAGACCATTGAAGATATTTTTGCAAGTAAGCTTGGTCGACCTCCAACATTAGGTGCCGATATGGAAAATGAACTTGTTAAATACATATTGGAAATGGAGTCACGATATTGGGGACTTACGCGGGCAGATATACGATCTTAATGTTTTAAAATTGCCACAATAAATAAAATACCCAACAAATTTTCGGTAATGAAAGAATGCGCAGGAAGATATTGGCTAAACGGTTTTATTAGACGTCATCGAAACGAAATAAGCTTTAGAAAGCCTACTGGAACCAGTGAGGATCGTGTTCATGGTTTCTCTAGAGAAAATGTCGATCTATTTTTTAATTTACTTGAAGGTGAGTACAATAAGTACAATTTTCCACCTTCACGTATCTGGAACGTAGATAGAACCGGAATATCAGTGGTGCCATCACAGCAACCACAAATAATTGCTAGAAAAGGCAAAAAGCAGATTGGTACGATGACATCAGCCGAGCGTGGGTCACTGGTTACCGTCATTACTTGCATGAGTGCAGGAGGAGCGTTTGTACCTCCGTTTTTTATATTCCCTCGTAAAAATCACAACCCCCTTCTTATGAAGGATGCTCCACCTGGCTCGAAGTCGGCATGCCATTTATCCGGATGGGTCCAAATTCCTATCTTTACGGAATGGTTCAAACACTTTTTAAAGGAAACAAAGCCATCTGCAACCGACCCAGTTTTACTAATTTTAGATGGACATTACAGCCACACGCGCAATATCGAAGTGCTGGACCTAGCTCGAGAAAATAATGTTACCATTATTTCACTGCCTCCTCATGCAATACATAAACTTCAACCATTAGACAGAACATTTATGGGTCCTTTAAAAAAATACTACAGTGATGAAATAAGAAGGTATATAAGAAAGCAAAGAAGAAAACTGACACCTTTTGATATTACTGGCCTATTCAGTAAAGCCTACTTGAAGGTTCAGACTGGAGAAATAGCCGTAAATGGTTTTAGAGTTACAGGCATTTATCCTTTCAATAAAAACCTTTTCACCGAAGCTGATTTCCTAGCAGAAAATGTATTAGGTAGATATCTACATACTGTTGCTTTATTTCGAAAAGAAATATGTAAGTTATAGATATTAATTTATTTTTCAGAAGAACCAGCAGAAACTACACACTCAACAACAGCAGAAACCTCAAAGGACATATCTGGAAACCGTAAGTTCTCTCAATATCTACATGTCAATATGATATCTATCTACTAAAATCTAAATTTTCAGAGGAAAACGCGAGCACAAGTGGAAATCTCATTTCTCCCTGGGAGGTTTCTCCAATTCCTAAGTTGCGGCAGCCAGCAACGAATCGTAAGGGCATAAAAACAAAGGCTACCGTCCTTACAACTTCGCCAACAAAAATGATTTAATGCACAGCATCGAAAACATTAATAAAAAACGTAAAATTCCCCTAAGTAAATCTATTAAAAATGTGTCCAAAAATGTTAACATTAAGAAACCTCGCGCTGATTTACATACAACTGAGAGTGATGAAAACGTCAATTTGAACGACACATCAGATGAAGAGGAGTATTTAGACGTTCCACCTATAGAAGACACCTTGTGCAATTATTGCGATAAGGCTTATAAAGATGATGTAAATATAAAGCCATGGGTTTCATGTTTGCAATGCGAACAAGTTTGGGCTCATGAAGTTTGTATTCCGAAACGCAGTGCAATTTTTATTTGTACTTCTTGCAATTAAGTTAAACCAATTTTATTAGTTTTTTAAAGTATTATCTACAAAGTAGAAATTAATGAATTTGCTATGTTTTCTACTAAATTATTTTTGTTATCTTTATTTCTTTTATATGTTACAATAAAATCGTAACTAGTTAACTCAATATCAGGGATGAACTATGAGCTGGTAATGTGGTACACTATACCACAATACCATCATATGGTGTACCACATTACCTGCACATTTTGTAAAGTCGTGTTTAATGGGATTTGCAATATATTCTCAAATATTTCTGAAATTATGGGTTTCATGTGTTTCGCACATGGCTTCGTGGGAGCTTAACACATGTAACATGAAGGTGGCGAAATCTTATTTCAATCGGACAAAAACTTAAAATTTGGCTATCTAAAAACAAATGGGTATACCACATTCGCTGCACTTACTCCATATTGGAATACCTTAATTTACTCTCTATAAACTACTACTTCTTGAAAATCGAATGACCACAAAACTGAAATTGGAAAGTTATTTATTCCCTTCAACAAACGGCTGCAGCTGCACGTAGACGTTCCACGTTGTGAACGAATGCAAAAATGTAGGTACCGACTACTCATAATTATGCACATAATAACAGCACTTTCATATTACTACACATCGAAGTTTCTTTTGGCCAACTAATGATTGTAATCTTTGGAGCTGACATCGATCAGCGGAAATTAAATTACGGATATAAAGTGCAATTCAAGCCCTTGCAAGGACTTTGATCGATCATCTTTTGATTGTGTTCTGCATGTTATTTAATGTTTGAACACAAAGGATCCAGAACTAAATCGACAAGTAATGCAGACTCCGAACAGCTCGTGCTCTTAAGAAGCTTTACTTTGCAGTTATTACTCTCTGAGGTTTATTTTATATTAATTAATAATTCTGTCTCAGAAGTGAATTAAATCCCTGCCACCACAATTCTTAGCAACGTGTGAAAACTTGTGAATGAAGCAAAAATCACAAGTTACATCAAATATCCCAAGTTAGAATTTATAACTGGTCATATATTTGGAAGTTAGATAAATCACAAGTTGACAAAAGTTATCAAACGAAAGTTATATCAAATCTTCAATATGTCAAAATATTTTTGAGAAACTCAAGTGAATAAAATGGAATAACTTCTAAAATCGAATAAATCCCAAAGTTATTCCAACTTCTCAAGTTAAAAAAGTGAATAAAACGGCCCTTAATTGATCCAGTTCTATGTTTTAAATGTTGAAAGTGCAACTGTAAAAGTAGTCAATACTGAGCCATTATTGACGGCTAGATGACGCTGCGACTGAAAAAACTGGCAGCATTGCATTATTTGACATTTTTAAAGTTTGGTAGCAATTGCATTTTCACAAAAAATTTCCCAAAGCTTATCTGCTAGCTACGTAAGAACATCAGATATTCTTCTGTAAGCAGAAAATAATGCCACCTGTCTGTAATCCCAAACGTGTGAGGTTAAATTTTGGGTTAAATTTGAAGAAACTTTTGGTAGACATCATTCGGCTATTCACCGCAAGGTGTATAGTTTGTACCCACAGTACTTACAAATGCGGCGCCATCTATCTGTGAATTTAAGGCATAGATCAAAACCAATGAAATAATTGTGCTAAACAGATGCGCATATGTTTTATTATATCGCCATATAGCTGAAACTGGATAACATGAAAATGTTAACTTTAACAGCACTCTTATTCACAGTCATCTTTTCGATGAAATGGTGATATATATACAACATTTACAGTACCATTGATAAAGAACTGAGTAACAACGGTGACACAATAGTGCAAAAAATAGAGCCAGCACAACAAAACAAATTAAACAGGAGGGGGCGAGGGGTGGGGAGGCAAAAAACTAAGTAAATTACTATAAGGAAGATTTTATATAAACCAAAATGTTTGTAATTACTCTAGACACACAACTGCATTCTTAGAGATAAGTGGGGACGTCAAATTATGTAGAGAATTTTAAAACAAAACTCCGTTTTATTAATGATCTGCTATGAAAAAATAGATTTTTAGCCATAACTTTTAATTGTAAAGAGATATTGGGGTAATTTTTTCACATAAATTATTTTTGAGACTTGAATTTTTTTGTAAAAAATATAAAAACAACATTTTGGAAAAAATAAATTTCGCGAAAGAAATCAAAGGGGGTACCCTTGTTGTTTTGATGACAAAAACAGTAAAATAATTTTTGCGCTTAGCTGGAAGAATTTTTGCAAATAAAGGCTATGTCATATGTAAGGTACTCAAATGTGCAATTTTTAATTGATTTTATTCTTACAACAAAATCAAGTTCTGAGTCATTTTTTGAGTAAAAAGTCAATACGTTAGACCTTTTTTGACATAATTTTAAAACATAGTTACACTGACTTAACGGTACAGTTCAATCTATTTTTGTGAAGTGATTTTATTGAACTTTTGAAAAAAAAAATTTTAATGAAATATATTAATGGACAGCGGAGATATTTGCAACGAAAGACCAAACTTTGATTTTCATGTCGTTTTTTTTTCATTCTTAGGTAACGATGGTTTATGAAAAAGTTGTTGTAATGAAAATTTCTACAATTTTGAATATATGTGAGTGTTTTTGATGTCAAAGTAACAGAATTTTTTTAGAATTAAATACACAAAATACTTCTATGGTAAAAAGTATTATAATAACAAAATTACCGTTAGTTGAAAAATTTTGGAGGGGGCGTGGTAAAAACTAAGTATGTAACATTTTAAGTTGGGATAGACTTAATATGTGTACTAAGTTTGAGCGAAATCCATTGAGCCGTTTAGATTTGTATAGAGGCCAAACAAACAAACAAACAGAATATGAGTTTTATTACAATAGATTAGTAAAAAAACAATGTTTTTAATTTTTTATCTAAAAAATGGTAAAAACAATACGAAATTATTAGTGTACCGATTATACTAATTTTTTCAGAGTAGATACGTTTTTGTAAATATAATATACTGAAATAAATAATTTCTCTGTGTCACCAATAACTATGTATGTGTACCAAATCTTATTGCTTTGTGATATTTTTTAGGGAAATATAGTAGATTACTGATTTCGGTTATATGAGAAGTGGACATGTAAGTCAAACGATTTAGTTCATTTTCACACCAGCTATTTTCTGTGACAAAATAACCATATGTACAAATGTTTGTTGTTCTGGAATAATTTTGTAGGAAATATAACAGAATACTGGCTTAGGCTATATGGGAGGTTGGCATTTCATTCGTCGAATTTCAAGGAAATTTCGTGTAAATAGTTATTTTATCATAAAACTTGTTTTCACAAATTTTCACTCTTAACATTTTTGTCCGCGGTCTATATGGAGCCGTGACACTGTGCGCCCCTGTATCTGCTGCTTTTGTTTTTATTTTCTGATTTTTATTGATACAAAAAATTGTAACTTCAGGCTGTATTCGAAATTTTGGAAGCTAAAATAGCGGAAATGAAATCCTAACAAATTAAAAAATGAAAATTGAAAATATTTTCATATTTTTGCAATTTAATCGCAGCCTGAAAATCGATCGCTAACAATGCAAGTGTATTAAACCCTGAGGTCAGAGACTGTCGCCTATATATTATTAAAAAATAAAATAACAAAAACAAAACCTTAAAGTGGGAATCCGATTGTATGGTTTTCTACAGATTGAATTTTGCATACAATGCGGTCTTAGCTTCATGAAATGCCAGCTACTTTAATGGCTGCCGGTTAAGGCTCTACAAGTTGTTGGTTCGCGACTAATAACACTTAAAGCCGCTGCTATAAACGTTATTTACACATTGTTAAAGATTGGATTAAGTAACAACTACCTTACGGTTCGATAAAGATGAAACAAATTATCAGTTATTATAAATTTTCTAAGCCACTTAAATTTATTATTTTATATTAAACTTTTCACTTTTAACATATAACATTAATTATTAAATATTTAACAATTAACATTTAAGAATAAAGATAGAAAATTTAACATTTACCATTCGAGAGTTCACATTTAACATTTTAAATTTTACATTTGACGTTTAACATTTAACATTTAACATTTCACATTTGACGTTTAACATTTAACATTTAACATTGAACAATGAATCTTTTACAATAATTTAACATCCAACATTTATCACTTGTAAAACATTTACGAAAATTATTTACATTTACAAAACATTTCAATACGTAAACAAATGTTTACAAATTCTTTATTAAACATGTACACAAACCTTTAACAAGAATAAAAAATATTAAAGAATATTTATTTTCTACATCACAGTATTACGAAAGCATTTCGTAAAGAACACTTATTTATATTTGAATATAAACAACTTCGAAGCATTTACAAAATATTTACAAAAATTTATAACTTTAAGAAATCGCATTTTCACAAAAATTTTGATATGAAATTTAGCACCAACAACTACTGAAATTATTACTCGTCCTTTTTCAAATATTAAGAGACCACTGAGCAAAATACAAAAAACTTTGTTAAACTCTATTTTTAAACCTTTTTAAAGTCGAATCACGTCTTAAAGCAGAGCGAAAATTCGTCAAATTAGCCACTTAAAACAGAAAGTCGTAATTTTTATATATATAATGAATATTATTGAAGTGTAGATAAAACAAAAATTTTCTGTAAATATTTTTTTAATTTTTTTCTTTTCAATGATTTATAAATAAATCAGTCTTAGACTTCTGTTTTAGTAAGTTGTTTTAGTATTTATATTAAACTTTATTAATTTATTAATTAAAAATTTTTTAATTATAAAGAAAAAATTTTAAAAAAAATTGTTTTTATATTTTAACATGTATTAAAAGTACTTGACTTGAATTAAAAAAAATATTTACAAAAAATTTTTCTTTTTTTAAAATTAATAAAATTTTTATAAAAAATTTAAAAAAAGTTCTGGGTCACCCAAATAATTTTTAATAATAGATAACATACATATAAAAATTTAAAAAAATTCAAAAAAATTTGTAAAAAACATGTAATTTTAACAACCTGTTACTAAGCAAAATTAATTTTACTAAAACAGTGGTCTTAAACTTTTAACTCCTTATGAATCATTGAAAAAACAAATAAAAAATATTTACAAAAATTGCTTTTTAATTAAATACATTTTTTTTAAAAAAATTAAAATCATGAAATTTTAACAAGCCGTTACTTAGCAAAATAAATTTTACTAAAACAGTGGTCTAAGACTAAATTCTTTATAAATCATTAAAAAAAATTTTAAAAAATATTTACAAAAAATTTTTGTTTTTTTAAGATTAACACATTTTATATAAAAAAATTTAAAAAAAAAACGTCACCTAGAAAATTTTTAATAATAGATAGCATATATATACAAATTTTAAAATATACAAAAAGAATTTGTAAAAAACATGAAATTTTAACAAGTCGTAAAAAAATAAAATATTAATATTTACAGAAATTTTTTTTTCAAACAAATAAATTTTTTATAAAAAAATTTAAAATCATTAAATTTTAACCGTTATTAGGCAAAATTAAGTCTACTAAAACAGTGGTCTAAAACTACATTTTTAAAAATCATTAAAAGAATTTAAAAAAACATTTACTTAAAATTTTTGTTTTTTTAAATTTAATAAATTTTTTATAAAAGTATTTTTAAAAAAACGTTCTCGGTCACCTTGAAAATTTTTAATAATATATAAAATAGGTATAAATACAAATTTTAAAAAATACAAAAAAGTTTGTAAAAAACATTAAATTTTAACAAGCCGTTACTAAGCAAAGTTGATTTTACTAAAACAGTGGTCTAAAACTAAATTCTTTATAAATATTGAAAACAAAAAATAAAAAATATATGTACAGAAAATTTTTTATTCAAATAAATACATTTTTTATAAAAATTTAAAATCATGAAATTTTAACAAGCAGATACTCAGCAAAATTAATTTTACTAAAACAGTGGTCATGAACTAAATTCTTTAAAAATCATTAAAAAAATAAAAAAAAATTATTTACGGAAAATTTTTTTTTAAATTAATAAATTTTTATAAAAAAATTAAAAAAAAACGTTATTGGTCACCTAGGAAATTTCTAATAATAGATATAATAGATATATATACAAATTCTTAAAATAAAATAAAAAACAATTTGTAAAAAACATGAAATTTTAACATTCCGTGGCTTATCAAATTTAATTTTACTAAAACAGTGGTCTTAAACTAAATTCTTTAAAATCATTCAAAAAAATTTTAAAAAAAGTATATTTACAACAAATTTTGGTTTTTTTTATATTAATAAATTTGTTATAAAAAATTTTTAAAAAAACTTTGTCGGTCACCAAGAAAATTTTTAAAAAGATTACATAATATACAAATTAAAACAAATAAAAAAAATTTGTAAAATCATGAAATTTTAACAAGCCGTTACTTAGCAAAATTAATTTTACTAAAACAGTGGTCTAAAAATAAATTCTTTATAAATCATTGAAAAAAAAAATAAAAAATCATTTCCAGAAAATTGTAATAATATTATCCATTATATATATAAAAATTATGACTTTCGGTGGCTAATTTGACGAATTTTCACTCAGCATGGTTTTTATGGGGGTGTTTTTTACAAATTTTTTCAAGCACATGTAGCGTTTTTGTACACACTTTGGGGTATGCCTGCTGACTTTAATATTCATGGTACAAAAAGAAAATAAATGCCAAAATATCAGTTATATTACGAATGAAACAAATATCTGATTTTGGTTTTGTTACTTCTTTAAAAAAATCCCAAAATAGCAAAAGCTAAGGAAAATATTTACAAAATTTACAAAAAAAGCTTATTTAAAACGCTTACAAAATACTTAAAAGTTTAAAATATATTTAGAAACTATTAAAGAATATTAAAACACATTTAAAACACTTCTGTTATATTTACAAAATAATCTTTCTTATAAAACAGAAAGAAAACACTTTTAAACAAATACAAATTAGTAGCAAAACATTTTCAAATCACTTTAAAACTATTTAAAAATTTATTAGACATTCACAAAAGCACTTTATATTAGGTTTTAAATAATGTTTGAAAATATTTACAAAGTGCTTATGAAACGTTTACAAAAGGATTTTACATTAGTATTTAAACAATTTAAAAATGTTTACAAAACATTTTCAAAACAATTGCAAATAGCCTACGAAAACATTTAGGTAAGTATAGTTTTAAATTTTTCCTTTCAAAATTGGAACACTATTTAAGCCAGGACTCCAAGAAAAAATGTCAAAATTTAATACAACAATAACAACAATTATGACCTAAAGCCATGGACGCAAAGAAAGCACAGCTATTGTCCATGTCGAGAAACTTAAAATGCGACTCCACAAAATAATCAACAATATACACTGGGGACAAATAGACCAATAAGCAAAACAAAAACAAAATTAATAAATAAGAAGAGATTCATAATAAAAGAAAAACACATGCAAAAAAAATAAAACAAAAATAGTCCACAACTCAAACAAGCACAACAAAATGGCGGAAAAGTGGTCGAATTAAGGAAACGCCAAAAGACTGCAAACAAAGGATAGCCGACTACCGGAGCTACTACGACTGACCCAGAACTTGTGCAAAGTCCCAATGGCGGTGTTTCCGGCAGCAACAAAGCAACAAAATATAACAGTACAAAATATGTAAAAAAAGTGAAAAAGAGTAATACAAAGAAAAATAAAAAAACTACTTGAAAAATGTTTTTGCCCTTAAAAAGGAAAACTAACGAAAAAAACATTATACAAAAATAAAGGACGAAAAGAGCCATGACTAAAAAATAAGGCAAAATAACGCTTATTTAAGGTGAAACGGAAAAAAATGTAGCGCAGATCAAATGGAAAATGTTGCGGCAGGAAAAACCAAAACAACAACAGTAACAACAACAACAGCAATGTCACCATTGCCAAAAGAATGAAAAATGGATTCTTCATTGCTGCGCATTGAGGAAAACCTGCGACAACACGAACAGCAACAACAACAGCAACAACAAAAACAACTGCAACATCAACATCAACAACAATGACAGCAACAGTAGGGCAAAATGGCAATTTAACACATGACTGAGATTTCGGTTTCAGCAATAACAAAAAAAAAACAACAAAAAAAAGTCGAAAAAACACCCAAGAGATATTTTTAAAAAATTTCAAAAATTGCTCGCCATGAGATGGCATGGCTCTGACGCCAAGTTGTCGCTTTGATTGACCATGCTTTGCCATGGAGCCATGCCCTGCTTCAAAGGCAAGTGCAGTGGGTCACGTGGTTGCCTGATTTGCTAGTTGTTGGCAACTCTTAAGATTGGTTTGCCTGCAGTAATGAAGCTGAAAATAGCTAATTAATTTTTTCTTTTTTGTGCTTGTAGTTTTTGGTCATAACCATTGGCGCCATTGTTAACTGTTTTGCAATTAATGCTGCCGCTGTCCTTGTTTTTTTGTATTTTTTGTTCATTTATGCAAAAAGGGTCAACAGGCTGAAGATGTTGCAGTGCATGGAAAATATGCTGCTAGCGTAGAAGAATGCTGCAACATTTCAATTTTAGCGATTTTAAAATTATTGCAATCCTTATTGCAATCTACCAATTACACAGTCTAACAATAGAAATAATTATGGACTTCGAATAACGGCGTCTGGTAGAGGTGATAAAAAGTAAAAAGGAATTATTTCGACTGAAGCAAAGTAAAAATATATCCATAGCAAAGTTTTAGTGTAGTCAAAGTTATGATCAGTAGCGTAACTATATTGTGTGCTTCATTGCACACACCGCCCGCAGGTTTCTTAAAAGCCCCTGCTATAACTTTTAGAGTAAAAATGTGTTATTAGTATGTGTTACTAGAAGTGAAGGAGAATACAAGAGAACTCTTGACAAAAAAAAAAGAGTAAGAAGAGACTTTTTTAAATCAATAGTCATCATTAATTCCAACAGTTATATGTTAAAAATATTTTATATTATAAATAAATTTATATTTTGTTTTAATTGAATTTGTTAAAAAAAGCAATAATGTAAAAAACACTTTTTATAATACCAAATATGTTTAATAAAATTTATAACAAATTAGTTAATTAATTTGTTATCTATTAAATTATTGCATGAATTTACTTGCGAGCTTCAGATCAAGTAAGTTCTTTAAGAAGGCAACAACAGCTAAGTGATTGACTGTATACAGAGTTGTTGTTGTTGCCTTCGTAAAAAAATTACTTGATCTAAATCTCGTAATTAAATTCATGTAATTTATAATAAATATTATAAGATTTAACCGCAAAATAGATAAAAAGAAAACATATATATATTATTTAAAATAATTAAACATACTTAAAGTTTGAATAAATGAGATCAATAATTTTCTTATTGGTGAAATGATAAGTTTAAGATGTTAAGTTTAAATATTTTGTATTTGACGTTGCCTGTTAACTAAAGAATTTTCTAACGTCACAAAGTATGACCAACTGACAGACAAACGTCGCACAGTGTAACGTCCCCATTCTTGGTCAAAAATGGAAGGAGTAGAGCTATAAAAATTGACACGAATATCTTTCTTGACAGAATTAAGAAATATTGAAAAAGTAATACAAATCTGGTCCTTGCCACACCCACCACCCATAAAAACGAAACCCATTTTTGCCTGAAACTTCATTAAGTCTTATCTCAAAACAACAAAATTTGCTACATCAATTTCTTTTGTGATAATAAATAAATGGAAATATTATAGGCGAATGCCACGCCCATTAATTATATTTTAGTAACTCACCCTTGGAAAATACTACCAACACAAGTTAACTACGTTTTTGTTTATATTTGTAAGCTTTTTTGATTACAGCCAGGAAACTTTAAAAACTGAGTTGTTTTGTGTTTATAAATAAGTCGAAATTTTGAAAAGTTATCAGCTGCCATACATCAAATATATCTCACATTTTAACTAAATAGGTCACTATAAAAACTGTATATCTTCCACATTAGCAAGACATTTTTTTTTTTGTTTTGTTGTAACGAAGTTCAAATGATGTTTTCGTGAAAAACTTAATCTTTCTCAAAATTCTTTATTAGACACTTTTAAAAATACTTAAAAATTTGTATCGCGCTTTTAGTGTTTACATTTATGATAAGCTTAAAATCATATGTTCAAAATGTAATCAAAAATAGTAATGTTATCAAACAGAAGAAATGTTAAACTTTATTTTGATATATAAAAAAAAATTAAATAAAATGTGAATAACAAAAAAAAATTGTATTTTTAAGAAATGCATCTTTGATGGCTTGTCATATCGAAACGGTTGCTATTATTAAAAAATTCATTCTGATTTTTTTCACCCAGGATACTTTCTATTGAAAGCTATAAAAATTTTGGGAAAATTCAAACATCGATGTATTAGATTTTTGGCAGCCTATTTTACACTGTACATCGTTCTCCACTTCATTTATCGTTTTCATCAAGGGACTTGAAGGCGCCCCTGGATTAGTTGCGCCCGCCCGCAATGCGGGCTCTGCGGGCCCGCTTTTTACGCCACTGGTTATGATAATATTTCTAAAAAACACTGTAATCCATGCAATGGCTTGTTGCAAATTAGTTCTTAAGATTTGTTAACTTATTGTTAGTTTCAAATAAATGATGATGGGAAAATCTCAATCCCGGGATTAGTTCAGGATTGCAAACTTTAAGAAATAAAAAGAAATAAAAATAACAAGAAAATATTCTCTTCTAAAATGGTTATGTACAAACAATTCAAACTTTTGTGTCCATTAAATAAAAAACTAACACATAATCAACCCTATCATGAATAATTTTTCGCGCGTAATCGGAATGGGGAAATTTTTAAGATAAAGCTTAAGAACATTTTGGAAATATTTAATGCAAATTTGTGATCAATCATTGATGAACAAATAGGCATTGCTACTACCAAAGCGTTTTCGTTACATTTTATTTTACTCTATAAAAAACAAAGAATTTAGAACTCTAGTAAGCAAACGGTTTAAAAGAATTACAAAATGTATATAGTTCTGAATTTTGGTACTCTGTAAAATACATAAAAAATTATGTTAAAGAATCAATTTTCTCCAATTTATATAAAATTGTTAAAGGAATTCTTTCAATTTCTCGTTCAAAGTTTAATAAAACCAATTACTATAGAAGCCAAAACTACAGAAATAGACTGCGGATTGCAACAATTTATTTTATTTAATTTAAGCAAAAAAATTTTTTAAATCTATTGAAGACCCCTAGTGTGCAGATGTAATGGGCCCCTGAAACTACATATTTATAATAAACATCAATGCTTACATGTTATAATAATATCACAGAAATAACCATACAAATGTTTGTTGCGAATAAATCGCAGTAGATTTGGAAAAACCGCAGTGACGCAGTGGAACATTAAATATGGCTAAAAAGCGCAGTAGATCTACTGTAATTGCAGCAAACTCCGAAGACTGGTGACATATGACAATAGATATGAGGTGGCATACTACCACGAATATCTTCTAAACATCACTATGAATTAGTATGAAATACAATAAAATATATCAGGTCTGCTCCCGTACTCGAATCAAGTACCTTGAAGTTGCTTGAAAGCGTTTCTTTGCTAATTTTTCAAGTTCGAGGTAGAAGAAGAACAAGCTTAATGTCACTCTCTATTCTATTACAATTACCAGAAACTAGCTTGAACTTTACTTGAAAAATTTTTTCGAGCACGAATCTTCTTCCGATTGCTTCAATATATTGTCAATCAGCTGTCAACAGCAACTGTTTTGCTCGAAACTTGTATGAAGTCGTTTCTGTACTTTTTTGCATATTCGCACATTTTGACAGATAATTGAGTTACTCTCACAGATTGAACTATACTCGAACTTGAAGTTAGTACGGAAACAGACCTATTAAGTGTCAGTTGTTTATTTAATAGACAAAAAATATTGAATAATTTGTAGTGCTTTTTAATAGCTGGGGTTGAGTTTTTTAAACTAATTTTTTATTATATCATCAACAACAATTCTGTGTTGATAAGCGATAACAGCTTAAGTCTGAATTTAAATTTTCGAGAAATCTTGCTTCAAAGTTTTCAATCGCCATATAAGTTATATAAAAGGGTATTTTCTTTTTGTGTCATAACTTTGGCTAGAGTCATGTTATAAGCTACAGATTTTGTGTGTTTATAAAGATATATGCGTGGAACTCATCTACATCAATAACTCAGTTCTGTCTTAAATCGACTTAAGCGATTATTGCTTATGAATACAGAATTGACCATTGAAAATGTCAATAGTGAAGTCCCAGCATACTTAACTCCATTTTAACAAGAGTTTAAAATCACATTTTTTTTTTTAGTTTAAAGATGTTGTAAGAATTGTTAACAATGTGTTAAACACTGAGTTTGCAATGGCACACATGCCACTTGCACAACAACAACAACTGCCACTTGTAACCGCTGCGGTTACAACAAAGACTACCTTGGATGACGACCCGGTTGTGGCCTGCAATCAACATCGCTGCCGTTGCTGTTGGCCTAGTCATTAACACCACCAACAACAACAAGTAGCAGCAAAGCAAACTTGCCAAAGTTTACATTTATTTAATGAGCGCTCAACGTTTATTTTGTGGCCCGGATGAAACTATTTGAGCAGAAATTCTTAGACATCGTTTAACATGATGCGCGCTAAGGTGGCCGTATTTGTATTGAAAAAAAATGTTTCATCGATATTATTAAGCCACCAACCACATATCTAGAGATTGCACAGTGGTTCCACTTGTATGAGAGAGTGTAAAATAAATAGTTAGAGTAAAGATATTGCGTTGAAACCTTATCTGATAAACATAATTTTTTGAAAAAATGGGCGTGTTCAAACCACTTTAAAGCCAAATTGACCCAACAAATGAAAAAGATTGAAAGTATGGATTAACATAAAAAAGATTTATTCCGAAGAAAGACATTCCAGCAAACATTTTAGGAGCCATTATAACACAAGACTCTAAAATGCGGCATTTATGTGAGGGTTTCATGAGTGTTCTTAAAAATTAATCATAAAAGAATCCTTTTTTATGCTTGTTTAATGAGTGTTCATAAAAAGGACTCATAAAAGAATCCTTTTAATGTGTGTTTTAAGAGTGTTCATTAAAATTACACATAAAAGAATCCTCTTTATTTATGTTTTTTGAGTGTTCATAAAATGGAGTCATAGAAGAATATGTTTCATGAGTGTTTTATGAGTGCTCATAAAAAGGACTCATAAAAGAATAATTTGTATGCATGTTTTATGAGTGTACATGAAAAAATCTCATAAAAAAATCCATTTTATGCGTGTTTTATAAGTGTTCATAAAAAGGTCTCATAAAAGAATCCTTTTTATGCGTGTTTTATGAGTATTCATAAAAAAAGACTCTTAAAAGATTCTTATATACGGATGTTTTATGAGTGTTCATAAAAAAGAGTCATAAAATAATACTTTTCATGAGTATTTTATGAGTGCTTATAAGAAGGAGTCATACAAGAATCATTTGTATGCATGTTTTATGAGTGTTCATAAAAAGGACTCATAAAAAATCCATTTAATGCGTGTCTTATGAGTGTTCATAAAATTGTCTCATAAGAGAATCCTTTTTATGCGTGTTTTATGAGTGTTCATAAAAAAGACTCATAAAAGAATCCTTTATATGGATGTATAATGAGTGTTCCTAAAATGGAGTCATAAAAGAATACTTTTCATGAGTTTTTTATGAGTGCTCATAAGAAGGAGTCATAAAAGAATCATTTTTATGCATGTTTTATGAGTGTTCACAACAAGGACTCATAAAAGAATCCTTTTTATGAGTGTTAATAAAAAATATTTATAAAACATCCTTTTTGCGCATGTTTTATGAGTATTCATAAAAAGGACTCATAAAAAATATTTTTAATGCGTGTTTTATGAGTGTTCATAAAAAGGACTCATCAAATAATCTTTTTATGCGTGTCTTATGAGTGTTCATAAAACTCTTTTACGAGTCCTTTTTCTGAACACTCATAAAACACGCATAAAAAGGATTATTTTATGACTAAATTTTAGTAAACGAAAATCGAATCTGAATCCAATGTATTACGAAAAAGTTTTCTATATGCCTTTAAATTGTAATTCGCGAAGTTCCTGGGATTCCTGTGGATGCAATTTCTGTATAAATAAAGCGCTTGCTATGCTGGCGCCATAACTCGGGGAATTCCTTTCCTGCTGCTATCAGCTTACTGCGCAGCAAGAGCTATGAAAATAATTGAAATATTCATTGTGAGTTTTAACGTTGGAGTGCATGTAAGTTTGTTACTATTAATATACAGATAATCAATAATAATAAATCAAGTAAGTTCTTATAAATTTTTTACCGTCACAAATAATAATGTCAAAAAAACAGTGTAAAGGCCCAACCAAAATAGACGAAACGAGACGATTGCAACTTGTCGAATGTCTGCACTCGTTTCGTCTGTTTTGACATTTAACCCAAAATGAAACGATTTGATCAACTCGTCTGAAACAGCTGATCAATTGCGAATAAAGTGTCTTTTGTCAAACCGTTTTGTCAAACCGTTTCGTACTGTTTCGATAAGTCTATTTTGGACAGCAACAATGAATTGCATTTAAGCGAACATTTTCGTCTTCACTCGTTACGTAGCGACTCGTCTATTTTGATTAGGCCTTAAGAAAGAGTTTTCGGTTACAAATAACTTTTTTAAAGAAAGGACTTTGATAGCTGATTGCATTCTAAAAATCATATAAAATATTTAAACGAAAAATCTCTTTCATATATAATCGCATGACATACCGCGATTCATAAGTCGAAAACTAAGGAAAGTCTAATAGTCATAAATATAAGGATCCATATTTTGAAAGTGTTAAAAAGAGTAATTATATATGTTATAAAAGAGTCTATTATATTTCTATGAAAGCTTACAATTCTTTTATATGAGTCTGAAAAAAGTCTTTAATAGTAGTCTTAAAAGAATCTTTAATATGAGTCCTAAAAGAGACATTTATATGAGCCATAAAAGAGTTTTTAATATGAGGGTTTAATGAGAATTTTAAGAATCATAAAATAGTCTTTGTTATGAGTCTTCAAATAGTCTTTAATAGTAGCCTTAAAAGAGTCTTTAATAGAAGTCTTAAAAGTGTCTTAATTATGAGTCCTAAAAGAGTCTTTGATATGATTCATATTATGATTCATATTATGATTCATATGAGTCATAAAAGAGTATTTAATGTGAGGGTTAAATGAGAGTTTTTAAGGGTCATGAAATAGTCCTTAATATGAGTCTTAAAAGAGTATTTACGTAGAGTCTGAAAATGAGTCTTTTTTTTTGCGTCATAAAAGAATCACTAAAAGGAGTCATATCGGGGTGCCCTCAACCTAGGAAAAAAGGTTAAAAAAAGAGTATTTTTTTTAACTGAAAGCGTATCGGTCTACAAAATCGTGTGGATGATGGACGTGGATTTTTTCCAAATTATGTTAACATCTTACGAGTCTTTGACATTCGTAATATGTTTGTAGTTTGTGTCCTACTATTGTCTCCTAAGTTCTTATTTGAAAATTTCAGTTTATATTCAGTGTGCCCAATACTTCTATCGAGCCCCCATTTACCTATCAAAATGAGCTTATTTATTGAACCGTCAGGAATATCTTGAATAACTTCGTTTTGGAGCTCTAATATTTGCGATGCTGTATGATCTAATAAATCTTGTAATTCTACGTCTGCATGGGAATTCACTCACTGTTGTCGTTGCGATATCTGGATAGCTATTTGATTTCGCCTTTAAAATTTTCTTTTAACTTGGAGACATATTTATTCTTAGTTTAATATAGTCTCTAATAACCAAATATTGGTGCTTTGTAAGGTTTGTTTCAATTTTAAGAGACAAAACTTCATTAACATTTAAGGTTATATTTGCGTTTGGTACAGATGATAATGCTCTGCGCAATTCGTTATGGCAATTTCAGTCAATCTTCGTTGCTTTGTCCGGTTTGATGCCGCTATAAATTGTTTTCGAGGATGCCCACGTTTTTGGGTTGAGTTTTGGCCTTGTACTTGGATTCTTTAAATCAATTGTTTCGTTAGTATTTAACCAATCAAAATTACTTTCAAGAAATCTAATTCTCATGTAATGATTTTTTTTATATTCCGCAATTTTTTTACAAATATATTTAATGCATTTGAATAACTTTGGTAAATCATTTGCAAAGTCCTTATCGTGAATATTAATAGCTTCCACCACAGCGTCGTAAACCTCTTGTGTTTTTTAGCGTCTTTGCCATGTTTTGTGCACCAAATTTCATATATTTGCAATCGGGTAAAATTACGACGATAAAACGTGTCTGAAACAAAATGCATTTATATACAAAATATAATAATTAGGTATACATATTTGCTTTATCAATTTTTGGTCACAGTACACATTACGAATAAAACACAAAGGAAACCTGTAAATATGCCAAACTAGCAAAAGATAGGGACATGGTGCAACTCCATCGCGATTTACTTAAAAAGGGGGAACATCGGGGAGCAGGGGGAAACACAAATATAAAGCCAAGACATTAAACTTTTATTAAAAAAAAAATCAGCTCGGTGCGAAGGGGGGAACATCACTACAACTTCATGATAAATCGAACAAAACAAAAACAAGACATTGAAAAGGCCGCACGTTTAATGCACAAACATTTTGTAAGAAAATTGTTTTTTAATAAATTTTTAACACATTATACAAAGTTAAATCCCTGCTTTTGTATATTCATTCTGTTAAACTTGTTTTTTAGTTTTAGTTTTTTAGTTTTAGTTTTTTCACACCTCTTCATCGAATGTCGTTATCGAACAGGCTTATTACAATGCTCTAATAATGCTGATAAGTGCGTTCCCTTTTAGTGCTTCTATTTAAGAATAACTATTACTAAAACAAAAAAAAGTTATTGGACAATAATTTGACATTGGCAGATCAAGTTAACATCATTTAATTTTAAAAGTATTGACAGATTTTTGGCCAAAAATTCATTTCTTGGACGAGGTCCATTTTTGACTCAGCGGCTATGTCAACAAGCAAAATTGACGTTATTGGAGCTAGGAAGGAAAAACCGTTATCGTAAATGATCATCGATATAGAGTGGTATGAACCAGCTTTCTGTGGCCAAAGCTCGACAACATCGACATATCCGAGTTGTGGTTCCAACAATTCCCATGTAGGAAAAAACGATGGGCTCAAGCCTTGTCTAGTCTTGCGCCACGAATGCATAACTCTGGCCCAAGAGTAATACCCAGACATAACTGAAGACTGGTTAAGCCTTGGAGTGAGCAGAAGGGTCTACACTGGGCACTTGGTTTCGGACCAAAACTGGTTCAAAATCCTTGGCCGATGCAGTCAAACCAATAAAATTCTTGACCAAACGAGTCATCAAAACTTCCAAATTAGCTACCAGCCTAATGCGCTGCTATGCCAGTATGCGATGTAATAGCAGCACCAGCCACAACAACAACAATAACCGTGTTGAAAGTAGCAGGCTTTGCTCCATAGTTTTTCCTCATAAGAACAACAACAACAACAAGTAAGTGAGAAAAAAATATAAAACAATCAAAGTTTAGGTGGGGGGATGCGAAAATATAAGTAATGAAAAAAAACAATTTCTTATCGGCAACTTCTAATCAAACGAGTCATGGTTGCATTATAGCGGTTATTTGTGTTTATTGTTGTTGTTGTTGTTGTGGTTGTTGTCGTTTAAAATACTCTTACTAGCATATTTTTTTTTCTTTTGGAATGTAAAAAATTAACTACTGCTTGACTTTGTATACAGCAAGCAGCCAGTGACGACAGCAACAGCAGCAGAAACAACAGCAACAGCAATAACGACATGACAAACAGAAACACTTTGCGAGCTGAAGATGCAGCAACAACAACCACATCATGACTTGAGTTTATTTTTGAAATTTTTAGCTGTTGTTGCTGCTACTGCTGCTGCTCCTCCTCTCATCAGAGAGATTGGTTTGTTGTATGTTGCCTACATATGAAACACTTTGCAGCTTTTGACGTTGTGATTATTTACTTTCGCTAAAATTGTTATTATATTCTTCTTTTTTTTACCTTTTAACCAAGTTTCTAATTTCCTTGCCTTACTTTTTTGTTGGTTTTTAGTTTCTGCTAATATTTCCTGTGCATTTTTTCTCCACACTTGTACACGGTTCACTTGAATATTCCTGCTCGTCATGTTGTTAGA
Source organism: Dichetophora obliterata (assembly GCA_963920525.1). Lineage (NCBI taxonomy): Eukaryota > Metazoa > Arthropoda > Insecta > Diptera > Sciomyzidae > Dichetophora > Dichetophora obliterata. Next base: position 244,200,095 of record OY986437.1, on the reverse strand, counting down.
GTGACTTTTGCATATCAACATTTAAGACATGTGATCGCTGTGTATCTGAACGTTGGATCTCACTTACGTACATAGATATCAGCCGCATAAAAAATTGATGAGGCGGACAGCGTGAAACCAGTCAAGAAGTTATGCATTAGTCAGTCAAGTCAAATAGTGAACAGTGAGATGACGGGGACAAAACAGATTCAGGTTCCAGCATTGAAAATATAGCACATTTTTCCTTGGGGCGGAAATGACTTGAGATTTGCTAGACAAAATTTTCTGTTGCTAGTTGAAGTATTGAATTCATTCATTTTGAAGCTTTGAAGAATTCAGATGTTTCATCTTTACAGCCAAGTCAGCCTTGGTTCGGATAATGGCTTAGTGGGGAAGAATTGAGAATAAAGTGAAACAAGTTTTGGTGTTTCTATTGATAATCAAATCAATTTAAGTTCTTAAGGGCAGGTTCTCATTTAAAATGAGAAAGGTCAGCAGGAAGTAAATGAACACCTTGAGTTTTTTGACAATTATTTACTGATTCTTAAAGTGTAGGAAAATATTTTTTTTTGTTGCATAAAACTGCAATGTGAAGTGTCAATACGCCATCAAACGAAACGTTGAAAAAAGGTACCGAAATGGTCTCCATACCACAGCACGTTCATGTCATCTGATATTAAAAGCAAAAAAGTTTTTAAATTATATAATATTTATTGGGGCTTGAACCTATAATATCAATTAATAGATGAAAAGAACAAAAATGGTGGAATTTCGAATTTTAAGTAGCGTGTTTTTTACATTTCTCGCTCTTGAAAGTTCTCTTAAAAAAAAACCGGCCAACATTATTTAAATTTAGGTTTGGGATCTAATGAATTTTATCTACTTAAAAATAAAAAAAAAATCCAAATAGCCAAATCCAAAACATGATTTTTCAGAATACGCGTTCAAAGACTTGGTAAGTGATTGATTCGAGTGCGTTTATGAAAATATAAGTTCCTTTCGTATGCGATAACTTTTTTATGCAATTGTTATCCGCCAAACCGTTATGGGAACATATGCTATACATCATAAGCTATAGAAAAAAAATTAGTTTTTTGGTCGAGCTTAATGAGAACCTGCCCTTAAAATTCTTACAATAAACTTTTATCAACAGCACAAAATACAAATATGAATTTTGTTTGATTTAATTTTATTTCTTTTTTTGGCTGCTTTAAAAAAAAAAGGATATGACGGTATCTCCTGCCTCATCACAGGCTATCCGAGCGCTTTGTTGTCTTACTCTTCCACAATAGCACTTAAAAATCCTTTCCTGTTGCCGTTTCGAAGTTTCAAATAAAATAATTTTAAATTGTTGTTGAGGTTTTTGCTGAAATGAGAGAAAAAGAGATTAAGCCTTATTTTAAGAAACTTAAGAATACCCTTAATGAATTTTTCAAGCAAGCAATTTTTCATTCAGCACTTAATATACACATTTAGGGTATTCACAAGGTGTGCTATCATATCATATTGTCATATTGTCCTAAAATTTTACAACTAAAATTTACAAGATAAATAAATGCAAATAAAAAAACATTTCTGCAATTTTAAATGCAGAAAAAATTTCTTAGCCAACATTAAGATTCTTTTAAGACTCTTTTTAAACTCTTATTAATGAGGCATTTTTATCATTATGCGCGCAAAAAAGACTCTTTTTTGAGTCTTTTTTCCTAGTTTGAGGGCACCCCGATATGACTCCTCTTACTGATTCTTTTATGACGCAAAAAAAAGATAATTTTAGGACTCTAATTAAATACTCTTTTAAGACACATATTGAAGACTATTTTATGAGCATAAAAAACCTCATTAAACTCTCACATTTATCTTTTATCTCTTATGACTCACATAAATAACACCTTTATGACTCATATTAAAGACTCTTTTGAGACCCATAATAAAGACTTTTATATGACCCTTACATATCCTCCATACACTCTCATATTAAATACTCTTTTATGACTCATATAAATGACACTTTTGGGACTCATATTAAAGACTCTTTCAAGACTCATATTTAAAACCTTATATATCGCTAATTTTTTTTCTAATATTTGTTGGCTCACTGCTCAATAAGGACTAAATGGTTGCTAGAATTTTATTATCAGGAGTTCGATTATTAAAATCCTCCTCATTCAATTCCTCATATTCTTCATTATTTTCTCCTATCTACACCTCTAAACGAATTTTCTAATTTTTTAAAAACTTAATTATTTCCGAAGACTCTTTCTTGAACTCTTTCTTGTCATTATTCTAGTGAAAAATTTATAAGAACTTACTTGATTAATTTCTATATTAAATATGTTAAAATTTAAATGTAATAGTTAAAATGGAATCACTTTCACAAATTCCAACGTTTAAACTCACAATGAATATTTCAATTTTGTTTATAATTCTTGCTGCGCACCAAAACCGCAGCCATGCTGATCGCAGCATGAATGGAATTCTCCGAATTTTGGCGCCAGCATAGAACTTTTCTTATGAACACACATAAAACATGCATATAAAAGGATTCTTTTATATGCCCCTTTCATAAACACTCATAAAACATGCATAAAAAGGATTCTTTTTTAGTCCTTTTTATGAGCACTCATAAAAAACGCATTAAAAGTATTCTTCTATGACTCCTTTTTTGTGAACACTCATAAAACATGCATATAAAAGGATTCTTTTATATGCCCCTTTCATAAACACTCATAAAACATGCATAAAAAGGATTCTTTTTTAGTCCCTTTTATGAGCACTCATAAAAAACGCATTTAAATTATTCTTCTATGACTCCTTTTTTGTGAACACTCATAAAACATGCATAAAAATTATTCTATTATGCGTTCTATTTATGAGCACTCATAAAACACGCATTAAAAGTATTCTTTTATGACTCCTTTTCATGAGCACTAATAAAACACGCATTAAAAGTATACTTTTATGACTCCTTTTTATGAAGACTCATAAAACACGCAAAAAAAAGATTCTTTTAATAATCATTTTTATGAACACTCATAAAACACTCACATAAATGACGCATTTTAGAGTCATATTTTTTGAGGGCTCATAAAATGTTTGCTGGGTTAGTTTTCGAGATTTGATGTATTCCAATAAATGCTGTAGATCACAAACTTCCATCTTTACCACCGAACTAGGAATTTGGTTCGAAATATTTAACAATCGAAATATATATTTAGCAAGATGATGAGAATTATGAAATAAACCATTAGGGTATTCACAAAGTACCATAAAGTCATATGCACTCTGAAATAAATTTGTCGTAATATGAGAAAAAAGTCATCATATTTAGAGAAAAATGGTATTGACTTTGCTCCAGAGAATGCTTTTCTCTAAATGTGATCCCAAAAATTTCCTAGAAATGGCAAAAAGCTTCCATGAAAAAGAGAAATATTTTCTCATCAATAAAAACGCTTTCTCTTTACTGTGTCAATTTTTCCTGAAAACAGAGGAATATTTATTTAATTTTAATGAATCTTTTCTTTAAATTGCGTTTATAGTTTCTCACAAAAAAATAACTCTTTCTTCAAAAGAGAGATATATTTTCTTAATATTGGTACAACACATTTATTTACTGCGTACATTTTTCTCTAAAACAGAGGAGTATATCTGCTATTACGATTAAAATTAATTTTTGTGAAACATTCTTTTTAACTAAGTTGTACGCAAAGTAAAAATTTTAATATGGTATTGTGATTAGATTATAAAAATATTAGTTAAAAATATGTTAAGAGGTAGAATTACTGTTGTGGTATTGTTTTTCGGAACCCCTTATAAATATTCCTAGAAATTTCTTCTTAAAAAACGATTTTATAAATGCATCCAAAGAAACAGAAGAAATAAGCAACATCGCTTTGTGTAGCTATGTCAAATAAAAAAAATCTTTTTGAAGGAACAATCGTTATAATATGCAGAATAAGCAACACTTGCTTTTCACAACAATTAACTCGATCTCACGCTTTCTATGTATATTTTTTCGTACCTAATTAAATATTAGATAAATATATCGTTTTAAGAGAAGACTTTTTATTTGTGAGAAAGGATTTTTTTATTGAAGAAAATATTTCGCATAGTGAATTGTTTATTTACAATTGAGAACATTTTTAAGTTTTTTATAATTTTTTCTCTAAAAAAGAGAATTTTTAAGTGCTAGAATAATACTTATTATTATTAAACACGAAATATTTTCATTTCCCACAAATGAAGAAATATTTCTTCGAATATGTGAAAATTTATTCTAGTTGAAGAAAATTTTATTTGAAACAGAGAAAATTGCTACTATCGAAAATAGAGAAATTTTTTATCACAAAAAGATAGGTGTTTTTTTCTGAGTGTGTCTGTCTTAAGTTTAAAACATAAAAATATACAACTAGTGTTTACAACCAACCCCTCATAATTCATAGTGTTATGTAAACTCTCAATCAGCTGATACAAATCTAGCGAAAATAAATTTTTATAATCGCAATGCCAAAAGAAAGCGAAAAGGATAAAATAATGGCCGGTCTGGTATTTTTTTTATATTATTTATTTTTTTTTTTGTGCGAAAAATATATTTTACTTAATAATGGCTAAATGATTACGACACTGCAAGAAACATAGCTTTCAGGGTTATAATACTTTAGTACTATATTATATGAAAGGCAACTGCAACATTTATAAGCCATTGTTAAATTTTCGACAATATGACATGATAGCACTCCTTGTGAATACCCCAAATATGTGTATTGATTTCGATGTGCACAAAATCGTAAATTATACACAAAAATTCATCAAAAAAGGAACCTTTATGCACACATTCACCTTTGCAAAGAGCTTGAGGTGGTGTGAGCTGAATAAGACAAATGATATGCCGCGCCAGCAGAAGAACAAAAAAAAGTTACTCTTGGGACTAACGTAACGATGCGTTTGCTTATTTATTTATTTATTACTTACTGTTTGTTTGGTTTTTTGTTGAATTTCTTTTTGTGTTCATCCCTTTTTTAGCCTCCAACGCACAGTGATTCCGTAGTGAATCATGGAGAAAAATATTTTTATTAATCTGTAACGTTATTTTAACCGATTTGTGAAAAAATCCTTATCGTACCTATAACATTTCGTTTCTTACTCTGAAAGAGTATACCTCTCAAAAATATTTTCTTTTATGAATGTAATAATGCTACACTTTCAGAGTGTATTTTTTAGTACTTTGGAGTATTTTTGTGTCTTTTCGCTCATTAGTTTTGATTCTAAAGCGAAAAGATACGTTCTTTGTATCAATAAATAGTTCTTAAAATTATTTTGTATGGGAGGTTATTTATGGCTAATAAGAACTATTTTCTGATATTCGTGTTTAAAAAAAGAATTACAACCGAATTTTTAAGACTCTGTTAAAGGATAAGTTAAGAGAAACTTCTTAACTAACAAAGAACATAAAAAGATATAACTTTTCCCTTTAAATAGGAGGTGGGCGCGTTTGTGGTCCAAACACGTACACTTTAAATTAGCGTCAAAAGCAAGATTACATAAAACTATTATAAAAATAAGTTTGATACATGGTTTTTCATAAGGTATGACCGCCTTTGTTCCTAGTCGGAGTCACTGTGCAAAGGCATGAAATTTATATTTCAATTATTGGCATATCTACACAGTCCACAAGCTACCAACTACCTTGGGCTATGCTTTGTCATCCTTAGCATTACATAGAACGAGAATAGTACGAAGTTTTTTTTAGCTCAGCCTATCCTATTCGCCAGTTTGTCAGTCTGTCACATAAATTAAGTTTTGGGATTTAAATAAACCACGGAATGCAGCTCACATGCTTAACTGACTAATAAAAATTGACCAAGCCCACTAGCCACGACCACCGGCTGGATGACTAGATTGCAAGTGGGTGGTTAGTGAAGAAGGTGGTTTAGTTGAGGAGATGGACAGAGGAAATTCTCTAAGAAAATTCAGCTTTGTGCCATTGAGCGAGCGACAGATGGAATGGCCACCGATCAGACGAAAAAAGATGAAAAGGGCTAGAAGAGGAAAAGTGGGTAAAGAAGGGGATGAACAAATTTAATTTTTTGTTCAAGTCAAGCTGTGTCAAGCTTTAGGCAGCTTTTGAAGACAGCATGTAAAGTAATGCAATCCTTTCAAATTTAACAACTGCAAATATTGGCAGTGATATTGACCAAATTTTATAAAAACATTTCTTTCCTCTTTACAGTTATGGTTATGGTTATGGTTATGGTTATGGTTATGGTTATGGTTATGGTTATGGTTATGGTTATGGTTATGGTTATGGTTATGGTTATGGTTATGGTTATGGTTATGGTTATGGTTATGGTTATGGTTATGGTTATGGTTATGGTTATGGTTATGGTTATGGTTATGGTTATGGTTATGGTTATGGTTATGGTTATGGTTATGGTTATGGTTATGGTTATGGTTATGGTTATGGTTATGGTTATGGTTATGGTTATGGTTATGGTTATGGTTATGGTTATGGTTATGGTTATGGTTATGGTTATGGTTATGGTTATGGTTATGGTTATGGTTATGGTTATGGTTATGGTTATGGTTATGGTTATGGTTATGGTTATGGTTATGGTTATGGTTATGGTTATGGTTATGGTTATGGTTATGGTTATGGTTATGGTTATGGTTATGGTTATGGTTATGGTTATGGTTATGGTTATGGTTATGGTTATGGTTATGGCTATGGTTATGGTTATGGTTATGGTTATGGTTATGGTTATGGTTATGGTTATGGTTATGGTTATGGTTATGGTATGGTTATGGTATGGCTATGGTATGGTTATGGTATGGTTATGGTATGGTTATGGTATGGTTATGGTATGGTTATGGTATGGTTATGGTATGGCATGGTTATGGTATGGTTATGGTATGGTTATGGTATGGTTATGGTATGGCTATGGTATGGTTATAGTTATGGTTATGGTATGGTTATGGTATGGTTATGGTATGGTTATGGTATGGTTATGGTATGGCTATGGTATGGTTATGGTATGGTTATGGTTATGGTATGGTTATGGTATGGTTATGGTATGGTTATGGTATAGTTATGGTATGGTTATGGTATGGTTATGGTATGTTTATGGTATGGTTATGGTATGGTTATGGTATGGTTATGGTATGGTTATGGTATGGTTATGGTATGGTTATGGTATGGTTATGGTATGGTTATGGTATGGTTATGGTATGGTTATGGTATGGTTATGGTATGGTTATGGTATGGTTATAGTATGGTTATGGTTATGGTTATGGTTATGGTTATGGTTATGGTTATGGTTATGGTTATGGTTATGGTTATGGTTATGGTTATGGTATGGTTATGGTATGGTTATGGTTATGGTATGGTTATGGTTATGGTTATGGTTATGGTTATGGTTATGGTTATGGTTATGGTTATGGTTATGGTTATGGTTATGGTTATGGTATGGTTATGGTTATGGTTATGGTTATGGTTATATGGTTATGGCTATGGTATGGTTATGGTATGGTTATGGTATGGTTATGGTATGGTTATGGTATGGTTATGGTATGGTTATGGTATGGTTATGGTATGGTTATGGTATGGTTATGGTATGGTTATGGTATGGTTATGGTATGGTTATGGTATGGTTATGGTATGGTTATGGTATGGTTATGGTATGGTTATGGTATGGTTATGGTATGGTTATGGTATGGTTATGGTATGGTTATGGTATGGTTATGGTATGGTTATGGTATGGTTATGGTATGGTTATGGTATGGTTATGGTATGGTTATGGTATGGTTATGGTATGGTTATGGTATGGTTATGGTATGGTTATGGTATGGTTATGGTATGGTTATGGTATGGTTATGGTATGGTTATGGTATGGTTATGGTATGGTTATGGTATGGTTATGGTATGGTTATGGTATGGTTATGGTATGGTTATGGTATGGTTATGGTATGGTTATGGTATGGTTATGGTATGGTTATGGTATGGTTATGGTATGGTTATGGTATGGTTATGGTATGGTTATGGTATGGTTATGGTATGGTTATGGTATGGTTATGGTATGGTTATGGTATGGTTATGGTATGGTTATGGTATGGTTATGGTATGGTTATGGTATGGTTATGGTATGGTTATGGTATGGTTATGGTATGGTTATGGTATGGTTATGGTATGGTTATGGTATGGTTATGGTATGGTTATGGTATGGTTATGGTATGGTTATGGTATGGTTATGGTATGGTTATGGTATGGTTATGGTATGGTTATGGTATGGTTATGGTATGGTTATGGTATGGTTATGGTATGGTTATGGTATGGTTATGGTATGGTTATGGTATGGTTATGGTATGGTTATGGTATGGTTATGGTATGGTTATGGTATGGTTATGGTATGGTTATAGTATGGTTATGATTATACTATGGTTATGGTACCGATATGGGGGGAGAGGTATTGGCAGGTTTAAAATGGATATACAAAAAATTCTCTGTAGATATTTCTTCTTAAAATAACCTCTTTTTGCTTTTATTGTGTGTTAACAAATACAGAGCGTAGTGTTAGTCAAAACCATAATATGTTTCAGATTTCAGTTTAAGTTTCGTTACAAAATTTCTAGGCATAGAATTTTTTTAATATTTGTCTTAAATTTTTATTTTGTGGGTACATTAGTAGCAAAAACAACAATAACTGCAAAAAAATTGACTTGCGTGCAATTTCGATATGTTATTTTTAAGCATCGTTTATGTTTTATGATATGTCACAAGTATTCATTGCATGGCTTAGTTCAGCAACAACAAAAACAACAACAACAACGGTAATGACTATGACAATAGCAATACTGACAGCATCTCCTAACGCATCAACAGCAACAACAACGACATCCGACAGTTTATTTTCAGCTTTTCAGGAGCAGACGCATTAAACAGCAGGTTAGAAGAAACGTCTGCAACAATTATCCCATGCAACAGCCGCTACATTAAAAAAATAACATTTTTAAAACTAAGGCAACAACATTTTCTGTTTCAACGCAGCGATGCACTTCGCTCAAAACACTTTTGCTGCAATTGTTGATGCTGCTGTAGCTGTTGTTGTTGTTGTTCTGTTTTGTTGCATTTTTTTTTTTGCATAAGCTGATGTTTGATTATTTTGAGTAGATTTTGTTAACAAGTTGCTGGCCCGCATTTAATGGCAATTGTTGCTGGTGTATGTTGTGTCGACTGTTGTTGTTGCTGTTACTGTTGCTGTTACTGTCGTTTTGTTGTCTTGCTGACAGCAATAAAACATATCATCAACAAAGCATAACTAAGCGCCGTCTGTACATTGTTTTTTGTTTTTGCCTCTTGCTGCTGATTGCTATCTTTACTTTGTTGTTGTTTCTTTTTTTTATTGATCTTGCAATAATATTAGCTATGCTGCCACTGCCGCTACTCTTGCCTTCGGGAACAGTGAAAGTCCCTACGGCATGCAATTTTCTTTCATCATTTTGGCAACATTTGTCTTAGTACATTTTTTTGTTCTTCACTTTTGTTTGTTTGACTATCTTTTAGTTACTTTGATTTTTTTATCGTTTGTTTTTATAGTGTTTACTGAGGCGTCACTAAGCTATGGCAGCAATTCCTCTGACCATTAGTATGTATGTTGCAACAACTGTGTGTTTTGTTTAAATAGAGTGGCAGCAACCACAGGATGACGTTTGTTTTTAATTGAAGCTTCGTTTATTGCTAACTTTTAATTGAACTGGATTTTTGTTTTTACTTGCCAACTTTTTATACTTTTGGTAAAAAAAATAAGAATTTAATTAGAGTTTTCAGATCTGGTTTTATTTCCTAGAGATACACCAAATGCGGAAGTAAAACATAGCTTTTTTATATTGCGAAAACTTGCGAATTCTGAATTACGAGTATCAGAGGATTATATGAATTTTTTTTAGCATTTACACAATTTTCAATCTTATATCAAAGAAGATCAATTGAAATTCGGAAAAGGGCAATTAAAATGCAGATACATTGTATTGTAATAAAGGGGCATTTTTACTTCGATCCAGTCGAAAATAATTTCATACTAGTTTAAATTGAGGGGATAATCTAAAGGCAAAGATACTCTAAAGGTGTTAAATCGCAGAGATGTCTGCTAAAACTGAGTTGAGGTTGAAGACTACTGTCAGTAATATTTTACCTAATAAACTTATGAACGCAATATTTTGCTCAGCTTAATCAGTTTAGTCTTATGTCTAATCATGTTTAAGGCGAATATAAACAAAAGGTGCGCCAATATTTTTCTATCAAGCTGTCGAACACCTGCACCCCTCCTCACCACAGTGCTTATCCACTGAAAAACAGTGCTCCTTTACTGTGAACCACAAACTAAATTAGTCAAACGTTATCCAGCCTCACAGATTTCCCAACTGCAGTAATTTTTCCGTTTAATAAATGAATCAATAAGCAATGTTTTGCTATAGAATTGTGAGCACGTGTGCACTCAGTTTGGGATTTATTTGTTTTTCGTCGAATGTTGGTGAAGCAAGAAGCAAAAGAAACCACAGAGTAATCTCTATAAAAAACAATAAAATTAAAACTTGTTTTCGCACTCAGTTAACCCGGCTAAAATGCGCGTTTAACTTATTAAATGAGACACGCGCGCATGCGCCAAGTCGACGTAACGAGTTAATTCAAGTTAAATCAGGTATTACGTAAAATTGCAGCAATTGCAGCTGATTTACTAATAGAAAATCTCTCAAAAATCCTGAATAAACATTTCAATTGAAATGAAATAGTAAGCAAGAGTTCGAAAAAAAAAATATTCAAGGAATGTAAAGCATGTACGAAATTATGTCGTTATTTTAAATTTAATCTGAAGTGTGCTAGTTAGCGCCAGCACATAAAATGTAGATTATTTTGAAGGAAACCTGATAAAAATCTGTAAGAAAATTAACAAAAAAAATTTTAAAATATTTTGGTGGCAACATTAAAATAAGCCATCGATATCGAAAATATTAAAAAAAAATTATTTTGTGTTAATTGTGCGACTTCTGTTATTAAAAACTCAGCAATCAATCAGTTTTTTAACTTTTAATTCATATAAAAATATGCGCTGCCTTTTGTGGCTGTTCCTTTTTTCTTCACCTCAAATATATCTCTTTTTTTTTTCTTCTCTTTTCTGCCTAACAGCATTGCTAAAAGTACATTTTATTTTAATAAGAAAGTGATGCCAGTGTATGGCATTAACATTTAGCATAATTCTGATGAAAAATTATGCACTGTTAAGTTTCCAGACATTGACACACACAGGTATTTTGAAAAGTCAATGACTTTTTGATTTTCCCGCGTAGTTACTTTAAATGCAACTCTGGTCCTGCCAACTACTCAGAGCCAAAATGGCCAAATAAAATAGAACAAAATCAATAAGATTTCTTTATGGTTTTCATCCAAAAATATGGTCTTATTAAGACCAAATTATTAGCTCGTAAATTTTTCTATGATTTTTGAGAATCTTTTTAACAAATTCCCAACAGCAGCAATTTTTCCTTTTAATAAATGAAGCAATAAGCAATGTTTTGCTATAGAATTGCGAATTTCAAGCAATTTCAAGCCCATTTTTGATGCTACAAACGAAAACCGGGCCGGATATTTTCCACTAACGATAGCAATCTTTTGATGCAGATTTTATTCTTAGCTTCATTCTATTAGAAATTGCTGGTGGAGCGAGAAAGAAACACCTTTGCATTTTAGGGTGATCTAGTGTACATTCATTTCTAGTTAATTAATGCTATGTTGCTATGAAAAATTCTTCTTATTTGGTGCTATTTAGAAAAAACCTAATAGAATAGCTAAATAAGGTGATCTTATTTGATTTTATGTTCCTGGCTCTTTGTATTATCTCTTAATAGACTACTGTCAAATTTTAAGCAAACTACGTCATTTAGTTTGTGTTTGACAGCCAGTGAAAGCAGACAACCTCGGGAATTTCGGCAAAAATGGAAAAAGGTTAATTTCGTGTACTCATAAGCATTATTTATTGCATAGAAAAACTATCACCGAAGCCAAATAAAGGCTTGATAAATACAATGGGAACTATAAATACTGCACCACCAATTTCAATGGCTAAGAAGTGGTTTACTGAATTCCATTATGGGCGTACCGACACAAGCGAAATTTTGTACAACTGAGTTTTAGCCTAAATTAAGTAATAGGACAGAATTCTAGGTCAACTGCATCGTCTACCTCCCATACAAACCATATTGTTTTTAATAAAAAAAAGCCTGCATAAAATTGCGTATTTATGTTTTTAAAGAGTAAATTTAGTTTATTTAACTTCACTTAAACGTCATGCTAAAAATATTTCAAATCGGATAACTTTTAGATATATAAAACTAAATTACTATATTAAAATTAACGAAATTTTAAAAAAAAATATTTCATAAAAATGGTTGCTAATACAAAACAAGGTCAGAACTTGTTTTAAATTATGAATTATTTTTTATTTTTCTTTAAATTTAAGAGTACCTAAAAATTGTCTTCGAAATCTGTGCATTTTAGGGCAAGACTTTTTTCAAATTAAGTGGTTTTTCTTAGTTGCAGCTAGATGCAGCAGGTTTTTACAGAAACAGAAGGTAGAAGTACGATATTTTATGATAGTTACAGCCTTTGACTTTAATAATGCTTAATTAGCTAGATATTTTCTACTAAATTTTACTTAAATTTTCATTCCTTGAAAAATTTACAGTCATATTTCAACAATTTTTCTATTTCTATTTATTAACATTTTTTTATTGTATTTTAAATTAAATTCAATGGCGATTAAGACATAAAAAAGTCCAGAAAACAAAACCTTGAAATATACTTTATGCTCAAAGTTTTTATTGTATGAACTGGACTTTATTTTTTGGGTTTTATTGAGCTTATTTTTGTTAAAAAAGTTTAAACTTTGACGAATTTTATAAAAAATAACATACAATACATAAAGTTTTTAATACCTCATTCATAATACATGTTTTATAATCTGACGAATAAAAATATTTTTTATAAAATTTAACAAAAAAAAACCCAAATATCATCCTAAAATTAAAAAAAGCGCACTGTGCGTCGCCAGAAATCGTCAATAAAATCCATGGAATGAGATTGGACGTTCGAAAAATGAAAGTGCATGAGGTGTCTGTAGGCATTTAAACTTAATGAACACATTTCATTTTACCCATTGGTCGATTGCCTACACTCGACCATAAGCGCAGCCGTGTGACCACTTCTAAGGAGTTTTTGGCATTGTTCAAACCCAATTCGAAGGAGTTTTTGCACCTTTTCGTAATCGTAGACGAAACATGGATATATTACAACACACCAAAGACCAAAGGAACATTCAAATCAATTGAATTCTCCGGGTTAAGGTGCATCAAAGAAGGTCAAGGTGGGTCAGTCGGTCAACACGGTCATGGCGACAGTTTTTTGGAATGCATACGGCTACTTTAATTCTTTCTCTAAGACCTTCTATGCTGCCTATTTCTTTGGAGTAGACCATTTCTTTCATTGCTCAGCAAAAAAAAAAGCTCATAGAAGAGAAATAATAGCCGCAGCCCATCTAAGAGGCATTTTAAATTATCTTCCTTACCAACGGTAGGTTAGGTTAGGTTAATCCGGATGCCTTCGTGAAGGCATGAAAAATGAGCGAAAAATGGCCCAAAAAGCGTTTTTTTATTTTCCGCTTTTACGAACAAATTTACTTTATGAAAAATGCGCCAATTTTCTTTGGCCTGGTAGGGCTTACTGCGCTGATTAAAACCCCAAAGTTTTTTAAGGATGCCGATCCAACTTCTTGAAATATAGGCCTTTATAGCTTGAGAATATAATCGCTTATATCTCACCCATTTCTTATCCGATCTGGTTGAGATGGGTACCGTTGAAAAGACCTTTGAAAACGCTATAAATCTATATATAAATATGTTAATTTTTACTAACTCATTAGGGCAAATTAAAAAAAAAAAAATTAACCTCACTTTTTTAATAAAAACCTGGTTTTCTCAAAAGTAAAAAAAAAAAATTTAAGTGTAAGAAAATAAGCGATTTCTTAAAAAAAAGTTGATTTCAAAACTTTGAATGTAAATAATTGTCAGTCAGGAGGCCGAGTGAGTGAGTGCACTGTACCTTCAGTGATAGTAAGTGCATTCTAATAAAAATTCTCAAGCTGGTGGGTGAGTTCCCTTGCTTGCCCAAACTGTCAAACAACTACCTGGAAGCAAACATGTGCATTGAATTCACATAAAAACAACCCAAAATATAAAAAAATACCTGGAAACACATTTTAGCTCTTGTCATAAAGATGAAATTGTTAACATATAAAATCAAAAAAACTTCTATCAAAAAACTACCTGAAAGCAAACATCTGCATTGAATTCACATTGTAGCTTTTGTCATGTTTAATGTCTTGTATGTTTGATTAACGCTCAAAAATGAAATATGCCTGGCCAGAACCATGTGTTTGTCCGGTACAAAATGATGCATTTTTTGCATTCCTTTTTTGATTTCTTTTCTAATTCATTTCAGGTATGTTGGTGGAGTCAAAAGATCACCCTGTATGATGTTAATGAAGTATCTGAAGAAGAAAAAGCTGATGATGGAGGGCAGTCTGGAACTAACAAGCCTGTGGACACCATAAGTTCTGAATCAGAGTCAGATTCAGACGATTCGGACGACGATTTGGATCCACAACTTAAGAGAGTGCGATTTGCAAGTCCAGGGCCATCAACAATATAAACATAATACGAATATTTTTTTTTATAATTTTTGTAATAGATAGCATAGTATTGTAGTGCCTTCCCTGCTGAGACTACTAATCCCTACAACACTGAATCATTATTACTAAATATCTATGCTACTACTCTTTGTTACAACCCTAACTCTTAATGTCAACCCATACCACCTAAGAACTAAGATTAATAAAATCAGTAATAGTATAACAATGAGACCTGCAATATGCCTTTTCACTGACGGGAGAAGGCTCTATAGTATCTCAATGTTAAAGAAAAAACAAATGATATTAAAAAATTTTCGGGAAATTTTTCACTTTTGTGGCTTCCTAAGCGCTACCTAAACGGTGTTAAGAATCATTCCTAGGAAGTTTATATGTTCTAAAAAGTTGTTTATTGAAGTCTTAGGTTCATTTTTGTTGTTGATTATTTCCTTGAATTTTGAACGGTTTGCTACCTATGGACCTAAACAGGGGAAAAAAGGTAAAAAAAAATTGAATTTTTTAAAGTTTTTTGCGTTTTTGACCTTGAAGATGAAGTTTCTTTGATTTTATATGTTCACAATTTTTGTGCTTTGTGACAAGAGCTACAACATTGTATCCGAGAGTAAATCAAAATTCCGAACGGTTTGCAAGATATGAGCTTGAGAATATGATCATTTTTTTGCAAAAATGACACCGAGACCCCACATCTTTGGGGGCCCATAAAAAAAACCTGGAGGACTTTGGGCAAAACTGGGAGACAGAGGTCTTTTTTCCTGGTCTTTTATCACGTAGTGATCTCCGTTTATGGTTATTTTGCCATGTCTTAAAAAATTACACACTGTGTTATAGAATATCAAAGTACAAGAGTAAAAAATTATATGTATAAGCGTTAAGGTTTTTTATTTTTTAAAATTTTGTAAAAATTTTAGAATTTTCAAATAAACTTTAAAAATATATTCTTTCCATACCCTTTAACGTTCAACTGCCACTCTTTGAACAAAAAGTGCTCAAGTTAAAATAAAAATCCAAAAACTTTCTATCATCGACAGAAAAATGAGTCAAACAACTTTGAAAACATTTGATTGACACCAAATCCTGTGAATGTGAAATACTAAATTGTCCTCAAAACTCATTTAATTCACACCGAAATAGAATGACATCAAAATATCATCAGCTTCTAGGACACACAATCCCTTTGCTACGCAAAACTCATACCAAACCCTTAACCAGCCCTTACTACCTACCCTTTTATCCTACCCTTTCGCTGCACAGATATGCAAATTTTAACAGCGCAAAATGAAATGAAAAGCGCATAAAATATGCAATGAAAATGAGAATGGAAATAAATAAAAAAAAACCAAATAAAAATCAAGAAGAAAATGAAAAATTTACATTTTAACACTTGCTTTTGAGCAGAGCAGCAGCACTAGCTGAAGTAGATGAAAACTAGTTTCAACAAATATTTCAACCTCTCACTCACTGACACTCCCTTCGGATCAAGTCGAGCGTGCAGCTGAGCTTGGATTATATCGAAATGATTGAGTATTTGCTGAAATCTTAGCAGCATTAATCTGCATGGAAAAAAGCTTTTCAAGTTTTCCAATTGATTCGGTAGAATATATAAAATATAAATTTTGGGGCAAAATGCGGATTTCACATGTAAGTGAAGTAAGTCTTGAAGTGTCTGTTAATGACACTTTTGAGAAGAACAGTAATTTCTTTCAGATGTTTGAGAAATTTATCTCAGACACCACCGTTGACGAATTTTGTTTTGAATTTCACAATACATTCTATTCGAGGTCTTGATGGTAAGAGTAAATTTACTTTTGATATTATAGAAACGTACAGTACGTATAGCAGGAACGTATAGCAATTTGAGGAATAAGTGATTTTTTTAATAAAAGGCAAAAAGCATTTTACTTCTCAGCATAGTTAGTCTCGTTTTAGATCGATACATTTAGACCAGCGTTTTTCCAATTTTTTTATGCCTTCCAAATTATAGGTTTTGGCAAGGTCCTCAAAAAAGACGTTTGTTTCAGTGATAACCTCTTCATTCGACCCAAATCTCTTGCCGCCGAGCCATTTCTTTAGGTTTGGAAACGGAAAAAAGTCACAGAGGGCTAAATCCGGTACGCTGTCATGGTGAAAAATACCTTAATCTTAGCCAAATTCCGTCTGTTTTGCTTCAAATCAATGCCAATTCTGTCCAACAACTGTGAACAATATTCACTGGTGATAGTTTTACACTTTTCAAGCTAATAGATATGAATGACTCCGCATGCATTCCAACTGCATGCATTCCAACTGTCGCCATGACCTTGCTGACCGACTGACCCACCTTGACCTTCTTTGATGCACCTTCACCCGGAGAATTACACTGTTTTGACTGTTTCTTGGTCTCTGGTGTGATGTGATGTATCCATGTTTCGTCTGCGATTGCGAAAAGGTGCAAAAACTCCTAAGCATTGCGGTCGAACATCGCCAAGCACTCCTGGAAAGTGGTCACATGGCTGCGCTTATGGCCGAGTGTGAGCAATCAGGGCACTCATCGGTAAAATGAAATGTGCCCATTCAGTTGAAATTAGGCCTACAGCCTCAGTCACCTCATGAACTTCCATACTCCGAGCGTCCAATATCATTTCATGAATTTTGGTGCTGATTTCTGGCATGACAACCTCTTAACGTTCAGCGTCACTTGTGCTGGTACAACAAAAACGGAATTCAGTAAACCTCTTCTTTACCATTGATTTTGATGGTGCAGAGTCCCCATAGTATTTATCAAGCCTTTCCTTGGCTTCGGTGATGGTTTTTTAAAATGAGTTCCTATCTGTAATACTTTGCAAGTTATTGCATTACAACTGATGACACCTATGAGTGCCCTTTTTTGCAATACTTCCGCTTATAAATCGAAACAGGGGGAGCTGGACCCTCTCTTGCCATAAACTTTTTTTCTTGTTGACGCATGGAATCAACAAGCGCCAAATTAAAACGTAATTATATAGAAAATGCGTCGTACAAAGCTTAAAATTGTATTTTGGTAATGATATAACCTTATTTTATCGATCTAGCCTCGTTTTCGACTTATCGACAAAAAAATGTTGATCCCTATTAAGCACCTTTCCTCCCTTGTATCTCTTCGCGTTTAGAAATTTGAGGCATTTACAGGTTTTTTCTGGTTTTTTTCGAAATATCTGTCAAAACATACATCGTGCAAGGACGATTTATATACTTAAGTGTTTGTAATTACTCTAGATACAAAACAGCATCCTTAGAAAAGTTCTAAAAATAAGCGTTGTAGCCTTAACAGAAGTTTTTCAGGTTCCTTTTGGTAAGTTCTTTTTAGTTCTTTCGCCACAATATCCAAACCATGTATCGGACAAGGACGATTTATGCACCAAAATGCTAGCCATTACATATTCACTAAGACAAGTTAAAGTCTGATCAAAATATAGTTTAGGAGATATGCGTAGCCGTTTGAAGGTCTTTGTGAATTTTTTTGTGCTGGTTTGTTTTTAAATTTTTGGAAAACCTGTTTGTATTTATCATAATTTTATATTAAATATTTTCAAATGCGCACAATTGAGGTATTGAATACTAGTTTAAGTTGTGAAATAAAAATATTTAAAACACGATATGTAATTAATTAGTTTATTATCAATTTAAAGAAATAAAATTAAAACAGTGTTTTCAAAGATGAATGAAAGAATAAAATTCCTTAAACAAGTCTTACAAAGGTGTCTAAGCGTAAGCAAACTTAAAGCAAATTACTTTCTTTTCAAAGAGAATCCCTTAACAAAGAACACCGATAATTTTGAAACGTTTCTGCAGGTAACTAAAAACAGTATTTAAACAAAATCGTTTTTTTTAAGATTAAAAACAATTTCACTGTTAGCAAATATAACAACAAGGAAAAATATTATAAATTTTCCCATCAAAAAACAATTTACCAGTTTAAATCAAAATAACACAAGGTGGCTACGCTTTTTATAAGACCTCGTTGTTTCTAATCTAGGTGTCAACGCACGACAGCTTCAACGCAGTATTGTGATTTAGCTATATGTCACATATAATATGATAAGTAGTAACCCTAAAAGTAGGCAATATTATTTGTGCATTCGAAAATAAAATACATCCAACCAAAGATGTAAACAACACAGCAACCCAGCAAACATTTTATGAGCCTTCAAAAAATATGACTCTAAAATGCGTCATTTATGTGAGTGTTTTACAAGTGTTAATAAAAGTGAGTCATAAGAGAGTCTCTTTTATGCGTGATTTATGAGTGTTAATAAAAAGGAATCATAAAAGAATACTTTTTATGAGTGTTTTATGAGTGCTCATAAAAAGGACTCATAAAATAATCCTTTTTATGCATGTTTTATGAGTGTTCATAAAACGGAGTCATAAAAGAATACTTTTTATGTGAGATTTATGAGTGCTCATAAAAAGGACTCATAAAATAATCCTTTTTATACATGTTTTATGAGTGTTCATAAAATGGAGTCATAAGAGAATACTTTTTATGCGTTTTTTATGAGTGCATATAAAAAGGACTCATACAAGAATCTTTTTTATGCGTGTTTTATGAGTGTTCAGAAAAGAGACTCATAAAAGACTCCTTTTTATGCATGTTTTATGAGTGTTCATAAAATGGAGTCATAAAAGTCTCTTCTTTATGAGTGTTTTATGACAAATCATAAAAAAGACTCATAAAGCAGTCATTTGTATGTGAGTTTTATGATTAATTATATTTATTTAGAAATAAATATAATAAGTATTTAAAAAGTCATTAGTCATCATAGACTACTAGTAAACGAAAATTGAATCTGACTCCAAAGCGTTACGAAAAACATTTCTATTTGCCCTCAACATGTAATTCGCGAAGTTCCTGTGATTCCTGTGAATGTAATTTCTGAATAATAAGGCGCTTGCTATGCTGGGGCCACAGTTCGTGGAATTCCTTTCTTGCTGCGATCAGCTTGGAAGTGCGTGGAAGTTATTAAATTTCATACTATTATTTAATTATAAATGTTCATAGTGAGTTCGTGTCTTAAGTGGAGTAATGTAACAAAACTATTATAAATGGATTTGCTGTAACATCAGCTATACGTGGTAAGTGAACTAATAATAAGTTTCAAATAAAACAAAACTTAACTTATTGTCTTTTTTTCCCTTACTCTTTGGCTTTAAGATAGCCCCTAAAGCAATATTACTGCTTAATATTCATCAAAACTATTTTCTTTTTTCATTTTTGTTTTTATGCGCATTTTTCCGAAAGTTTAATCACACCGAAAAATAATTTTCATTAACCTGTGCACGCTGGTTGCAAACTGCAAAAGATAGACTTAATTATAAGAACAAACATTGAAATATCCTTTTTTTATTACTAATACTTTACTTATAACTGCTTTCTTTCAATATAAGGACAAGCAAATAAATGTAATTTGGTTAAGTTTTTATATTTTTTTTTTCTGAATGAATTAAAAACTTTTATTAAAATAAATTTAACGTCCAATATAAATATGTGTTATTTTAATATGCTTTAATGTTATTTTTTTAATTATGACTGAATGAAATTAAAATAAATTGAATTTATAAAACAAAAATCAATTTTATTGTGTTTCGTATAAAATGTAGTAGATAAAATGTCACAAATATGACCCTTTTATGATACGTTTTATGAGCTTTCATAAAAGAGTCATACCTTTGCTTTAAGCCTCAGAAAATGTTAGCTAATCTTTTAATAACATCAAATTAAAGTCTACAATTTGTGTATAAAAATATCTATTTTCTGAGACTTTAAAGAGTCTTTAATATGGACCTAATGACTTTTAAAATAGTAAATAATATGAGCTCTAAAAGAGTGTAATTAATGATTCCTTACGGATTTCATTAAATACGTCTTAAAAAAGTATTAAATATGAGTCTTAAAAGAGTCTTTAACAGGACTCGTAAAATAATGATTTATAAGAGTTCTAAAATAATCTTAATTATGAGTCTTCAAAGAGTCCTTTATATGAGTCTTAAAAGAGTATTACATATGAGTCCTAAAAGAGTTTTAAGTATGACTCTTAAAAGTATAATTTTTATGAGTTCTAAAAAAGTCTTAATTATGAGTCCTCAAAGAGTATTCAATTCGACTCTTAAAAGAGTCTTAAATATGAGTCTTAAAAGAGTCTTAAGTATTACTCTTAAAAAAATAATTTATATGAGTTCTAAAAGAGTTTTAATTATGAGTGTTCAAAGAGTCCTTTATATGAGTCTTAATAGAGTTATAAATATGAGTCTTAAAAGCGTATTTTTTATGGCTCCAAAAAGAAACATAACACAGTCATTGTTATGAATCATATTTTGGAGCCCATAACATACGAAAAAGTACTAATAAAAGAGCGTTTTTTGAGTCTTTTTTTTTCTAGGTTGAGGGCACCCCGATTTGACTCCTTTTAGTGATTCTTTTATGACGCAAAAAAAGACTCGTTTATGACTCTAATTAAATACTATTTTAAGACACATATTAAAGACTATTTTATAACCCTTAAAAACCTCATTAAACCTTCACTTTAAATGCTCTCTTATGACTCATATAGAAGACTCTTTTAGGACTCATATTAAAAAATCCTTTAAGGCTACTATTAAAGACTCTTTTAAGACTACTATTAAAGACTCTTTTAAGACTCATAAGAAAGACTATATTATAAGCCTTCGTAGAAATAATATAGACTCTTTTATAACATAAATAATTACTCTTTTTAACACTTTCAAAATAAAGACCCTTATATTTATGACTATTAGGGTGATCCTTATTTTTCGACTTTTGAATTATCATCGCGGTATGTCATTATTCAATTATTTATATCTAAATATGAAAGAGATTTTTTTGTTTTAATTTTTTATATGATTTTATATGACGCTACCAGTTGTCGAAGTTTAGCCCTCTAACAAGAAAACGGCCATGGTATCATTCGCCGAATTGAATGAGCTCGAATTTGTGGTAAAGGACAAAAATCTAAAGTTACGTATTTTTATAGGTGCGGAAACTCAAGTTTAAAGGTTCAAAATGACGTCTGAAAATTCCACATAAGTGCGTTTTTATGTCCGGCATATTAGAGTCGCCATTTTGATTTTTAAATTTCACTATGTCGCTAATTGCTTTCTAACATTTTTTTTTTTCTCCACTGCGCAATAAAAAATTCATGGTTGCCGGAAAATTATTATCAAGAGTTCGATAAGTGAAAACTTCCTCATTTGCTTTCTCATATTCTTTCAATTTTCTCCCATCTCCCATCACCTCTAAATGATTTTTTTTATTTTTTAAGAAGGTAATTATGTCCGAAGACTATTTTTTTGACATTATTATTCGTGATAGTAAAAAATTTATAAGAACTTACTTGATTTGCTAAAATTGATTACTTTTTATACTAATATTAACAAATGAAATCACTTCCACACTCCAACGTTTAAGCTCACAATGAATATTTCAATTATGATTATAGTACTTGCTGTGCAGCAAGAAAGAAATTCCCCGAATTATGGCTCCAGCAAAGCAAGCGCCTTATTTTTACAGAAATTACATTGACAGGAACTTCGCGAATTACATTTTGAAAGAAAATAGATAAATTTTACGTAACGCATTGGACTCAGATTCGATTTTCGTTTACTAGTCCATGGTGACTAATGACTATAATGACTCCTAATGACATTTTAAATAATTATTTTATTTATTTCTATAATCATCATAAAACTCGCATAAAAGAACTGTTTTATGAGTCTTTTTTATGATTTGTCATAAAACACGCATAAAATAGATTCCTTTATGACTCCATTTTATGAACACTCATAAAACATGCATAAAAAGGAATCTTTTATGAGTCTTTTTTATGAACACTCATAAAACAAGCATAAAAAGGATTGTTTTAGTGTCCTTAAGTAGTGTCCGACCGAATAGTCGGTTTCGGTATTCGGCATATTAACCTTCGGCTTCGGCCAAAAATAGCCGAATGTTTTTGCTTTATTGCAACGCAAAAAATGTTTTATATTTTTTTTTATGTTTTGATTGCTAAAAGGTTTAATAGAAATTAAATTTTTAAAGAATCTTTATGTTGTTTTTGTCAAAATTCGAGTTATTAAATTAGCGATGGACCCATTCATACATTTTATATTGGAATTTTTATCAGCAAAAAAGTAGCGCACATTCTCAGTAAAACTGATAAAAATTATAAAATAAGCTCATTCATACTTAAAAGGAAAATATTTTGATATTTTTTTTCAGGTGAATTTTGCAACCGGTAGAAAGGTCGCCATCTCAGCTCGTATTTTAAGCACTGGTCCACATCGCCCCGTAGCTTACTGTATTATTTATTAATTAAATATTAATTAAATAAATATTGATTATAATTTGAAAATTTTATACAATCTTCTTTAAAGTACTCTAAATATACCTAAAAGTTTAGAGAACCTATATTATTTACTTTTTCCAAAAAAGTCAAATGAAAATTGCCTATCTTTCGGCCTAGTAAACTGGTATGGTAATCCAATTGTACTCATAATAATTACCGTTTTTTGTACTGAATTTAAATTGTATAATTTTTTTTATTTTAAAAAAGTTTTGTTAGTATTCAGCTTCGGCCGATTATTTCTATTTGGCCAAACATTCGACATCGGCCAAAAATCCACATTCGGTTGGACACTAACTAACAATTAATGTTTCATTTCTGTTTATATTGCTTGCTGCGCAGCAAAAACGCAGCTTTGGTTATTTTTTGCCCAAAATACCTGATAAAATCCTAACGGAAGAAGTCGTTACCTAAGACCTGTATTGAAAAGAAACTGCACACATAGTTTTTCTTATAGTGCAAGGGTTTTTATTTCTTTTAACTTCAAACTTTTTTTTATTAAAAAAAATTTATTTCTTTTAAATTTTTACTTAAACTTTAAAAATAGACCTTTTATCTTAACATACACCGATTTTTTTGTTTAATACCTTTTACTAAATTTTGCACAATATTTTTCTGCAACTTAACTGTTTGCCTCAAGCCAGTTTTTATAAAATATTTCGATGTCACTGGCAACTCGACCATCCTTTTTTTAGTTCCGTTTGACTATATCCCAATACTTCTCTATCGAACGAAGTTCTGGAGCGTTTAGTGGGTTCTCCTCTTTTACAACATAATTGATATTATTTTCTTTTGGTAAATTTAATGTAGACAGGTGTACTGTACAGTGGCTAAATCAGGCCAAAATATTGATCACACATTGATCAGACATAATATTAATAAAATGGTATAAGGAGACAAATAAGACACTCCATTTTCTAAATTCCTGCTGATATAATGCCATTTGTGAAAAATGAGGTGGTCCTAAGGCCGGAAGCGCATAAAGCCTGCCAGATGAGGACTTTTGCGTCAAATTTTTCAATTCCAATTGTTGAAATTGATTTTTCAGCAGTACCATCTTTCCGTTTTTTGTGAAATTGGGGGCCTGGTAATGTTCATGAGTACATTTTTACGAAGGTTTTATCGCCCATAACAATGCACTGACCATTATTTCCATTGTGACATTTCTTCCTCCACTTTTTAGCTGACCTTTGAGAGAAAAGGTATCTTTAAAGTTTATAATATTGTTTTTGACACTATTTACACTATGTTTATATCTTTTGGCTACCTTTCTGTAAGAAATTTATTTTTCAGTGCAGTTACTGTTTCAATTTTCTTACGCACGTGCTCTACGATTCGAGACATTGCAAAAATTAAAATAAGAGAGGAGAAGGAAAGAAAAATTAAAGTAGAATTAATTATACTTTCTAACATCATCGTGATCATCGTAGTGCAATCAAAGTGCATCGTAGTGCATCGTAGTGCATCGTAGTGCACTTTCTTTACGATATAGTGCTTAACATTTTCAAAAGAATTTCAACATTTTTTTTCAGACGTTTCTGAGCTGAAAAATCACGTCAACCAGTTTTAAACATGGGTGCCTATGGGACCCTACCTTTACCCTATCTATGTTAAAAAATAAAAAAAAAATAGTTTTGTATACTTTAGTATACGCAATATTAATGTATAAAATAAGCAGATTGTCAAAATAAATTTTTCTATGAAAAAATATATAAAAACTATGCCCAAAAGAACTATGCCCCCTTAATAACCTTTATATGTACTAACTGATTAATAAATAACATTCACATAATTATTTTTTTAAACCGAAATATTATAATTTATTCAACTAACTAAAATAATTCATTTATGTTTTTTGTATATTATTTCTTATTATCAAACTGAACTCCAAATGCGAATTTATACAACACCAAACCGTAAGACCATTATTACGTAAAAGTGTTTCCTTGATTTTTTATTTGATTTTGTTTTCCCTAATTTGAGGGGAATTTCGTTTAAGGTACCTGGCAACACTGTGACTGCAGCACCCAAACAAAGCTTTTTCTAGCTCGTTTGTTCACATCGTTTTATATGTATTTTTCCTTCGCACCTTCATAGGCTTCCTACCTCCTTCCTACCTCAACCAAAAGCTTGTACTTATTTCGTACACACCACAAAAACGCCATCTGTGATGTAAGAAACGCGTAAATTATAGCTTCGTATTAGATGAAGACCTACAGTAAAAAAGCTTTTCTGAATTAAGTTCTTTACTTAATAACCCAAATCAAAACTATACTTTTAGGGGAAAACTTTTTAAAGGGTGTTCTCGAGAAACTATTCGCTCATTATTGAATATGAAATTTTGAAATATAGAATTATTGATATTTGCATTCTACTTTGAATTCTAAGAAAAAACTTTTCGTATCATATGGGTATAGTGAATTAATTTTCCTCTGAATTTCGTTTTAAGAATGTGATTAAAATGAATTCATAACAAATTCCATAAATAGCTTTTTCCTCAAAATAAAGGGTGCTTGTGAGAAATTATTTGATTAGAAATCATATGAAATCATAAATGAAATACAATGTTCATCTAAAATCGAAATCTTTAAATTAAAGTTTGCTGATTTTAATTAGATAACTGAAAATGTGCCGTGGCATAAGAGTGTTATGTAGTTTAAATTAGGGTATTTCATCGATTTAGGCGGCCAAAATTATTTTATTGGGTAAAAAGTTTCTAATCATGTATGTGTTTCGATTTTTGATATCCTTAACCCTGCACGACAATTGGGTCATATTGACCCACCCCAATTCTTTTTTAGGTTAAAGTTTTTTGTTGCAAAAATATTATTTAGTGATGTTTCTTTACTAATTTTTTTGTATCCTTTCTTTACTAATTTTTTTGTATCCGCACAGGGTGTGCGTTCAATGAATGGGTCATTCCTGACCCACTTATATTTTTCTCAAGTAGGTCTTCAACGGATTTTTTTAAATAGCAGAAGTGATGTCTGTTCTCTGAGTTTTTACTTTTTAACCCTCTATTAGTCTTGGGTCATAAATGACCAAAATGTTATTTGAAGATCTAAGTGGCCAAAATTGTTTTACCACGATAATCGATCCCAATGGTATGTCAATGCTTATTTTGGCAATAAAACGTGTATTTAACTTACTGGATTTTATTTACCAATAAAAATCAAAATCTGAAGTCAAAACCTAATATTGTAACAAAAATATTTTAACTTTTTATAAAAATTTGTATTATTATAAAAAAAAAAATTCCATTATTAAGTGTTTGAGTTCTGCTCTTAATTTTACACGCGCGATATCAAATGGCGGTATTATAGTAAACTTACCTGCTTCTTGAGAATCTATAGCTAACTATTTAACGGTGCACACAGATAAAAAAAGAGCAACTTTCCGCACTCAAAAATTACTACTTCCGAAAGCGAATTTCATGATCTTTCATCCTACCTCCTAAAGCGTAAAATCAATGACGGGAAACCTCGGTAAACTTTTCTTTTTTTACTTTAAGTAGTAGAAAATAAGGACTTTTTTCTTTTTATTAACTTTTTAAAGACGCGACTATTTCGTGATATTAAAAATAATATAATAAGAAAATCTATATATAGAACTAACAATGCAGCAAGTGTTTTTTTTTTGCTAAGTTCTTAAAAAAAAATTTTTCTTACAAGAAGCATAAAGTTTCTACTGTTTTAACCGTACTCAGGCTTATGCGATGGGCGTGGAAAGTGATAATATTCTTCTTTGGATATTCACTTTTGTATTGCAAAGGTTTTTTTTTAACCCGGCAGAAATTTGTAAAACCGACTTTTGGCCGGCTAGATTTAAAAAATACCAGTCTGTGCGGTGCAACTTTGTATAAAATTAACCCGTCAATTCCCATGCTTCTGTCTGATGGCAGAATATTATTTTTTTTTGTGTTAATTGACGTGTTTAGATATTAAAAAAATTAAAAATAAGAAAAAAATTTACATCCCTTATTTTTTTTGTAATGGGGGTGTCACCTACAGGTGACACTGGGCGTAATTTATACTTTTAACAAATGTTTCAAAACTGTTTGAGACAAATGAATAATTTGACAGATGATGTATGTATCAGGGTTGCCAAAAAAAAAATATAAATACTACCGTGTATTTACTTTACAGTAGTAGTAAATTTTTTCTCATTTTTTTTTTGTTTTATAGGATAAATAAATTCTTCAATCCCTGTCACCTACAGGTGACACTGGGAATTGACGAGTTAAATTAAAACCAGAAAAAAATTTTTAAAGTAATTGATTTTATATATAATTTTATCCGATTCCAAATCAAAATTCTTGAAATAAAGTGACACTTATATTTTACGGTGAACTTACAAATGAAGTCAAATCAACGTACACGTATGATCCCGAACAATTTTTTTTTATAATTTTACGTAGAATGCAAAATTTTGCTGACTCCAACAGGAAAATATTAATTAATTTTAATATGTACATATGTGTATGTAGGATTTTATTAATTTTTTTTTTAAATTGTTGGATTGCAAATGAAAATTTTACAGTCCTCAGAAAACGAAACCAAGCTCTAAAATAAAATCGTTAACTATAAAAAAATCAAGTGATGTGGTGTGAAGTTATAGCTTCTGCACTACCTCATATATCTTCTGTTCAAAATTGAACCGGACTGTGCAAATAAAGCAACAACGGTTAATTATTCTTCAATATTTATTTTATCACCTTCAAAATAATCAACATCGGGGCGATACACATATGCCAACGTTCATATTCAAGCATTTTTGGTAAGCCGATTTCAGAATGGCCTTTTGCTCTGCTCTGCGAATTCTCTTTAATAACTTCAGTGGTCTCAAAATGATTTCTACATTTCGACAATTTAAGTTTGGGGAATAGGAAAAAGACACAAAAGGGGCCATATCTGCCGAATAAATTGCGTTTTTAATGATATTGACATTGTTTTTGGTCAAATAATCGCGTGCAATGCGTGATGTGTAAGCTGATGCATTATCGTGGTGCAAAATCCATGAATAGTCCTTCCATAATGCTGGCCTTTTTCGCCGAATATTCTCGCGGAAATGCTTTAAACCACTCAAATAATATTGAGCGTTAGCTGACTGACCTTGCGGCAGGAATTCCGAGTGTACGATACCTTAAGAATCGAAGAAAACAG
Source organism: Dichetophora obliterata (assembly GCA_963920525.1). Taxonomy (NCBI): domain Eukaryota; kingdom Metazoa; phylum Arthropoda; class Insecta; order Diptera; family Sciomyzidae; genus Dichetophora; species Dichetophora obliterata. The sequence continues at coordinate 244,171,832 of OY986437.1, read as the reverse complement.
TCAAGATCACCATGTTGTGGTTTTTTGGGTTTTGGCTCATCTGGATAGCGCCCTCTGCAGATTGCTGAGCTGTTTCAACGTCATACTCGTACACCAAAGTCTCATCACCAGTAATGATGCACTGAATGTCTGAATTGCTCATTAAAAGCGTCTTCTGAGCGACAGTTTTGCGAAAACGATTTTTGAAGGATATTCTGCATTTTTGGCACATGTCGCAACCCGTCGCAGGCCTAAAACATAATAGGGGTATTCACGATTTAGTGCACTTGCCTGTGCAGTTGAGAACTTGAGGACTTGTGCACTTTTCAGAAACAAATTGTGCACACAAGTGCTTTTCTACTATTACCTTTAACTTGGGGACTTGAGCAGTTGTGCACTTGTGTGCATTGAAAAATGTTGACAGCTTTGAAATGGTGATGGTGGTGTGCTCACGAAAGCCTAACTGCACAACTGCACAAGTCCTCAAGTCCTCAACTGCACAGGCAAGTGCACTGAATCGTGAATACCCCTATTGTTAAATAGTGGCCGATCCAGTCGATAAATCAAGCTCGCCAGCTATATCTCTCATGGTCACACTAAAATTTTCGAACACAGTTTCCTTTACTTTTTTGACAGTTTCATCGTTTATTGATGTTGCTGGCCGAGCAGGGTGAGGTAAGCTGATGTACAACTGATGTACAACCCTCTTTAAAAAATGTGTACAACTCAAATGCCTGCATACGTGCAGACTCCTCGTAGGTTATCTGCAACATTTTCAATGCATCTGGATAAGAAACTTCGTTGGTAAAACACAATTTCAAACACACTCTTTGCTCAACTTTTTTTTCCATTATGACATTCGCACGTCAGACTCGGTGTGAACTTGTTTACAAAGCAATAAGAAACTATGTGACAGATCGCGCTAAAAATTAATGGCCAAGCCTCAAAGAAGTAAAATATAAGGAAATGGTGTTGCTTACACATACACTGTACGTGAACTGTCGCACCATTCGTAAATTGTGCGAGCGAGAAAGAGTGTGTTTTTTGACATTTTTGAGAACCCTGGCATCTGATTGGAAGACTTCTCAGCAAAATAGTTGAAAATAATTTAATTTTAAGCATTTTTCACTGCTTAAAAAGCAACAAAATTAAAGAAAAAACCCACTAAAACAAATGCAATATGAGTTGTGCGGTTAAGAATTGTAAAAGTTCCCGAAAACTTAAAAACAATGCGCATTCGTTCCACAGGTAAATATGTCCATACGGTTTAAATTCTTTTAACAAAAGTGCTTTATTTAGTTTCTAACGATATTTTTTAACTTATTTGTGTTAGAAATGTATATATTTCTTATTAAAAACGGTTTAAAAATGCAATTTAGACCCCGTTGATTTTCCGCCAGTTTGATCAAACCACATCTGTCAAAACACAAACACTGCTTCAGGGGCGCAGTCATTTTTCGCAGTTGAATACATTTTTGGGGCGCTCTTGTTTTCAGCATAGTGAATCAGATTTAGTACCTGTTTGTTAAATTAAAAAGATAACTACATTTAGAACTGCTGTAGACAGAGAAGCCTGTGTGGTACTTACTGAGGTTTGTAAACCCTAAGCAGCATCCGAAGGCCTCCTTTTGATACATTTATTTTAAATGGATGTATGCATGTATTTTTATGTTTGATATCTTGTTGAATAGATACTTGTATTATCTCTCTTTTGATACCCATAAAGTTCAGTTTTGTTGGAAAACTTAAAAAATCAGCTAAATTTTTAGTCCACTTTTTCCAACGTTGGATGCCAATAACTTCTAAGCCAATTAATTGCGAGCGATCAAAACTTTTTTAAATAATTAGAGTTGTTGCTATTCTTGAAATGTGTCTAAAATTTTAATGCATAAGAACAAACTTTAACAGTTTGGGCCTTCTTTTACGATACAACCGAATACGGCCCTTTGTGATTGTTTCTGTATTTGTGTGAACCAACACCAATATAGAAAATACCACACTTTTCTGCTATTACACCACTTCCTTATATTTTACTTCTTTGCCAAGCCTATAATAGTGCTACCAGCCTTCAAAAAAATCATTAGCTTTATGACAACTGTTGTTGTTTCATTCGCACAGTCCGGTTCAATTTTGAACAAAAAGTAATCCTGCAAACATTTTCAAACGCCTCAGAGCCACCAGCGAATCGTTTGGAAGATGAGACTATCGCTGGCGAGCTCATTTGGGAGTCATACGGGTATCGCCGACTGTGAGCAGCTGAGGCCATAAAAGCGATTCGCCGGGAAGATTCGCGAACGAATTGCCTAAAGGGCTTGCAAGCAATTCGCTGGGAAGAGTCGCTAACAAATCGCCGAGAGGGGTTTTAACCCGGACGATTCGCTAACGAAATTTTTATGATTGAAATCTTTTTACTGAAAATTTTTTTATGATTATTAAAATGAGGGGAGAAGTTTAAAGAATAGCCTGCTTCATATTCCAAAGATCGATTTTTAAAAAACCATCTTCCAACGATCGCCGGAATGAGCGAAGGAATATTTTGAAGATTTTTTTTGAATCGCGCATTTATCGCTTCGGCGATCAAAAAGCGATACATCTTCCAACGATTGCCGAAATGAGCGAAGGAAGGTTTTGTAGATTTTTCTTTAATCGCAAATTCATCGCTTGGGCGATTGAAAAGCGATCCATCTTCCAAAGAACCCTTGGGCGAATCGCAAGTGCTTTGCCAAATCAACTTCTCTTCCAATCGTCTTCCAAATGTTTGCAGGGAAGTATGTTTATGTTTTTATATGATTTCAAATCAAATTTTTTTAAAAAATATGTATAAAGGAAAAAAAATTTGTATATACCCTAGAAAACACATTAAGAGTATTCACGATGTGTTGTATTTTCCCTTGTATTGAGTATTTTTTAAAAATTTGATATTTATTGTAGTACATTTTGTAAAATTTCATAAACACAATGCACAGTGTTTAAAATACAACGACGGAACCCTATTTTATTCATTATAAATTTCGTAGTGTATTTGATCAGCTGATCGCAAAAGCATTTCAACTCAGCAAGAAGGAAGCTACCGGCTACGCTGTGAGTTTATTTAATAAAAATAAATATATTTTCAAGTTTTTTGTATGATTTCCTTTAGTTAAATGATGGTTTTAATAAATATTTCCAAACAAAAGTACCTACAAAAATCAGCTGATTTTGATATACAAAAATTTATTCGTTCACAATAATTTGTAATTATTGTAAATTTTGTAAAAATTTATCTAAAATACACCACATCGTGAATACCCCTATTTTGAAATAAATTAATTGCAATTTTGACTCGACAATTTAATATATTTAAATATTTTAATACATATTTTTTGTTCTCAAAAATATTTTCTGTAAAGTTTAAGCAAAGGTTTGAGTAAATTGAATTAAATGCGAGTGCTTAGTTTTCAGAGCTGAAAAATCGGCATTCATATTCAGAATTGTAAGTAGAACTGAATAACTACATAAGAATGCTTTTAATGAATGCAAAATTGATTTATAAATAAAATTTTTAATTCACATTCATATTTAAAAAATAATTAATTATTTATTTCAATTATTCACTTTCGTTATTCAGAGTAGTAAATCAATTTTTGTATTCATTTGAATGTTATTCACAAAGAATACAATTCACAAAGAATTTCAGAATTTTCAATTCTTTTTCTATTGATTATTAATTTTTTATTCATTATTCATTTTTTATTCATTATTATGTTATTCATTATTCTTTTCTTTTTTCTTATGCATTTTTTATTCATTACACATTTTTTAATAATTATTTATTTATTTTTTTATTTATTATTCATTTTTATTCATTATTAATTTTTTATTCATTATTCATTTTTTATTCATTATTCATTTTTTATTCATTATTCATTTTTTATTCATTATTCATTTTTTATTCTTTATTAATTTTTTGATAATTTTAATCCTAAGATATAAATTAAAAATTAATAACAAATTAATAACAAGTATGATTTAAACTATCAAACATTTAGAATTTGTATTTAAGTCATATAAAATCAACATAATTAATAACAAATTAATCATGAATAAAAAATTAATAATGAATAACAAATGACTAATGAATAAAAAATTAATGAATAAAAAATTAATAATGAATAAAAAGAATGATAATGAATAACAAATGAATAATGAATAAAAAATTAATAATGAATGGAAAATTAATAATGAATAACAAAAGAATAATGAATAAAAAATTAATAACGAATAAAAAATGAATGATGAATAAAAAAAGGATAATTGAACATTCTGAAATTCTTTGTGAATTGCATTCTTTGTGAATAGCATTCAAATGAATAAAAAAATTGTTCATTATTCTGAATAACGAAAATGAATAATTTATCTTCTTTTTTTTAAAATGAATGTGAAATAAAAATTTTATTTATAAATCAAAATCAATTTGGCATTCATTGAATGCATTCTTTTTTCGTTATTCAATGATTTACTTTTTTGTGAATAAAATCAAATTTAAAGCATTCTTTTACAGCTCTGTTAGTTGCTAACTATATGAGCATTAACTCTTTAAAGACGAGAGAATTTTTCACACATTGGCTATTTTTGGCCTAATTTTGATTTTGAATAATTTTTATGTGATACCGATAGTTTTGAGACATTAGAATTAGTGTTGCCATATGGCATCAACGTCCTTATTGGGTTAAGCCGGATCGATTTGTATGGAGAAAAAAATTCAGGCGAACACCGACTCGAAAGTTAGAAGGACTCTTTAAAACTATTTCGTAATAATTTTTTTTTTTTTTTTTGATCGGAAAAAACAAAATTTTTTGTTTCTCCTGAAGCCCTTTTTTGGCTAAAAAAAAATATTTTTTAATGTAACTTTTTTTCTTTAGATGCATATCCAAGATGAGCAAAATAATGAAGATTTCAACCGTACACAAATTTTGGATAAAAAAATTTTTAATTTTTCTTTACAAACTCTTTTGAAAAAAATCGACACTTCGTCATTTGACCAAAAGAGGGGGTCAGGAGAACCAAAACCGCTCCATAGGGATTTCTGCGATACAAAAAAAAATGATGCAGAAATAGTTTTTAAGAGACCCTGTTACTTTTGAGTCGGTGTCCTTACTCAAATTATCTATAAGTAACTATTTAAATGGCTGTAAACAAATTATATAAATCACTAGCTGAACCCGGTGTGCTTCGCTACCCCCTCGTTTAAAATAAAATTAAAAGTATTTATATATTTACAAAAATTTATTTATTTAATTTAATTATTGCAATGCTTCGCCTCTTTTTTTGTTGTAAACCAATTAGAATTCAGCGCTGAATCGCATGTAATTTGCTTCATGCTCCCCCTTTTTATTTTTAGACCAATCAAAAAGCAGCAATTACACAATCAGCTGTTTCGCAGTCTGTTGTGGGAGAATGAGAATGGGGTTACCCCACTCTCTATTTTAATTAACACGTATTATAAAATCAGCTGTTTTGAAGACAGTGGTAGAAGAAAGAGAATTGAGCTACCCCACTATTTTAATTAATATGTATTTTAATGATTTTAATGACATGATTTGTGGTATAGCCGCTAATAAACGTAGTAAAAAAGTAGGTGCAGAAGTGTGCATGGTCGAAAAATATTATCATGTAATAAGTATTCCTGAGTCAAAGCTGAACGCTGTGAAAATTTAAGATCGGTTATCAGGTCCAGCCTCCAATATATCGCAAACAAAGGGGCGTGCTCCGCCCACTTTTCTTTTGGTACGTATTTCTATTCATGCTAATACCATATATAGCAAATACTGCCGCCGTTGGTCAAAAAATGCCCAAGATATGACGATTTTAAAATTTGGGTTATATGGGCGAGGCCACGCCCCTTCGTCCACTCACAACTTTATATAGTCAAGAATTTATTATTTCGTAAGAATATCCTATTGTGAAAATTTAATGATGATCGGTCCAGTAGTTAAGACTATATTGCGATTTTTAATTTTCCTAAAAAGGGGCGTGGTCCCACCCACTTTTCTCCTGGTACGTATTCCTAACTATGCCAATACCATATGTACCAAATAGCATCAACGTAGGTCAAAAAATGCCCAAAATATGGCGATTTAAATTTTTAGGTTATATGGGCAGTGCCACGCCCCTTTGTCAAACAAAAACTTCATATAGCCTTTTATTCTTTCCAGATTCATAGTAAAATGCTGTGAAAGTTTCAGGAAGATCGGTCCAAGGGTTTGGCCTCCTATAAAGCACAAACAAACAAACAAACAGACAGACATTCATTTTTATATATATAGATTGAAAGCAGATTTATTATAATTAAAGTAAAATGGGGCGAAAAAGGGGGATTTGGTAATAAAAAATCTATGGCTACCTTACCTGTAGATAAAAACTATATAAAACTTTAGGTAAATACATATTACAAAAAAAGTATTTTGTATAGCAAACATTGTTAGTGGTATAAGTAAGTATCTGAATTAAAAAAGGGGGCGGTGAAGTGGGCGTGGTTCATAATAATATGGCGACGTTAACAGTATTAAGAGCAATATACTACCAAATAAAAAATAATCCGTTGGAAGGAACAAATTTGTACAGAGAACAAAAAGTTTAAAACTTAAATTTGGCGCGAAAAGGGGCGTAAAAGGGGGCGTGGCGTAAGAAATGTTTATTTCTACCTCGCCTGGAGTATAATGTGTATAAAATTTGAAGTAAATCTGTTAAAAACTATATGGGAGCCATTACATAATTTTAAAAAAGTGGGCGTAAAAGTGGGCGTGGTCGAAAAATTACCCTATTAATCATGCCAGAGTCCCAGTTAAATGCTGTGAAATTTTCAGGAAGATCGGTCCAGAGGTTTGGTCTCCTATAAGGTACAAACAAACAAATAAAGAAACACACATTCCATTTTATATATATAGATAGCTTAAGCCCGGCGCGTTGCTGCCGCGGCCCCGTTGCCAAACGCGAATAAAATGTTATCAGTGAAATTGTATGTGTAAATTGTGGTCGAATACTCAATTCCATGGCTGTGCGACCTATAACTCAAAAGCTGTAGAATTTCTCAAATTTTGGTTGCATGGGAGGTGACACGCCCCCTTGTCCAATGCCATACAAAGTTATCAGTAAAACTGCATGTGTAAATTGAGTTCGAATGCTGAATTCCGAGGCTTTGTTTGCTTTGTTTGATTGACTCAAAAGCTATTCGATATCGCAAATTTGGGTTGTATAAGAGGTGCCACGCCCCTTTGTCCAACTCCCATAAAATTTTATCAGTAAAACGCCACGTGTAAATTGTGGTCGAATTTCGAATTCCAAGGATGTGCGGCCTATAACTCCAAAGCTATTCGATATCGCAAATTTGGGTTGTATGGGAGGTGCCACGCCCCCTTGTCCAACTCTCACAAAATTTTATCTGCGAAGCGGCACGTGTAAATTGTCGTATACTGAATTCCGAGGCTAAGCGGCTTATAACTCCAAAGATATTCGATATCGCAAATTTGGGTTGTATGGGAGGTGCCACGCCCACTGTTAGTAGGAGGTTGAAATATACTTTACGACCTATTCTCATACCTACAAAATATACATACAAAATTTCATGAAAATCGGTCGAGCCGTTTCGGAGGAGTTCGATTACGTACCCCGTGACAGAAGAATTTTATATATTAGATTAAAAAATTTGAGATGTAATTGAACAGGCAATTTAAAATTGTAAACGAAATTGCAAGATTCCATTTTTTTCCAAAAAAATATCAATTGAAATTCAGAATTTCAAATTAAATTAAGAAAATATAAATTAAAATTTAGTAAATCAATTCATAAATTTAAAAATTTTAATATAACACTACCATTACCATTACCATTACCATTACGATTGCCATTGCCATTGCCATTGCCATTACCATTACCATTACCATTACCATTACCATTACCATTACCATTACCATTACCATTACCATTACCATTACCATTACCATTACCATTACCATTACCATTACCATTACCATTACCATTACCATTACCATTACCATTACCATTACCATTACCATTACCATTACCATTACCATTACCATTACCATTACCATTACCATTACCATTACCATTACCATTACCATTACCATTACCATTACCATTACCATTACCATTACCATTACCATTACCATTACCATTACCATTACCATTACCATTACCATTACCATTACCATTACCATTACCATTACCATTACCATTACCATTACCATTACCATTACCATTACCATTACCATTACCATTACCATTACCATTACCATTACCATTACCATTACCATTACCATTACCATTACCATTACCATTACCATTACCATTACCATTACCATTACCATTACCATTACCATTACCATTACCATTACCATTACCATTACCATTACCATTACCATTACCATTACCATTACCATTACCATTACCATTACCATTACCATTACCATTACCATTACCATTACCATTACCATTACCATTACCATTACCATTACCATTACCATTACCATTACCATTACCATTACCATTACCATTACCATTACCATTACCATTACCATTACCATTACCATTACCATTACCATTACCATTACCATTACCATTACCATTACCATTATCATTACCATTACCATTACCATTACCATTACCATTACCATTACCATTACCATTACCATTACCATTACCATTACCATTACCATTACCATTACCATTACCATTACCATTGCGGTCTCCGGGTGGAGAAAACTCCTGAAAGAGAAAAAGTAGTTTAGTCGGTAGGCGTGGGGGTGGAGACAACATAACGGTCATGGGACGGCCTTGACTGATGGTGCGAAGCAAGCGTTACACCGACCTTCGTAATGGTAGTGATAAGTAGAATTTTAAAATAAATTTAAAATTTCAGTTGGTCTGTTATGAATTTCAAATTAAAATTCAGAATTGGAATTTATCTAACCTTAAATTGATCTTTTCTGAATTTTATTGAGCTGTTCCTAATTTTAAATGGAATTTCTGAATTTCAGTTGATATATTCAGAATTTCAAATGGAAAGTCAAAATTTTAATTAATCTTTTCTGACTTTCAATTGCTCTTTTCTGAATTTGAAGTGGAATTTTTCAATTTAAATAAATGTGTTTTTAATTTCAAAAGTTAGTTCTGAATTTCAATTGATCTTTTCTGAATTTCAAATGATCTTTTCTGAATTTCAAATAATCTTTTCTAAATTTAAAAGTGTATTTCTCAACTTCAATAGATTTTGATCCATTTGTCTATTGATCTATTGATCTATAAATTTGATTAAAATTTATCTATTTCGAAATTTAAATGGAACCCTTAAATTTAAAATAATATTTTCTGAATTGCAATAAAAAATGATGAAGAATGAATAGAAAAAAAATGCACAATTCTCTAGAAAAAATTTAAGGATATTTTTTTACTATAATAACTACAATAACGTAAGCATAAACTAAAGTAAGGCAAAAATAAAAACAACAACAAGAAAAGGGAGAAAACTGAAAAATTGACACTGATATCTCATCGCCTCTGTGGTGTAGAGCGCTAAAATGCGATTGCACGAGACAAGCACGACCCGGGTTCGATTTCCGCCGGCATCACAAAGATTTCTGATGAAGCCTGTGGCAGGGCCGAAATTGCAATAAAATCTGCTAGTGATGTTTTCCTTTTTATATTGAAAATGTTGTTGTTGTTTCTTTAAAAAAAATCATTGGAGCAATTAATTGTTCTAACCTGACCTAAAGCTCAATAAACGATTTTAAACTATCAAAAAACTAGAACTTGTATTTAAAATCAAGAATGATATAAGCTATCACAAACATTTCAGTTTGTATTTAAATCATAGAAAATCAACATGATATTTTTTACTGTTCCGATTGCATTTCAACAGTGTCAAAATATTATTAACCCATATTTAAACATTTCCTTTAAGTTTAATTTTTCATTTTTTTTTACTAAAAAGATTTTTTGTTAAAAACGTTATTTTAAAAAAATATTTTTTCAAACAAAAAATAAGGCCATAACACTAAACAATGGTAATATTTTGAAAATTATAACTTTTTCACCCAGTTGTAAATGGATGCATGGCGTAGCCAATTATTTCTTAAATACACTGTAGCTGCGAGGCCTCCAACTCCTGTATACAATTCTGAATTACATTTGTTTAGGCATGTCCGCTAAAACACTGATGACATATACCTTACACAGTAAGAGACGATGGTAGTAAGTATACACAATGTAGGAGAGAACAAAAAATGACGCACAAAATTGGAGAGAATAAAGCAATTCATCGAAAATCCTCGTTGCGCCAAAAACACAACTTAAACGAAAGTCAACACACCGAAAAGAAGCAAATAATAGCAAATGATGCCACAAATTATTTTGACAATAATTTTTACAATTTAGTGAACGAATTTATTACTTTTTATAGAGCATTGCAGAATTAATATTTGATAACACTTAGTTATTTTATGCATAAAACTTTGGCTTAAACATAAAGATTAATACTTTTCACAAACACACTTCACTGCAAAACTTCCTGTTAAAAAACACTTTGTTGCGACACAGACGAATAAAGTCAAACTGTTGTTTGAACAATGAAAAGAAGAAAATGTGAGCACAATTAAGAAGTGAGCACAAACAAGATTTTGTTCCCGCTTACAGTTCTGCATTACAGTGTCATCACCGATAAATTTTTACAAGCGGGCAATAGCTATTATTTTAGGAAAGACTCTCATTGTGTTAACATTGATGATATCTCAGAACCAAAACATCAACTTCAGTAAAACGCAAGTTATAGCTTGTACCAAAACATTTGGTATTGTCATGGCAAAAATTATTTTTAAAAAGCGAAAACTTTGTGTATCCCAGCCTAAAAAAAATTTCATATGGTGTTTGCATAACTCTACGATAGTTTTTGATTTTTTTTTTCTTTTGAGAAATTTCTCTGCTCGAAAGAAAATACGAATATTTCCAATATTCGTTATTTTCGCTATTGTTGTTTTAATGGCACATATGTTGCATCAACTGCACATGCGCCAAATTTCTTATGCTTTTCCCCGTGTTGCTGAACTTGACTACATAATTTCACCATTTTACTTTTGACTTCAGGACAAACAGTCGTCGTCTGGAAAAATATTCGCTTTAGTTTTCTTTTAACAACCGGACGCCACTCTTTGGCGGACGTGTCTGATTTTTTTAAAATAGAAGAAACAAAAATTAAATGAACTTTCAAGAAGACCCTTCAAAAATATATATATATATAGTATATAAGAAGTGAAAATTGTGAAAATACTTTTGTAGAGCTCTTGAACTGATAAAGAAAGAACCAAAACGCTCTGCATGAAAACTCTCGGAAATTCACAAAACTTTTGGTGTTTTAAGTTATTGAATTTGTGTTAAACCGTTCAAATTCTGTTTTTGTTTTTCAAAATATTCGCCAAATTTTTGAGTGTTCCAACATTTAGTGATACATGATGATTTTTTGAGTGTTCAATCATTTTTTTCTTTCTGATGCTAAAAAAATACTATAAACGCAAGAAACAGAAACTCTTAAATTTATCGCTTTTAGTGATTTTTTCGAAATTTTGTGCGTGTGAAAAAATAAATTTAATAAAAAATTAAGCAATGAACTTAATACTAAATATGAGCGACAAAATAATTATATTGATTTTATTTTATTATAACGGTTCTTATAATTGGAGTAAAAAGTTTTAAGTCGAAGAAGCACCAGTAAAAGTTGCGAAGGCAGTAGAAAAGGTAAGATTTCAGAAGATATTTTTTTAGTATTACATGTTTAGAAATTAAATTAAATTCAGTGTTAAATAAAATAGTGTGTAGAAAAAGGTACATTTTTACATGTCATTTACAAATATTGATTTTTATCCAGTCCAATTATGCACCAGACAACGCTTTTGTTATGGTCGGTCTGCTCATAAACAGTGGTGGCGATATGCATTAGCCCATGTGGTAAAATGTTAACAAAAATACAATAATGCAATTAGCCAATTCACAAGGTTTTCATTAACATTTTCTGCTTAACTACAAACAACACTTAATTCGAAATCAATAATCGGAATATGTTTAAGAGTCATTTAATACGATTGTTTTGAAGAAAATGACAAGAATTGCTAACAACTGTTATAAGCAATAGTTTTAAGAAAAAATCAATAGGCTTAAGACCTTCGGAGATGAATGTCAAGTAAGCCAAAATAATCTAACAGTAAAAGCAAATATTTCGCAAAAAAGTAACAATATTTTTGTGAGCTAAATAATAAAACAATGGGGTTGAAACATGAAAAATAGAGCAAAAACTTATAAGGCATAAGGCCCAACCAAAATAGACGTTTTGCTCCGTAACGAGTAAAAACGTATGTGTTCGGTTTAATGCATATTAATGTTGTTACCCAAAATGAGCAAACGTAACGTAACGAAACTAAACGAAACAGTTTGACAAGACGTATAAGTCCGTAAGAACTAAACTGCTAGCGTAGCACATCGTCAACAACAGCTGTGCAGAGTGTGTTTTTATTTTATTTTCATCAATTTGTTTCAATTTCGCCATTATTTCAATCATTTTTCACAAATCTTTATTAAAAATTACAAAATGCACAATATACATAAATAAATAATACTCGATGCCTACTGATCAGCTGTTTCAGACGAGTTGAGCAAATCGCTTCATTTTGGGTTAAATCCATAAACATCCGTAACGATTGCAGACGTTCGTCATAATGCCTATCGTCTCGTTTCGTCTATTTTGGTTGGGCCTATAGACTTCGACTTAAAATACCCACACAGTTATATTTTAGTCTTTACAAAGCCTTAGACGTCACTTTAATGGGGCATAGTTTTTAATTATATTTTAATCTCAAAGCTCAATTTAACAAACACCCAATCACATATTCTAAAAATGCAATAAAATTGATATCATATATTCATTAAAGTATTTCATTAAAGTATTCAATGTTAAAATAAAACGTCTCACGCAGATGTTTTTTGTTACATAAATTATTTATTTTCGATCGGCCGCACGGTTGGGCGAGCCCATGCAAAGGGTTGGACATCGTATATTGCTTTAAATAATCGATTGTAACTCTGGAACCATAAAATGTATATTGACCAAATTTTAAACATACCTTCTTAAAAGAATTTCTCATGAAATCCTTTAACCTTTATGAGCGTAGCGAGTCTAGGAGACCTAACAAATTAATGGTAAAGAACCATTTTTTGTGTTTAGCGATATTTCGTGTCTGTATATTATTACAAAATGTGTTTTTAAGCAATAATTTATTAGCTTATTACATTTAAAAGGTGTTTAAAGACAACATACATCTCTATTTAAAACAAATTATATGTAATTTTAGGAGCAAACAGTGATTTATAAACCCTTATGAGAGTGACGAGGTACCCGGGTACCTTTAACCAAGTTAAAGTACTGAAACTTCCTGAGAGCTCCTAATTTTCTATTAACTTCACCTTTTTTACAATAACAGCAAAATCAACCAAGTGGTGGGTGAGGGTTGCCAATAATATTTTTACACCTTTATTGGTTTGACGAGGTACCCGGGTACCTTTTTGTGTTTTGTATGAAGCTTCTTAGAAACTATTTTTTGTTTTAAAATAAAAATTAAAATATTTTTTTTTAAACTTAAAAAAAATGTTTTATTTTATTACAATACAATTGCAAATAGCACAGCTTTTCGGCATATTTTATATTTTTTATATCACAATATTTACACACTTCACAAAAAAATTAGAAATGAAAAATAACACAGGTCTTTTTTCCTCAAATCAAAAAGATTAAGTAACAAAACATGAGATTTTTCATTGGATTGTCGTTCAAAGTATGGCAATATTGACTTTTTTTATTTTGACATTGCTACAGTGCCGTCAACTACTTCTGCCACCTTCATAAATACATCTTGCTTGCACTGAACTTTTAAAATATATTTCATATAAATTATTGACGGTTACAGATATAACAACTGGTTTTATTGGCAGATGACTTTTAAGTGGATTTCATACCCTTTATCTGTGCTGTGCATAAACTGGTTTATGCAATTTTTTTACTGGAATTCTTGACGATATTTGCATATTGACCAGACGTCTCAGATAAATAAAAAATAAACAGTATACCAAAATATTTGCATTTTGCAAATATAAAATTGTCTACACTTATTTAGTACAATAAATTTACGTCACTTTACTAGTATAGATGCTATGCCGCAATCGAAGCAAAAGATCTATTTTTTCCGATTACAAAAGGTCACGGAGCCGGGCCGGAATGGGTAAAAAAGATATATAATGTATCCCAAACTTGTTTTTTTTATCCATTCGCAAATTTTTATCGCTAATCAAACTGAAACTGTTCATATAGTTACGCTATAACAGGCAAACTTTGTGAGAAATGCTATAAAAAAAACCTGAGGGATACAATTTTGATATTAAAATTCTCGTAATGCGCTGGATGGCGCACGCTAATTTTTTTTTTAAACATTTCTTACTATCATTATTTGTAATCTAAGGTACTTTGGTCCTGGCGAACCCGGGCCATTTTTTTATTTTTCAAATTTAATAATTTTATTTAAATTTTCATTTTTATTCCTCATCCTAATAACGGGATAGCAAATAACTTAAAAACAAAATATCTGGTTTAAAAGTTTAGAGTATACCCTTTCATAAAATATAAAGATCTGTTCGATCAAGCAGTTTAACAAAATGTTATAGGACTTTCATACAAAAATCGTGATTTTTTGCACTTCAGCCCAAATTAAGATGCCAAGGACGATAGAGCGGGACTTGAGCATAGTGCCGTTAGATTAAACACATAAAAATACATTTTTGAACAAAAATGTAGAGTGGAACCGTTTTAACTTCTATATTTTTTTCGGGTTTAAAAACACTTTTTTTTCTTTTCTGAACTGAGTATTTTACTTCAAGACCATTTTACGGCATGAAAGACGATAGATAGCAATTTTGAGATTATGATCTAATATAATCATTTTGCTATTTGCTATCACATATCAAAAATACAAGATGGAACTTTTTGTTTTGGGGCAAGTTTTGGGGTGTGGAATTCTTACTTTCATAAAAAAATCACGATTTTTTGCACTTCAGCCCAAATTAAGGTACCAAGTACGATAGAGCGGGACTTGAGCATAGTGCCATTCTATTAAGCACATAAAAGTACATTTTCGAATAAAAATGTAGAGTGGAACCTTTTTGTCTTCTAAAGGTTTTTTCGTTTTAAAAATAATTTTTTTTTTTTCTAAACTGATTTTTTTACTTCAAGACCATTTTATGGTATGAAGGACGATAGATAGCCATTTAGGGATCAAGAACTAAAATCATAAGTTTGTCATCAGCTATCATATATCTCAAATCCAAGATGGAACTATTTAGTTTCGGGCTAGTTTTGGGGTGTGGAATTCTTACTTTCATACAAAAATCACAATTTTTTGCAATTCATCCCAAATTTAGGTGTCAAGAACGATAGAGCGGGACTTGAGCGTAGTGCTAGTCATTGTGCCACATTTAAATACTTTTTCGAACAAAGATGTAGAATGAAACCTTTTCTCCTTCTTGACTTCTTTTCGTTTCAAAAAAATTGTAAATTCTGACTTTCATATAAAAATCTTTATTTTTTGCACGACAGCCCAAATACTACTATAAAGGTTGTATTTTTGCATTACTTTTCGTATTTTCTTAATTATTTTCTTTTAAAAAAAATTATTTAGCAAGTTTCGTCCACTTTAAATGCGTTGCGGCGAATTAAAAATGTTTGGGTCGAATTCAATTGGGTTTTACGGCGAATTCAAAAGTTTGGCTGAGTTGAAAAATTCGGGATGAAGATTTTGGGCTAACTTTACACCGGTCTTTTCTCTACATCAGGCATTCCGTGTTGCGTACGGGGACATTTTTCAGTACTTTAACGTATATTTTGGTGCATTTTAATGGTAAAATGAATTTAAAATTTTTTTAAGTGAAAACTTCTTTAGGCGCGTTGAACGATTTTGGTAGAGGGTAAATCTTTGGTTTGCGTCATCGTATTTTTCCGAGGAACTCTCATCATCAATACAGACAGCAAAGATAACAAGATAGAAAAATTAGAAAACATAACCTCAAAAAATGTTTGCATGTATTTGTGCATAAAAATATCAACAATTATCGTCACTCTTGTTTTTAATCGGCTGCAAGCTCACAAACAAATCACTTGGCAACTCCTGAAATTAATGCATATAATCTGTTTGTTAGTATATATATACTTAGTTTAGGTTGCAATAAGATGTTTGCAAAACTTATTATTAATTCACTTTATATTGGTCTATATATGCTTTTAAAGTTTGGCAATTTCTTCAGTTGTTGTATTTGTCAACATTTTTGAAAAATTTGCTTTTACTTAAACAGCTGCTATGCATGGTGAGATTTAAAAATGGAACGATCTTCTTCTTTTTCTGCTTTTTTCTGCTGGAACTTCGTTTGCAAACAAGAAAAAATAATGTATGGATTGAGTGTTTTAACATTTTAATCTTTAAGTTGTGATAAAGGAATATGTTGAACATTCAAATAATTACATGCATGCTCTTATTTTATTATATATCATCAAACAAAGTTTGACAATTTTCACACTTGTTGTATTTGTCAGTGGCTTTTTATTTTCACCACTGCGGCATTTTGTTTTTAGAGTTGTCAACTATCATTGTTTTATTAATAAAATTTTTCATAACACGAGGGGGTTACACGAGACAGTACTGTTAAGACAGTGAAAAATACGTTTTAATTGTCAAACTTTGTGTCTGTGAAAAAAAGTTGGCGAGACAGTTGGTAAGACAGTAGACAAAATAGTAAAAAATTTCTATTTTATGAAGAAAATTTTTGTTAAAACTACGAGTACGCGAAAGTATTGCAAATTTTCCATTAATTCTATTAAATTTTCACGTTTTCTGTCACTTGATATGCTAAATATCACTCTACTTTCCTAGCTACTGTCCCGCCAACTGTCCACCACTCAGTACAACAAGACAAAAGGCAGTGTTAGGGCTGAATGTGTTTTCTTTCTTAGTGACCATAACTGTAAAACTCAGCCATTTTGGTATTTTGGCCAATTTTTGCTTTCATATTGCATTCTCATTGGTTGCATATTTTGTATGAAATGTCAACTTCGTTTTGACAGTTTCGGTCACCGGCTTTCCGCTTTAACAGTACCTTGTACCACCACTTGAGATTTTGCTACCAGGCAAAAAGAAAGCATAGCAAGCAAAATACGGTTTATCTTCTGACGCCGATTCGTTCATCCCCTCTAACGTTGCGCAACCGCTGTGAACCTTTCCATTCTCACTGCTTTGTTGATGTAGATTTGAAATGTAATTGTTGTTGTACAGTTAGCTGGAATTTTTTTTTAGACCTTTTTAGCTACAGTCGGCATATGACAACTGATTTATTTGAGATAAGAGTTTAAATCAATTTTTGAAATTTTGTACAAATGGCTGAAACTATTTCTTTTAACTTAATGTACTACCATATCAAAAATATATACATATAATTCATATCATTTTTTTAAATTATTTCATTATTGAATTAATTTAAAAATTTAAATCTTTTTTAAAATCTTTTTATATAATAACACAATATATATGCACGCTATATATAGTTTGTGTTGTGTATTTAAATAAGAATATATAAGAAATAGATATAGTATATAAATTATATATAATTGAATATAATAAATGTACGTAGACAGTTTAACCGCCTAGTGTTGTAAATTGAAAACGCAAACCAACGACAAGCAAGACACGAGAAGCAATAGAATTTTGTATAAAAAAAGGTGTTGCTTCTCGTGTCTTACTTGTCGTTTGTTTGTGTTTTTGATTTACAACATTAGGCGGTAAGAAATAGAACGTTTATGATAAGCAGACTGTGTAATTCAATTACAACTGTAAACATAAATTTATTTTGCAGGTTTTTTGTGTAAGTGTTTTATATACATATATATAAAGTGTTATAAAAATACTTCGTTTGTCATATGCCGACTGTAGCTACCAAATAACATCTACAAAAAAAATTAAAGCTAACTGCACAACAACAATTACCAAGCCAATCAACAACAAAAACGCAGAGAGAATGACATGATCACAGCGATTGCGCAGCATTAGAGGGGATGAACCGAATTGGCGGCGAAAAATAAATAGCACTTTGCTTGCTATTTTTTCTGTTTGCCTGCTAGCAAGATCTAAAGTGAAGGCATAAAAAGAGAATTCACGACAGTCAAACAAAATACAAATATGAAAAGTTGAAATTTCATTATATTTCAGCAGTTAGCTCTGAAGTCTCTTTTAATGCCTCCCTCCACTTGAGATCTTGCTAGCAGGCAAACAGAAAATATAGCATGCAAAGTGCTGTATATTTTACGCCGCCAATTCGGTTCATCCCCTCTAAAGCTGCGCATTCGCTGGGATCTTGTCATTCTCTTTGCGTTATTGTTGTAAATTTGCCAAGTAGTTATTGGCCGCATTCAGCGCAGACAACTGTTGTGAACTGTAATGGTAGCGCTACCTTAGTTCACGATGTTTTTCTCTTAATGTGTTGCTACTCTACACGTCAGAAGTTAGATTCAATTTCATTTTTATGTAAATTTAATTCAATTGAAAAATTTTCTCACTTAAATTTGCTGCGTTCTTTCCGCGTTTATTATTTTAACAGCGTCAGTAACAGCGTCTGACAGTTAAGCAAACAGTTGTGTTCATGTAGCATAGAATTTGTTCGCTCGATTAAAAGGCGTTTGCTACTTTATCAGTTTAAGTTAGCGCTACCAAATATATACCATTCAGCGAATTTTTACACAACAGTTGCCAACTGTTGTCTGCGCTGAATGCGGCCATTGTTGTACAGAAAGTTTTGATTTTTTGTAGATGTTTATTTGTAGCTACAGTCAACATATGACATCGAACTAATTTAGAAAACAGTTTATACATAAGAATTAAAGAGTATATATAATATTGGTAAACCTATTTATTTTTAGTAAAAGTGTTACCGTATCGGAAATACATACATACATATATATATACATACATATATATGTACATATATATATATACATACATATATATGTACATATATATATACATATATATAGTTCATATATATGAACAATTTAGCTCATTGAGGATATTTAAAGAGTATTTATGTATATTTATATAATAACAATTACGTAATAAACCTGAAAAATAATGAATATTTTCAGTAGTAATTGGATAACTAAAGTCTGCTTATCCTAAGCGTTCTATTTTTTAAACTGTTTAGCATAAATTTCATATATGAATTATATATAATTTCTTAATTTTAGAATATTGTATTTTTAATACACAACGCAATATAGAAATGGTGAACATATATATTTAGGGTATTCACAAGGTGTGCTATCATGTCATATTGTCCTAAAATTTTACAACTAAAATTTACAAGATAAATAAATGCAAATAAGAAACAGTTGTTTGATTACGACACTTCAATAAGCATAGCTTTCAGAGTTGTAATATATTAGTACTTTTTTTATATGGAAGGCAACAATAAAATGCTTAAACTAGTGTGAAACAAGTGACATTATGGCATGATAGCACACCTTGTGAATACCCTAATTGTGTTAGTGTCATGATATAAATAGATATAAATAAGCTTTAATTTTTTATATTAATTAAATAATGAAATAATTTAAATAAATTACTTAAATTATATGTATTTTTGATATGGTAATACTTTTGTTAAAAGAAATAAATTCAGTAATATATAAAAAATTTAATAATTTGCTATAAGCTCTTAACAAAAATAATTCTAATTTCATATGCCGACTGTAGCTACACAATCAGAATTCACAACGTCTACAAAAAAAGTCCAGCTAAGTGTGCCAACAACAATTACCAAGGAAATTTACAAACAAGGACGCACAGAGAAGAACAAGATCAGAGCGGAACTTTTAAAACTTTTTGATTTCATCCTACATGACGGGCTGCAGTATGAGCTTTCACACATCCTACATGTCCATCCGACCTGTCAAATCCATCCTACATGTAGGATAGTCCAAAACCCTATATTAGAATGAAAATTCTTATACAGCAGTAAGGCGGTCGTGGCAGGACAACGTCTTCCAGGGAATACTAATATTTTATTTATAGGTTTTCACTTCGGTCGGCAGTCCCCTCACTGCTATACTTTTTTGTTTTTTTTTTTAATTTGTATGATCAATATTCTTGCTAGAGAAGATTAAATTCGTGAAAACTTATTCCATAACAAAATGTTAATTATTAAAAAGTGCATTTCTATAGTTAGTTTTTTTAACTCGTTTTCGAAAAAAGCTTCGTTTTTGAGAGGCAATTCAGTCCGGCGAATGAGTTAAAGTTAAAAATTGTTAATGTATGAGTGCCGAAAAAGAACTTTTCAATAGATTTTTCCAACTCATTTCCGAACAAAAAAATAGACAGCTGATGATTCTTTTATTAACTCACTTCTGAAAAAAAAAGTTCGCTTTTGAGAGGCTTTTTAGTCCGACGAATGAGTCCAAAAGGGTTCGTTTATGAGTGTCGAAAATGAATTTTTCTAACCGAAAAAATTCATAAATGAATTAAAAAAAGATAGTTTTGGTTCACTGGGTATATGAACTGCAAATATATAAAATTTCTTTTTTTTTATCTGAAGAATTTTGGTTTTAGTTTAGAAGTAGTATTTAAATCTTCAGTTTAAGTTAGCAAGTATTCTTTTTGTTTAGTTTTACGTAATGCCTCCCAATAGGAAATGCATATTCAATGAAGAACTGCAAAATCAATACAAGTTCTTAAAAAAAATACATGCCAGTAAAGTGCAATGTTTAAAATGTTTGGCTGTTTTTTCTGTCGGTCAGATTGAATCGCAGAATATTTGCATGACAGAAGTTGCCTTACTAATAAAAGAACTCAAATTGAAAATCACAGAACGTAGAGATGAAATTTTTTTACCTCTTATGATCAAGAAAATAATTTCGGAGTTTGAAAAAACAGGAAAAGAAAACCTAAGTGAAATTAGAGATCATTCATTAGGGTATTCGCATGATCTCTATCGCATTCGAAAGGGTACTTTCCATTTTAAACAATAAATGGACTGATGAAAAATCCCAAATGAAAATTGAGACTTTAAAATCTATTTTAATAACAAGATGCAACTATGAACTTAACTGCTTAGAGTTTAAGGAATATTTACGAAGTAACGACAATATAATTAAACAAATTTATTCCTCACAAAAATACCAGTAATTTGCATTTGATGCAAAAAAATTTTTTACTATTTTTAAACCAAACCAAAACCAATGAAATGTGATTTACGTTTTTTTTTTTGTGAATTTGCGCTACTTTTAATAAAAAATAAACGTTTTTATAAACAAAATTTTTGTTCTGTTTTTTCAGTTAAAATTTATGGTCACCGTAGTTATAACCAATGTTAGTCGTTTCGACTAACACGATCAAAAACTCGTTTTTGAGGAGCTGGTGGTACATAAAATACATTAAAAGCTATTGAAAATGGTACAACTATGTAAATTTTACTAGAAATAAAAAAACATTAATATTGGTCTTTGGGGGTTTTTTTTCTTTTTTACACATTTTCATAAGCTACCTATTTCATCAGTTCGCAAAAAAGAGAGCAGTGTTGGTCGAAACGACTAACATTGGTTATCCAGGGTTAAAATAGTTTCAATTTAAAACTCTAACTGCAAGTTTGTGTGAAAAGCAACGAAGGCTGAACGTGGTGCGAGACACAGTAAGCAATACATTTTTATATATAAAAAAATATTGTTGCTCGTTTCTTTCATGAAACATAAACATGCAGTCAGTAGCGTAACTTTATTTTGTGCGCCCACCCGCAGGTTTCTAAAAGCGCCCTGCTTTTTACTTTTAGAGTAAAACTGTGTTATTACTAGATTACTACAAGCGTAGGAGAAAACAAGAGAACTCTTGACAAACAAAAAAAGAAAACAAAAGAGACTTTTTTAATTCAATGGTTATATGATGATCATCATTTATTACAACAGTTATATTTTAAAAATATCTTATTTTATATATTTTATTTTAAAAGAATTTGTTAAAAAAGCAATAACGAAAGAAATATTTTTTATAATATCAAATATAATAAAATTTATAAGATTTTATCACAAAGCAGGTAAAAAAGCATCACATATTAATGATTTAAAAAAGTTAACAAACTTAATGATTGAATAAACGGGATCAATAATTTTTTTATGGGTGGAATGATAAGTTTCAGATGTTTAGTTTAAATGTTTTGTGTTTTGCGTTACCTGTTAACTAAAGAGTTTGTTAACGTCACAAAATATGACCAACTAACTGATTCAAATAACATCAGTAGCTGACTTTTGAAAATATGAAAGAAAACGGGTAAATCGACTCCGACCATAATCGAATTTTGCCAAACAAAGACGACTTTTGCTCAAAATATTTGGCCAAAAAAAGAAAGAGTGATCGTAGAGCTGTGAAAATTTGCACGAATATCTTTAAAGACAAAATTAATAAATCTTGAAAAAGTTACACAAATCCGACCTCTGCCACACCCACTTCCCATATAAACGAAACCCATTTTTGCCTGAAACTTCATTAGGTCTTGTCTCAAAACAACGAAATTTGCTACATAAATTTCTTAGATGATTAATTATATTTTAGTAACTCAACCTTGGAAAATACTACCCACTCAAATTGACAGCTTTTTTGTTCATATTTGTAAGCTTTTTTGATTACAGCAAGGACATTTTAAAAATGGAGTTGTTTTGTGTTTTTAAATAAATTTAATTTTGAAAAATAATCAGCTGCCATACATCAAATATATCTTACATTTTAAATAAATAGGTCACCTTAAAAAAATTTATATCTTCCGTATCAGCAAGAATTTTTTTTTTTTTTTTTTTTTTTGATTTGGTGTAACGCAGGTCTAATGAAGTTTTTGTAAAGTCAAAACTTCTCAAAATTATTTTTTAAGCTTTTTAAAAATTGAATATTTAAAATTTTGTATCCCGCTTTTAGTGTTTACTTTTATGATAAACTTAAAACCATATTTTAAAAATGTAAACATAAACAGCAAGGTTGCCAGACATAAGAAATTTTAAACTTTATTTTGATATAAAAAAAAATAAATATAATTTGAATAACAAGAAAAGTTTTATTTTTAAAAAATGTAACTTGGAAATAAATTCGATTTTTGGCCGCTTATTTTATACTGTGCGTCGTTCTCCACTTTATTTATAATTTTCATCAAGGAACTTGAAGGCGCCCCTGGCTTAGCTGCGCCCGCCCGCTATGCGAGCTCTGCCGGCCCGCTTTTTACGCCACTGCATGCAGTTAAAATTCCCTAAAGATTGTCCGTACGTTTTGAAATGGAACTTTTGACTTCATTTCTTGCCATCACTGTCGTCTTTGTTCTCCATTCAATAGAGAAACACTGAAGAGAGTCGCTGAACTGGGGTCTGCGTATTCGAACGCGTGTTTCATTCCAGTATCGTTTTTTTTACAGAAAACCACAAACACATTCCAGTGCATTTGTATGGAAATCTTTACTGCATAGCGCATGCTTCAAATAGATATGGATTCATTTCCAAGCACTTTTCCCACAAATTGTTTGTTTATGAATTTAACAATCAACAGAAAGAAACACGTGATGAAAAATGTCCTCGTGTAAGCAGCAGCAGTAACAGCAGGAGCAACAGCAAAAAATTCCATACAAAAAATAATAACCTTGTTCTCGATGTTGTTGTTATTGCTGTTGTAAGAATTCCTTGTTGTCTGAATGGGTTCTAATGAAACACCCACCTTTGACTTCAGCGAGTCTTGGACGCCTTACCGCCGGCCGGTGGTTTTATATGGATCATGTGGCTAGATGTGGGTGGCACACGTTATGTTTAAATAATATAATTTTTTCCACTTTTTTTTCCTGTAATGTGGCCTTTTAATGATATGTTGCAATTGAAGCCTTTTGTGGCCATCGTCAATGTTGTGTCTGACGTAAGTGAGCAAGAAAATGCCAAAGTTACTGACGTCAGTCATGGTTATATTTGGCAATGATCCACTTTGGAGTCGTACTGTTGCCATGAGATGTTGTTATATTTGTTATTCTTTTGTTTTTGTTGCATTTATTCTCAGAACTTGAACAAACTGACTTCGAACAACTCACGAAGGCTAAGTCGCAGGCAATGAAGGACACGTTGTATCAACCGTTGTCGTACTTTCTTCGTTTGTTCGAAGAATTTCATTGAATTTGATTTTAATTGTTTAGTTTCATATTTTTGGTTTCCCCTGTGGATTGTTTGCTTTAATCGGAAAACCAAAGTAGTTATGGCAATCAAGACTTTGTTTGATGCGTGCCAAATTTATTCTGAAATGAAATCAAGGAAAAGCTATTAGTTAGATATGAAATCAATTTCGAATATGCTATTTTATTTATTATTTTGCATTCAACAGAAAAACAAGGATTATACTTTTAACCCATTATCGCCGACGGGTGCGAAAATGTTTTATTCATAGAAATTATGCAAACTTATAAATAAAACCTATAAATAAGGTTTTACAAAAACTTGACACACCCTTTTTTTGATCATGTGACTTGTCACGTTATTGCTATAAGCCCTTCAAAGGAATGCGTATTTCAACATTTTTTCCAGCGTTTTCCCTAAAAGTATGCCATATAAAAACATCGTAAAAAAACTATATTAAATGAAATGTTTATAAAAAATTACTTTTTTTATTTCGCAGTCAAATAATATTGATGTTAATCATGTTCAAAACTGATAAACCATCAAATTAGCAAGTTATTGTACAATAAAAAGCATGCTAAATGAAGTGAAATAAACAAGAGTTCGTAGGAAATTTCCAATAATAAAATTATTGCAGATAAGATTATAAGCGTGACTCGATGAATTTTTATTAAGAAAAAGTTTAAAGTGTATATAATTAAGCCATAAACTCATTTAAGTGCGCAAAATATTTAGTTTATGGCAAGGTCAAAAGGTACGATATTGTTTTAAAAAGTCCTGTTTTATTGGGCGGTATGTAGAAAATTTTCAAAAAAATAAAAAATCTTATGTATGCTTTCCAAGAAGACTGCCGACCGAAGCGAAAACATATATGTAAAATGTTAGTATTCCCTGGAAGACTTTGTCCTGCCACGGGCCGCCTTACTGCTATATAAGAATTTTCATGCTAATCGGAAAAAATTTTATATTTGCACCCCCTCAACCTTTGATTATTTCTTTCAAAATATTTTTTATTCAGATAGCATTTTTGATTTATAATTACAAAAAACTATATTATTACATTTAAATTGAATATTGTTGATATAAAAATAAAATACAGGGAGCACTTTTGAATGAAAAATAATCCTCAAAAAGGTTATTGAATTTTTTCTTTCAATGTATATGTAGAGCTGTAGCTAAAATAAAAAAAAAATTTTTTTATATATGATTTTTGTTTGATGGGTCTTGAAGTTTCTTTTAATGCATGCATTTGAGATCTTGCTACAAGGAAAACAGAAAACATAGAAAGCAAAGTGCAGTTTATTTTCTGCCCCCGATTCGGTTCATCCGTACATCCGGTTCATCATTAATGTACATTATTTTCATCTTTTATCACTTCATTATATTTTAAATTATGGGTTTTAATATAAAAAAACAAAGAGAAACGTAAACAAAATTATAAATTAAACTTATTGAAATAATTTATACTACACTTAAAATATAAAATAATTTACACATACATAAAATTTGTATTTACATACATTTCATTGAATCTCATTTACATTATTTTCACTGTTTGCGTCATTAATCATTGCATTATATTTTTAAAAAAGATACTATAGGCTTATGGTAGCTGAAATAAGAAACAAAAAGTTTTGGACGATGCAGTCCCACTCATGATAAAATTATTGTTAGGTAGCCTTGACAACTACTTATTTTCTCACGAGCTGCAATTTCAAACAAAAGAAAACAGTATCAAGTGCGTATGTCACACACATTGGCAGCTTTCAGCGGAGTCAATAGTTGCCAACTGTTTTTTTTAATATGAGTGAGAAACCTTTGCAATTAAATGATCTATTCACAACAGGTGACTCCTCTGAATTCGACCAAAGTATGTGACAAAAGTTCTCTATTTTGTTTTCTTTTGTTTGACATTCGATGGTTGAAACACGAAATGTCACTCCTACCTATTAATTATTATACCATGGTCCCAGTCAGAGAATATGCTGGCGACATTTATAAAATTACAAATGTTTTTATGTTGGTCATGAAACTCAAATACACGCTCTTAAATATTGGCTACCAGGCGCTCAGCAAATGCAGCAAGCAGGGCAAAATGAAAGAAGGTAGTGTTAGGGCGGATAGCCGGTGACCGAAACTGTCAAAAAGAAGTTGACATTTCATACAAAATCTGCAACCAATGAGAATGCAATATGAAAGCGAGAATTGGCAAATATATCAAAATGTATGAGTTTGACAGTTATGGTCACTTAGAAAGAGAACACATTCAGCCCTAACACTACCTTGTCTAGTTCTACTATGGCAGCAAGCAGCCATCAATAAGTTTATCTGCTGACAAATCGTTCCTTCATAAACCGATCACATCGGTTGCGCAACGTTAGAGGGGATGAACCGAATTGGCGGCGGAAAATAAACAGCACTTTGCTTGCTATGTTTTTTGTTGGCCTGGTAGCAAGATCTCAAGTGGAGACAATAAAAAAGACTTCACGGCCAGTCAAACAAAAAGCAAATATCAAAATTTTAAATTTATATTATTTTAGCCTACAGCTAGCTCTACATATACATTGAAAAAACAGTAACATTCAATAGCTGTATTCTCGTGGTCGTTGATATAGAGCGCGGCCTCTATTTTATTCACAAAACAAAAACTAAAACCAGCTCGATTTCTAGCTCTATTTCTGATCTTAAAATGCTGCCAAGTTTCAAGCATTTCTTGTCAAAACGAACATAGTTGGCAAATCTAAATAACTATTAATTTTCCTATTTTGACATTTCACCGCTCAATGGGCGTTTTGGTATTGTTGTTTTCTTTTGTTATTGTTCTTAAAACAGCTGTTTCAAAACTGTGATGACAAATTGATATAAATTTGAACTATCGTTGTTTTCCTGAGATTTGATCTGATTCAGTGCCACGGGAATGCAGCTAATGTTTCGCAGCGGAGCAAAGGGAGGAGAAAGAATCATGCGTCAGCAGAGGAACTTATTGATGGTTGCTTGCTTATGTTTTCTAAGTTTCCTATCTTGTTATCTTCGCTGTATGTATTGATGACGAGAGTTACTCGGAAAAAGACAATGACGCAAACCAAAGATTTAACCTCTACCAAAATCTTTCAACGCGCCTAAAGAAGTTTTCACTTCAAAAAAGTGCTTTGTCGGCCTTTGTAGAATAGTGGAGAGTACGCTAGACTATCAACCCAGAGGTCCTTGGTTCGAATCTGAGCTGGGGCATGGTTCTTTTCACTTTCTTTGTTCTTTTCTACATTTAAGAATTATGAAAAACTTAAATCCACAAATAAATTGTGGAAAATGTGGAATTAAAGGGCAGGAACACAACAAAGGGCTGGAAATGTTTGCCGAGGTTAAGGCATAGCACTGGCCTCGGTTAAAAGCAATTCAAATTGTCTTTCACAGTTGTTTCGCCTAATCAATAAATCATATATGGTTCCAATCAATTCCTCTAAATAATTTATCCCTTTCCTTTTAGATCAAAGACCAAACCTTGTTTGTATAAGGCACATGCCTTGGTTCTTTGATCTTTTTAAAAAAAAATAAATAAATAAAATAAATCTGTTAAAGCCAAGAATAGTGCAACATTAAATTGAACGAAAAGCTATCTTCAGAATTATCTTTCTTAAATAGCAAAGTTTTATATGAAATTTATGGGTTAAGTAAATAATTCTCTTTTAGTGGCTGCAACAATATCTTAACCCATATTAACATATTATCTTTGATCTTTGATCTTTTTATAAAAAAAAAAAAAAAAAACTGCAATCGATTAAAGTATTTGTTTAGTGCGTTAAGCAAACAATTAATTAAACTCGCCAAAAAACCTTGAACTTTGTAATTATAAATAAAAGTTATAATGGTTAGACATAATGTTTGTTTCAGTCAAAATAAATGACGTTAATAGCGTTTTAATGCGGAGTTAACAATTTAAAATAACTGGATTTACATTGTTTGCGTGAAAAAGGTTTTTTTTATTTTTATTGCTTTCTATTTCAATTTTTGTTTTTGGTTCTGTATGTTTTTTTATTTCTTAAAGGTTTGTGCACTCTTTTTTTTAATTCTGATACAAACAAAAATCAACTAAATTTTATTAATATTCATAATATTTGATTTCTATTAATGATATTTTATTTGTAATCAGCACTTATTTTAGATGCATTTTTTCGCCCAGCGACAATAAATGTTATTAAATTCCTTATCTTGATTTTTCTAACTGCGCAGTTTTATATTTTTCTAACTGCACAGTTTTGAGTTAATAAAATGCAGTGAATTGTTGGATTATAATCTTTATATATATTTATTTACTTAAACTTATTTGGTCACGTAGCATGTAATCAGTTCAGCAAGGTACTTACTTTGGAATCCATAAGTAGAATATTCATAGCCTAGAATATAGAATAAAACAAACGATTTTTGGCAAAATTATTGTTTATTCTTCCACTTAGTCCACTTTTAGCTTGATACACTTATTCCAACGGTTTTCTAACATTGCTATGCAATTTGAATATTGAGATTTCTCAAGATCTCCGGAATACTTTTCAGTTTCCGATTCGACCTGCTCAATCGTCGCAAGCCTCCTTCTCTGGAGCCAGCTTTTTAAGTTTGGGAACAGATAATAGTCGCTGGGGACCTACCCACTCTTTTGCTAATTCCTTATGGCGTTTTCTTTTCTTAAAAAATTCTGCATTTTTTTTGCTTTCTTTGAGAATAATGCGCTTTTTGTGTTCCTTTCTCAAAAAAATGTTGACCTCTAAAATAAATCGTGTTCTTTTCTCGAAAATTTTGACCTGAAAAGTATAAAAAATGCAGAATTTTTGCACTCTCAAGTTCAACGGTTTCAGAGTTCTGCCCTCAAATGCTACCAACTGAAAAAACAAAAAAGTGACATGTTAAGAATATATTGAACGTTGTATTGACATTTTATTAAATAGCGAGCTAATTCTTTTCAAAGATTTATTATAAGTAAACACAAAATGGCTGATATTAACGAAATAGCCACATTAGTGGTCTGTTTTATTAAAACTAAATTGCTGGATTGCGATTTCACTGAAGATTTCTGCAATTTATTTGATGTTTCTCGATATAGCAGGGCAGCCAACACAATATTGAAAAAGAAGTTGCATTTTTATGTTCTTTTCTCGACTAATAACAGGTCAACATTTTTTGAGCTCAGGTCAAAATTTAAAAAATTCTGCGCTCTCAGAGGAGCATTTTTTCTCTCTTTGGCGAGAAAAGAAAACGCCATTAGATTCTGGGGTATAGTGGTTGATCCATGTTTCATCCATGGTTACTATATTTTGCAATCAGCCGGATTTTGTTTAAAAAAACTTTTAAATTTTGGTATAAGACTCGAAATCAGCGAACCCTTTATACTGCCAAACATGTAAAAGTACTGGAAAACAAAAAATTTTAGGGTCCACCCTAGCGTCAGACAAATTTTTTTTTTTATATTTTATCACATCAGACTCGAAATCCCCCTCTTATACTGTCAAAAAAATGTACTTATACCAAAAAAACATGTACTTATAGTAAAAAGTAACATTTATTGGGTCCACCCTCAATATTAAAAAATTTTTAAAATTCGAAAATGTAAATCGAATACTCTAAATAGTTAATTATTTTATTTATATTAATGAGCTTGACCTCAAACAACTCTAAGTCATATGAATATTTATGTTCAATTCATTCTATACTTATTTGGTTTACTTTTTTCGGATCAATCACATATGAGTACTACTTTGGAAACTACTTATACTTATGCTTGGTTTTCACTATGTCATTTTCAGTGGTGAGTTGTTGTCAATCAAATTGAAAATGACAACATGTTGATATTTTTTCTACATTTGGCAATCTTGGAAAATTAAAAACAAATAAAATTATTAAATGGAGCTACGCAGAAAATGTTCTAGAGTTTTATAAAGGTGATATTTCAGGTGATAAAATTGTGTGTCGTCATAAAAATGACATAGTGAAAACCAAGCTTTATTCATACTCATTATTCAAATACATTCTTGAGTGGTCACTGTTTTTGTGTTGTGCTGATTCGACTTCTTTTGAACTCTACAACCCATTATTTTGTTTGGATTGTTTCTTTCGCACTTTTTTTTTCTTTTGTTTCTTTCGCACTTTGTTACGCAGAAAGTAATGCTTAATCAAGGCACGAAATTCTTCTTTATTATATTTTTATAAGAATACCAAAAGTTGTTTAATTTACAACACTGTTACAACACTATTCAGTGACAGATCGATCTTACATTTATGCAGTCTAACCAAAAAACATTTTAATGTCGGTTCTAAGTTTAGTGTAAGCTTTTTGACAACAAATTCCATAGAAATAATGTCAGAAAAGCTCACACTAAATTTAGAGTCGACATTAAAATGTTTTTTGTTTAGGCTGATTGTGTGCTCATGTTAAGGTTGCCACCCGTCCAAAATGTCATGCATTTGCAGAGTAGTTGTGCCGTCACTTGGAGATCCTCAGCATCTTCAACTTTTGTTCAAAATTACTCCTGTTATCATGATCAAACACAGACAGGCGGGTATGGATAACGACTCAGAAGCTTATGCCGATCAAAAAATGTTTACTTTTCCATACTTGACACGCCTCTTAATGGGTGCTACGAACGAAATGACAAAGTAAATATCATGCTTATTCGGGGGTTTGAACTAGCGTCCTTTCCGATACTAGTCCACTGTTACTACCACTCGGCCATATTAATTGTTGAAATAATTCGTGTATTGAGTTTATTAACGAAAATGCTAAGTATAATTTTTTTATGCTTTTCCGACCTTATTTAAGGGGGGAGGGGGTAGTAGCTCTCGGTAGCTTTATTCGGTCAAAAAATATCGTATTTTTAAGAATTTTTTTTCAAGAATACGGTTAATATAAATTTATTTATTAATAAAGAATATACAGTGATGTGCAAATAAATAGGAACACCTGTCTTTTGAATACTGCAAGAATTATATACAAGAAGCCTCAGATATAGCATTAGTTCCCTCGGTTAGTTAATGATTATTTTAGTAAAAAAATGCAAGGATGATAGTTACCCCCTCCCCCCTTTAGGAGCTAGAGAGGAACAACTAGAAAATATGTGCCATTTTACTACATATTTAATGTATCTTTTATCCGATTTCCAAAGTTTATAACTTATTGAAAAATTATTTAAATAAACATTAAGTTGTTTATAAAACATTTTGCATAAAGTCACATTTAAGAAAGTTATAAGCAACTAAATTCTAAAAAATTTTTAATTCAACTTTTATAATAAACTAGCTGACCCGGCTAACGTTGTTTTGCCATTTAAATTTTCGATCGTAAGTATAAATCGAAAGTAGAATATTAAATTCAAGACTGAAAGTTGTGTGTCGCAGTTTTGTCCTAGGAATTTTTTGGGCCCGATTTCATATGCAGCTGTACCGGGCTGGTTACCTCAAGTAAACCGACAGTAGATTCCATAATGATATCGAGCAAATACGTAAAGGGAAAATTTTTTTCCTGAGCCCGAGTATGATGACGGTCCATTCTTTGATGGAATTTATGGCAGAAAGAGAAATGGAGCGGTGTAGACGATGACTGCCGATAAAAATAAAAAAACACCAACCATTCATTTTCTCAATTCAATGTATTTCATTAAAGTACCTGACATATGCATTGTTTGATCTCTTAAAAATTAAATATTAAGGTTCTAGTAGAAACGTAACGTAATTTCAGGATTTTTTTTTTTTTTTTTTTTTGAGCGAACATAAATCTATTTTGGCATTTTTTAGTGTATATTTCAAGAACATTATACAATTTTTTTCGATGAAAAATAATTCAAAATGGCGGCTGAAGGTCTCGCTGATCAAGGCCGTGTGTGGCGATAGCCGATGTGCGCTGTACACTCTACAGCCCTGCCAAGTGATCTGAAACGAAAAAACCAAAAAAATTATTAACCAAGATGAAATTTTGGGGCCTTGTAGATTTCCGATTTTAATAAACCCTTTTTACAAAAAATGGCTGCTCTTTGAAAAAACCCTGTTTTTCCTTCTTTATCTTTTGCTGAAAAATAATGATAATAAATTTTTTTGAAAACAACGCTTCCTGAAGGCTCACTACATTAAATAAGCTTTAATTTTAGCCGTCAAACATCGAAATCGGTCAAGCCGTTGAAGCGTAATCGTGTACAGCGCGGAAATAAAGGTGTTAGGAGAAGAACATTTATACCTATTTTATACTCCCTCGTCTAATACGCTATGACTCGTAAAATAAATTAGATAGGGAAATATCCTTTTGACAACATACTTTTAAGATCCAGAGGATAAAAATAAAGCAAAAAACAAAAATTTTCCGTCGATTTCTACTAGAACCTCTTCTTAAGTGAAAAAAGTAATATACTATCCCAACAACACTCAGTTCGTACGCCTAAATATTTTTTAATATTAACACTTTCAACTTTTATTTATATTAAGAAATCAATGTTTTTGATACAACAAAGTTTGTTGTAATCTTAAAGCTTGATATTTCATTTCTAAGTCCGCGTTAATAGTTTTTTTGCAGAGCTGAGAAGTTTTGCTGAAAAATGCTTTGTGTATAAACATATGGGAAAAATCTCAGTGTTTATAAGTCAAGCTGACTCCGAGCATAAAGCTACTTTTTAAATGGTTTTTAGCTGTTATATTTGCATCTCGCTTGCACCCACAAGCAGAATGCGTGCACTATAAACATGAATAAGCTCAAAAAGCTACTTTGTGAAGCGTTGAATCAGCGTTTACTATGTTAAAAAAGGCACGAAAAAGCTGCTTTATGAATCAGCTTCAGCCAAAGCGTCCACTATGAACGCGGCTTTAGAACTAACATTTTAAGCTTAAATAATACAAAAAACTTTGTTGTATCAAAAACTTACTATTGGGGTTGTATACTTACTATTGAGGTTGTAAGTTTAAACCTATTTGCTAGCAATGGTAAACCTCAGAGAGCAAACGCTTCTTGAGACCATATATAAAAAAGCCGTTAGGAGTCGACGTTAAACAGTAGTAATCCAGTTTTTGGTCAACAAAACACACAACACAACTGAATATAAGAAGCTGGGTCAAAGTTCTTTCAAGGGCTGAAACGGCCCATGGGTTATTTTATTTGCATAAAAAAAAATCCAGTGAAAAAATCGTGATAATATTTGAATTCAATTCTGTATTATAAACTCTTTTATGCTCTTCTTCGTATACTGAAAATTTTTCCACACCTTTAGTAGGTGGTTTGAATGGAAGCGGAAAAAAATTAATCTTTATACCTGGCCCGAGTGGAAGTCTACCTGTCTGCCAAATATCGAAGCAATGAGTATTTCCGGAGGTGTGGAATATTTCCCATAAAATATACACAATTTTCATACAAAAAGCTTCATCGGGTTTTTTGCAATTTTCCAAATTTTGCTTTCAACTTTTCCAATTTATCTTTTTATACAAACGTGTCCTTACAATAACAAACACAACAAAAAAATCGCATATTTGGGCTGTGTGGGAGGTTCCACGCCCCCTTGTTTAATGACCATAAAATTTTATCAGTGAAACGGCATGTGCAAATCATGGTCGAATACTGAATTCCGAGGCTTTGCGACCTATTATTTAAATCAATTCGATATCGCAAATTTGGGCCCTATAGGAGTGCCACACCCCATTTTACAACGCCTATAAAATGTTATTAGTAAATCGGCACGTATAAATGGTGGTCGAATACCAAATTCCGAGGCTATGCGGCCTATAAACCCAAAGGTATTCGATATCACAAATGTTGGTTATATGAGAGGTGACGCGCCCCCTTGTCGAACGCTCATAAAATGTTATTAGTGAAACTGCATGTTTAAGTTGAGGTCGAATACTGAATTCCGAGGCAACCTATACCTTTAAATCTCAAATCTCTAAACCTCATTTTACAACGCCCATAACGGCAGGTGTAAATTGTGGTCGAATTCCGAATTCCGAGGCTGTGCGGCCTATAAACCCAAAAGTATTCGCTATTGAAAATTTGGGGTGTGTGGAAGGTTCCACGCCCCCTTGTTCAACGCCCATAAAATGTTATTAGTTAAACGGCACGTGTAAATCGTGGTCGAATACTGAATTCCTAGGCTGTGCGACCTATAAGCCCAAAGCTATTCAATATCGGAATTTTTAGCTGTATGGGTTGAGCTGCACCCCCTTTATCTCTTTTAGCCTTGTTTGAGTGGAAATCTACCTCTCATCCAAATATCGAAGCAATTGGTAAAGAATTTGAGGAGGTGTGTGATATTTCATATAAAAAATACAAAATTTTCATGTAAAAAGCTTCTTCGGGTATTTGCAATTTTCCAAATTTTGCACACAACTTTTCCGATTTTTCTTTTTATACAAACCTTGTCCTTACAATAAGGAACACAACAAAAATAAAATCAACTAAATCGGTCCAATCGTTCTCAAGTGATAAAACGTCATACATGTGGCAATTGATTTTTATATATATAGATATCTTGAATATTTAATACATTTTTTTAATATCTTTTTGATGTAATTTTTTTAATAATAAAATTTTCTTTTACCTTGCTTTTGATCTTACCATAGTACTTGAGTTCTCAGTGCAAACACAACTTCATTTTAATTTAAATCGGTAAGCTTTTAGTGTGGTACGATTATAAAACGGTTTTTGTATCATTGGTTTGAAGGTCATGTAGTTTCTTTTTCAAGACGCTATTGACTTTGAAGATCGGTTAAGAGATAAATAAAGTAGAGATTAAGATGTAATGACACATATTTTGAAGTTTTTACTTTCTAGCTCGGAAAAGGGGGACGTGTGATCCTCATCCATAAAGTTTTATACTCGCCTAATCAAGGAGAATCACCACCCGAGAGAATTAATGCTATATCTGGGGCACCTTGTATATAATTCATGCAGCATTATATACAAAAATACAGATGTCCCTATTTCTTTGCACATCACTGTAACTCAGTCACATTCTAAGAGTATTCTGTGAAATTTCATTTAAAAATATGAAGAAATGAGGTGGTAATAGCAATTCTTAGTGGGCGCCTCAAAAAATAGGTGATTTGCTGTGGGCACGAGAACTCATTACTGGATCATCGGAAATGAAAAAATTAAAAAAAATTTTATTAGTGGATAAGTCTCTGAAGGCAACGCTGTCGAGTTTAAATTTTTTTTCACTTTTGGATTTTTAGTAGTGCTTAGAAGTCAAAACACCAATTTTTGACTTAAAAGTCTACAATTCAGCTTTTATAAAAATTAATTAAAATTAAAATATCGGAACAGTAGGTGTGGTTTAGGTTAGGTTAAGGTGGCGGCAGGAATTTAGACCAGCTCACTTTGACCATAGTATTGGTCCGCTGTGATACCACAGAATGGAAGAAGGGAGTAATTATGTGAAACTTCTGTTTAGGGTGTTCTTAATGTGGCAGAAGCTGTAGAAACATGTGATTCTCTCGTGAACATCGTCGTAAATTGATGTGTTTGAAAGTTCCTTGATAAGAAATAAGGAAAGACAGGTTATAGCGTAGGACCCATACGTAGCGTAGGCTGGCCAGGATTCGAACCCGGGACCTCTTAATGACAGTCAAGCTCGCTACTACTAGGCTGCCGAGGTCGCCCATCGGTACAGTAGATTTCGAGTAAAAGTGTCTACCGACTTTGGGAGTTGTGGGAAAATCAAATCAGAGAAACTCGAGCGAAGGAAATTGAAAAAAAAATAAAATTTTTCGATAGTTTATACTGTATCAGAGAGTATAAATTATATAGAGATTTCAGTTCGAAGTTCACTCATGTTTCGTTGTACAAGCGTCCGGAAAATAGAAAAGCAAAACAAAAAGAATTATGCTTTTACCTCAGCAGTTGTTTCATGTGCACCTATAGAAAAGTATAGGCAGCGTCAAAATGAGCGCTGAGGCAAAGCATAATTATTTTCGTTTTGTTTTTTTATTCTCCGAACGCTTGTACAACGAAACTTGAGTGAAATAGCATTCGAAGTCGAACTGGGACCTCTATATAATTTATACTCTCTGACTGTATTCAATAATATCTCCTCAAAATAATTTTTTGAAACTCGAATTATTTTAAAAGTAATAGCCATTTTAGTGTCATCAGTTAAACTGCTTAAAACTTAACTTAAAAGCTTTAAACGAGTTTTTCTCGTAACTTTTTTTTCCAACACGTTTGACATGATATCTCAAGTTCTAATTTATCTATTAACTTAAAATTTGGTGTGGGAGTTTCTTATATATGGCTCGGGATAGAATTATGCAAAAACTTTAAAAATTTTAAAAAATTCAAAGCTTTGAAAAAAGGTAAAAAAATTACTTATTTTTCAGATAACTTGTAATTTCGTAATTAAAAATTAAAAACAAAAAAATTATCATCCCGAAAACGTTCAAGTAACCTTTGTCTGTGGTTCAGTAGGTGCTCTTACGACTCGATATTGTATCTGCACAATGCACCATCACTCCACGCTCTCTCTTTCACAAGGTACAACAAGTTGTAAGTTACAAAAATTTGCGGACCATTAAAGACAAAAAGTCACGTGGTACAACCACAAGGGGAAAAGCTTTTAGGTGAAAATACTGCAAGGCACACAAAACAACGTGGTACAAAACGGCGCAAGGTGCATTAAATTGTTAAGTTCAATATATTGCAAGGTACAAAGGGCCGTAAGATACAAAACGTCGCTAAAATTTCGGTCAAAAGTCGAGAGTTGCAAAAAATATGAGGGTAAAAAGTAGCAAAAATAAAAGTCTCAAGCTAGAAAAGGTTGCAAGGCAAAAATTAAGTCGCAAGGAACAAAATATCACAAGGTTAACAAAGTAGTGATATATATAAATATTCACAAGATTTACTTTTTAACGAATGAATAAAAAAATCGCACGTCATCAGTTTTGTACACAACATGACACTATACTACTATACTTTTGAGCCACTTAACACAAAAATCTATGCGTTCAAAAGTTCTATGGCTATCAAAGTGGAAAATTTTAAATTGTGTTTGTTGCGGTATACGTATTTGTATTTCCCAACACAGAACTGATTGCGTCAATAACATCTAATACTCAGTTTTATTGTTATACAATAATTGTAAATGCAATAAAGATATATAGCAAATACCTGTGTGCAAAGAGGCAAAACATCTTTAAAATATAAAAATTTTTAAAAAAGTTTAAATAAGATGTTCTTATTGATATCTCTTCAGTGACAAAAGCTTGTAAACTTTATGCTTAGAACTAAACTTCTTAACTTCAGTACTCGTAAAGCTTGAAAACTTAGTAAGAACAATCGTACAATTTTATGATATTTTTCGATGCATGTTGATTAACCATGTTGGTTTGCTTACCATATGTAAAATAAAGTTTATAACAGCAAATTAACTATGTTATCTGAATTATCTGAAGTATATAGTACTATTTTTTAGTTTCATATTATCTAGATAAACCAAATGTTCATTTATTATATTTACATTTCTATATTATACCCTACGCGTACTGCATAAATTAACTTTGTCGTTCCGTTTGTGACGGCTAAAGGGAGGCGTGGTAGGTATAGAAAAGAATATCCGTTCTTGATCGGCATCAATACCTGTGTCGATTAAGTCATGTCCATCTTTCCGACTATCTGTGGGCACGGTTACAACTACAATTTGAAAGCTGTGATTTGAAAATGATCAACATTGGAAGAAAACCACGCCCATCTCCCATACCAAGTTACTTTATCACAACAACTAAATCTCTTTACATTATGTGACACTATATGACTTAAAATTTTGCAAATGAGCTTTGACATTTAATATGCACTGAGTATGAATTTCAACTAAATCGAATAAAAACCACGTCAATCTCCCATATAAAGTGACTTTATGAAATCGGAAAGGTCTCTGTATATTTCACAAAAATTTCTAAATTAACTTGAAATGTGATTTTTTTTTATTTTTAATGTTCACTTTGTGTTTGAAATTTAGCTCAGTTAATTGAAAACTACGTCTACCTCTCATACAAAGTGACGTAATCACAATTGTAAAATCTTCATAAATTCCACACGAATATATTGTAACTGTATTTTGTGCATGCACTTTGATACATAAAATTTACTCTGTGTTTGAAATTTTAAATAGTTGTAATAAAACCACGCCTATTTCTTATACAAAGTGACGTCATCAGTATATTGAAACCATCAAAGCTTCAAATGCACTTCTGCGAATGTAAGCTATATTAGGGTTATTTTAATTTCAGCTTGGTCGAAGATAATTTCTTACTAGGTTCATAATTATTGTTTTGTTTCCTCAGGTTTTTTCTATATACCTTGCATTATTTGCCGGCCCAAAGTGGCACAGGCCAAAAACTCAAAAGCACAAACACAGAACATATATGTATCTAATTTGCGTCGCAATTATTTTATCAAACAGAGCTGGTAAACATGAACACAATTCCATTTGTTTACACAATAAAATAATAGGCGAATTACAAAGAAGAAGGAGAAGATGGCAGAATATTTTTGCACAAAAATTTAAATTTGTAATTACATATTTAACAAATAAATATGTTAATGTTTTTCTAAACAAAAAGTGTTTCGTATGAGAAATAAATATGAAAGATTAGTATTAATTTGAAAACCATTAGAACTTGCTACCTCTGCACTAGAACGTTCTTAACCCTTAACTGGTACACCTTAAAAAAATTACACTAACAGTACATCTGGTCCCAGGGACCACACCACTTGGTTAGAAATGTATCTAACCAACACAAATTTGGTTAGAAATATATTTGTTTTGTTTTGTTAGGAACGTCTTAAATAAATTTTTTTTTTTCCTATTTACAAAGAATTTTTCGAATTTTTTTGAATAATTGAATTGAGTTGAATTGCATTTTAAATTTAATAATAAGCTCAATAAACTCTTTTGTTTTTTATTCTTGATTTATCCCACAGACCAGGTGTACCAGTTAAGGGTTAAAGGAGCCTAAATCCATAAGTGGAAGAATATCTAGTAATCTATATCTAGTATATTTAGGTTTTTCTAATTAATATGTTATATAGTTTATATGGAATAACATTTATAGAATGTTGACAAAATTCCCAATGAAAATGGGCAATATATAAAACATTTATTTATTAAAAACTACAAATTTTTCTCCCCAAAGGAGCGAACATTAGTGAAGTTGGTTTTTTCTTTGGAACAATTTTTGTCTCATTTATAAACATAAGTTTATTTACTAACAAAAATTATCTTTGTGTTAACTTTAATTTCGCAGTTGGTATGTTTTAACTATGGAAAATCTATTACTAAATTGATTTAAAACTAAAGCGTTTACATCCGCTCATATCTTTTCTTTGTGAAATTTAATATTATTTGCAATAACATGGTTAAAAAATATAATTGAAGGTCACCTTTCATTATATTATAAAGCTTTATAGCTTTAAGGTACCAGTAGCGTCGTAAATAATAATTTCAAATGGAGCTTTTAAAAATCTAAAAAGATCATGAGTCTCATAGTACCAAATCTTTAAGATCTTGAACTTAAGGGGGGGGGGGGGGGGAAGTGGGGCTAAAGTTGATTCGGTCAAAAAAAGGCGTATTTTCAATAATTTTTTTATAAAACTTATAAATTATAGATTTATTTTGAAAATTAGTATATTATAATACAACATTTGGAGAATATTTAAAAAAATGTTGGTATAAAAATATAAAGAAATAACGAATTTATTGCGGTTCTCCGCTGGTGCCTCGAAAAAAAATTTTTGCCTCAGTATTATTCCTCAGTACTTACAGATTACCTGAAATAAAAAAAAACAAATTGTTTTGATTAGCTAATTAGTTTCTCTTTAAATTGACGCCAAGGTTTTTTATTTTATCAAATTTTAAATTTTTTGCATCATTTTAATGTTCAAAAGTCGATTTTTTGACAATAAAATCGACCTATTTGCTATTGTAAGAATGATACTAATTGCAAAATTTAAAAAACTCAACGCCATTTGATAGTTATTTGTATGTAAAAGGTGTTTTTTATAGAGTAATACAAGTTTAGATCATAATAAAATATAGTAATATATTTTTAATATCAATGAAATGGGCTTTATTGGATAGAAAATTTTATGACATTAATGTTTAAATATGATTTTGGCCATGTGGGCAGGGGCTTCAAGATCTTATTTGGAGCTTCTGGACCGAATTCAACGTCGTGCGATATATTTGATAGGAGTTGAAAGTATTTCATCCTCTCTCAACTCTCTTGAGCATCGACGTAATGTAGGTTGCCTAAGCCTTCTGTATAGGTATTACCATGGGAAGTGTTCAAGGGAGATACATGGCCTGACGCCACCCCAGGTCCACTCGGGCAGCTGTCCAAGCCCACCCCTTTACCATTGCATCGATGCCTAATAGAACCTCGCATTACCGCAATAATTCGTTCTTTAGTCGCGCGGTTAAGTTGTGGAATAGTCTCCCTGCGAGCGTGTTTTCCGGCAGTTTTGAGCTGTGCAAATTCAAAACAAATCTTCACCGACACTACACCATCTATCCACCCTCCAACTAACTATCACCCATCTTCCGAATCAACACAATGCTTACGCATTTATAGGGGGCATCCCCTGAGCGTTGGTTCAGTCTAAAAAAAATGAAAAAAAAATGTGGCCGCCACGACTGCCGCGTACAAGGCGCAATCTGGAACACCAATTTTCACAAACTTTTCGCAGCATTTGCGGCCGTATTTCGCCGATAACTCTTCGAAAGTTGATTTCCAGGTGTTCAATTGTTTGTGGTTTATCGACGTAGACAAGTGACTTTACAAAACCCCAAAAAAATAATCCATTGGGGTTAAATCACACGATCTTGGGGGCCAATTAATTAGGCTATTTCGTGAAATTGTTTTTTCTTCAAAAGTTTCCTTGAGTATATCAATTGTAGCGCCCGCTGTGTGCCATGTGGCTCCATCCTGTTGGAACCACATATCAGCAAGATTAATGCCAGCTAATTGAGGTACGAAAAAACTTCGAATCATGTTCCTATATCGTTCACCATTGACAGGTAACATTCTGACCATCATCGTTTTTGAAGACATATGGGCCAATGACTCCGGCAGCCCATAAAGCGCACCAAACAGTAATTTTCTGTAGATGTAATGGTGTTTCGACAAAAGTTTGTGGATTCTGCTCACTCCAAATACGACAATCCTGTTTATTTACGTACCCATTCAAACAAAAATGGGCTTCATCGGAAAATAAAATTTTCCATGGAAATTCAAAATCAATATCAATTTGTGCTTTAGCCCATTCGCCGAATCGGCGGCACATACGATGGTCGTTTCGCTTTAACTCAGGCACACGTTGAATCTTGAAAGGTTTTAAGCCAAGATCTTTTTGTAAAATCTTCCCTAAAGTGGAAGGACACAACCCCAGTTGCTGAGAACGACGACGAATTGATTGATTAGGATCATCTTCAATGCTTTCCTGTAAAGCGGCTACAGATTCTTCAGTGCGCACTGTTCGGCGTCTCACGGGATGCACATTATCAGTAACAGTAAATGTGATCCGAAAACGATCTATTGTTCTTCGAATTAGCAGCTCTGAAGGACGATTATGTACGCCATGAAATGGACTAAGTGCACGATAAGTTTGACGAACAGAACTATACGATCCATAATAAAATGTCAAAGCAAATTAAACAAAAAGCAACCATCAGCTGTTAAATGGGTGGTCAACTAAAGCAGTGATGCCAACTCAAAGTTGTATTACTCTATAAAAAAAACACCCTTTATAATCAGGGTTGCCACTTGTAAAAAAATTTAGTTACCAAAATTTCATCAAAAAGTTACCAAAATTATATAAACAAACAAACTTTTTTTAAAGTAAGAAAATCAATTAGATTATAATTTTTGTTAATAAAAAACATTTATTCAACATTAAAATATTTAAAAGTATAAACAGATATAGTGGTAAAATAAACTTAGTTAATATTATTAAATAATATAAAAATAAACTGGCCATTTCAGCCCTTGGAAGGACTTTGACCTAGCTTCTATTGATCAATTGTGTTGTGCGTGTTGTTAAATGTTTGATCACAAATGACCGAGAACGGGACCTACGTGTATTATGCCGACTCCGAACGGCTTATGTTCTCCAGAAGCTTTACATGGCAATTTTTACTCTCTGAGGTTTGCCATTGTCTGCAGAGAGGTGACGACCGAACAGAAAAATTAATTCAATTGAAAAAACTTTTCTGTCTGAGCTGGAATTGAACCCGGGCTACCGCGGCTCTTTAGCTTAGGGACCACGCACTCTACCCACTAGGCTACAGTCGCCACACTATATTATTAAATAGTTAGTTAAAAAATTAAAAAATGTAATATTTCTTCTTTAAAATTTCTTATTTTTAATAACTAAAAATCACAAAAGTAAATAAAAAGTAAGTAAAATTCATAAACTCATAAACTTATAAAAATGAGACGTATATCTTTTTTATTTGAATTAAATAAAAAAATACATACATACATACATAAAAAAGTATAACTTTTTTCTTGTTTAAAATTTATTTATTACATTAATATAAAAATCACAAATAAGTAGAAAATTCAGGTAGACGTAATTTTTTGTCACAAAACAAAAAATATAAATTAATGGTATTACAAAAATCAGATCCTTAGCTTTTTTATTTGAAATAAGTAGGACCTAAAAAAATATACCCCATTCATTGGCAATGAATACTGATTTTAAGAAAGTAAATGAATAAATACAAAGGATATGGCATTTAATGCTTTAAAAAAATTATCGGTTTCTTATTATATTGTGAGAGAAACGAAAATTTTATTAAATTTATTCAAAGCAACTTTAAGCGGCTGGAAAACCTTAATTTTTCAGTAAGTTAGTTTAGAAATTTTTCATATAAATTTTTCATGTAATTAATTTTCGTTATTTCAAAATATATCTGAAACTATCCGCAATATTTGCAAAGGTAAAATGAATGCTTAAATTTCAAAGACAAAAGATATTTTTATGATTCAGACACTTCACGGTAGCAAATATTTTTATTATGAAAAAGTTTTAAAATTTATGATTTTTAAAGGACATTATTTTAAAGAACTTGTTTACAAAAATGGTTAGACCTAATCAGCCCTATTATGAATAACTTTTCAAGTGGAATCGAAAATGAGAGTTTTAATTTTTAAGATAAACCTCAAGAACATTCAGGAAACTTAACAAGAAAAAAAAACATTCAAGAAAAAATAACTTAAAAATGTCCAAAATGTTATAGAGCTTAATCTTAAAAATTAAAACTCTTTTCCAATTCCGCGTGAAAAAATATACATGATAAGGCTGAATATTTCCTAATCAAAGCTGTCAACTACGATCGAAATCGACTGATGCAATTTAAAGATATTAGGGCAGTTCACGATCTTGTTGCATCGTTG
This sequence comes from Dichetophora obliterata, assembly GCA_963920525.1. Classification (NCBI taxonomy): domain Eukaryota; kingdom Metazoa; phylum Arthropoda; class Insecta; order Diptera; family Sciomyzidae; genus Dichetophora; species Dichetophora obliterata. The sequence goes on along the minus strand of OY986437.1, from coordinate 244,128,148 downwards.
CAAATGCAAAATAAACAGCTTTTACAAAAACAGAAAGCATATGTTGCAAAAGCTTTTCAATGCTTTTTGTTTTTGTAAAAGCTGTTTATTTTGCATTTGCAACTATTCAACAAGATCGTGAACGGCCCTGTTATTCTGTTAGAACATAACAGGTTTTTACATTTTTGCCTATAACTCATAAACTAGAGCTAATGGCGAAAAAAAATCTCAGTTTTAAATCTTAAAAATTTTCTTCTAGTGACCACACATAATGAGGCTTGTCTCTCATTACGAAGAGTTCCATTGAAATCATTATGCTATTTATTGTATTAAAACTCAACTAGTTTCGTAGCTTCGTTTTTACAAGAGACTTCTTTGGCCGCATTCAGAGCAGACAACAGTTGGCAACTGCTATGTGAAAATTCGCTAAATGGTCGAATTTTGGGAGCGGTAACTAAAGCTGATCAGGCAGTGGACGCCATTTAATCAAGCGAACAAATTCTATGCTACATGAACACAACTGTTTGCTTAACTGTCAGATGCTGTTAAATTAATAAACAATTGAATTCAATTTAAATTTGATTTTAAATTGAATCTAACTTCTGACGTATAGAGTAGCAACACATTCAGAGAAAAACATCGTGAACTAAACTAGCGCTACCACTACAGTTCACAACAGTTGTCGGCCTTTGTTAACGTAAAATTTCAAGATTGAAATATTTTGACATTTTCCTTTGACATGGTTCGCAATATTTTCAGATGATTTTAAATACAATTTTTTATATAAATCTTGCAAACAAACTGATTATTTTGAATTTTTTGGAAAAACTAAAGGGCAAAAGTTACCAAAACTATAAAAAAATTACCAAATTACCAAGTCAAAAATTTTCTACCAAATTTGGTAATTAATTACCAAACTGGCAACCCTGTTTATAATATGTGTACAAATTTTAAAAATGATCGGTTTAGTAGTTTTTTTGGAATGGTGGTCACCGACTTTAAAAATGATATGTTTGGCAAAATCGATTTAAAGTTTTTTATACTCGAACATCCCAGTATGAGGGCCTGTCGCTTGAAACGCTGTATCTTCATTAGTTTCGCTCCGATTTACTTGACACAATACTCTCGACATGTTGTACATTCAGAACATTGTTGTACATTACATTTTGTGCATTCAAACAGTTTTTAAACCTACCCTCACCCCCCCCCCCCCCCCTCCCCCCCCCCCCCCCCCCCCCCCCCCCCCCCCCCCCCCCGATTAAGAAATTTACGTAAGCCCATATAACCTCTGTTCCATATTCTTAGAATGTTTGTTCATTTTTGTTTTTGAAATAAAAATTTACACCTTTACAAAAAGCAATTAGCTTTTCTGAGGTAAAAACGAAGGTAACTGGGTTTATGGAAAAAATTCATAATAATTGTAAGAAAATTTGGTACTTTTCTGAAAAAATTTCGATTAAAATTAAATTTACCCAAAAAAAAAGTATATTTTTGGTTTAGCTGCTTAGTTTTTGGTTTTTATTTTGTGTTCTTATCTAAAAACTTTAACTCAATAGCTTAAAGGTATTTTAATTCTCTTTTAAAATATTAAAAGTACCTACGGAGAAAGCAGAGTCAATTTCCCTTAAATGACTGGTCCCGTGACAGCTTCAATGGACAGCTATCTCAGGACAGATCTGATATAACTCGTCACGGAACAGATTTTTTGTGCCTGTTACGGGACAGATTTTTTTTCTGTTTTTCGAGGTCTGTAATTAGATAGGTCTCTTAGGTTATGCAGCAGGTGGTAATTGACCCCTGTTGATTAAAACGCCATGTAAAAGTGACCGGTCGGTTTCATATGTTCACGCAGAGGAAAACATAGTTGCAACAACCATGTTTTAAGAGGAACATAGTATGATTCGGATTACGATTGTTGCTAAAATGTTCTTAAACATATAATATTTTCTTTGATCATGATAAAATGATTACAACAACCATATTTAGAAAAGGAACTTTTTGTAGGAACCAAAATATTATTGAAACAATCATTTTTCTCTTATTGGGCCAAAAATAGAATGATTGCAACAACTATATTATGAATTTATTTTTAGGATCCAGAATATTATTGAAACAATAATTTTATTTTTTATTTATTTTCATGCACTTCAATTTCCACAGCTTTTAATTAAGATATTCTCCCGAGGTTTGCCATTGTCTGGGCTGAACAGAAATATTAATTCAATTGCAAAATCTTATTGATAAAATTTTCTGTCCGAGCTGGGGTTTGAACCGCGGCTTTTTCGGTTACGAACCACGCACTCTTCCAGTAAGCCATTCATAAACATGGTACATTAAGAGCATTGTCACAAAAATAACAATATTTGTGATAAACAAAATATGGTCAGAATTGCGAAATATATTTACGGTAAACAGAAATATGTTTGCTCAATTAAAGTGGAAAATGTCACTTTTCTGCGTGCTGTTTTTAGAATAAGGCGATTTAAAACAAAACACAATAATTGAACAGTTGACAAACGAAACGGCACATAGCCAAGAATCGATAAAACTTATTGTGTCTAAATGAAGTGAAAGTTTTTCCTGCAAACTGTTCAGACACAATAAATTCTTTCGATTTTTGGTTATGTTCTGCTTCGTTTGCCAACAATCAAAGAATAGTTCAGACAAACATTCAAAATTCTAATATGTTTGTCTCTATAATAATATTCACATTTATCATGATTGACAGAACTACAACATTTTTGTTGCAACTTATAGTTGAGGCAATCATAGTATGTTGACGATTTCAATGATGTTATGATTTCAACTATAATGTTATTTTTGGTACAATCATTAGTAAATAATGACTTTATTAAGGCAAAAATTTGTGTTTGCAGAAATAATACAATAATTTTAGTAAAAAAAATTTTATTGTTGTAATCATATCTCAACCATGTCTTTTCTCTGCGTGTTGATGGCAGAATTTGGACAGGTCCCTATCCCTTGGGGAACTATCACGTAATGGGTTCAGAGCCGGTTATTTTCTCTGTAGGGTATAAATCTGTGTAGAGATGTGTTAGTTATGTAGTTAAATGTATAGACACCTATGACTTCGGTTTTTCCCTTCTAGCTCCTAAAGGGGGGTTTTGTGACCCCCACCACTGCCATAATATTTTGTTTTTGTCTTGGCCCAAGGAATCAACCAGCGCCGGATTGAAACGTTGATCAGGGACACCCTGTATTGTCTACCTTAAAAATCCCAAAATTTATTTGTGGTCAAAAACCAAAAATTGAAACAAACACAATTTAAACCAAAATTTTATGAAAACCAAATTTAATTCAAAAAGAAAAAAACGCATACTTTCAACGATAGCCTATTAAATTATCCAAAAATTCTATGTACGAAGGTAGTCCCGTTAAAATAGGGGTTGTTGTTTGAATAGAAATACTATAAGGACTGCGCCGAATAAAATTGTCCCATACAAAAATGATAAAATCTCTTAAACCAGTTGTCCGATTTAAATAAAATAAAGAGTTTTATTTTTCAAATTCTACTCAGATAACATAAAAATTATGAGAAATTAGAAATTTTTAGTTTTTAATAAAAAATTTTAATTTTTCAGGAAAGCCTTCCATTACTGTTTTAATGGTAGCATCCGACACCCTCACAGCTGCTAGATTCCACTTTCTTTGGAAGTCTTGAAGGTTTTTGGCCACTTTTTTAGTTGTTTTGACTTCCCTTTTAACTAAAGTCCAGTATCTCTCAACCGATCTAAGTACTGGGCAGTTTGGTGGATTAGCATCTCTAGGCACCAAAACTGCTTCATTCCGTTGGAAACAATCTAAGGCCACTTTGCTGTAGTGACATGAAGCAAGGTCAGGCCAAAAAAACGTGGACACTTCATGTTGACGTAAGAAAGGCAGCAGTCTTTTTTGCAAACATTCCTTAACGTATATATCGCCATTAATTGTGCCGGATGTTTCGTATGATTTGCTTCTTTTGCCGCAGCTACAAATTGCCTGCCATACCAGAAACTTCTTTGGAAATTTTTCCACTTTTTTGGAATTAGTCGTATAAAATTCTTGTCCAGGAAGCTAGGAAAATTTAGCTAAAATGTTAGTCTCGTCGTCCATTATGCAGCATTCAAATCTATCAACATAATTTTGTTTCAGCTTTTGAGCTCTTTGTTTGCGGTTTCGTTCTTTACGGCGTTTCTTTCTGGAACTTTCTGAACTTTGTACGTCTTAAGCCCAGCATCTTTCTTTGTTCTGCGCACAAAAGTTTCTGAACATTTAGCCTTCCTTGCCAATTTCCTTCCCAATATGCATGGATATTTCTTTAGGAGAGTAACCACTTTCTTTTCCCTGACTTGATCATGTGGACCCTTTTTTGCCAGAACCAGTCTTTCGATCAGTGCACAATTCTTCCTTAAAGTGTTGTATAACGCGAGAAATCGTTTTTCTATTAGCTACTACCTCTTTGGCAATTTTTTGGAATGACTACTGGGGATTTTCTTGAAAAATTTTAATAATTCGTTTTCGCACTTCCAGTTCGTTTGCCATTTTCGCGTTAAATAAGTTTCCATAAAATTAAAGCAACGCATAATATTTTCTGACATTTATTTCAAAGCTACTAGATCAAAATTTTTAAATTTTAAACTTTGAATAGCGCAGTTTGGAAAGAAATGTGTGGGACAATTTTATTCGGCGCAGTCCTTAATAGAATGTAAAGGTAGAGTGATTCAAAAAAATCAACTTTTTCGCAAATCCACTGAGCCCGACCGGAAATGGGATCATTATATCAAAATATAAAAATGAAAATTAAATAAAAAATTTTTTAATTATTAAGATGGTGCTACCAGCAGTTTTCTGTTTCAGCTGGAGAAAATCTACAAAAAAGATTTAAAGTTTAAAAATTCACTCATTTTTAAAACGAGTTAAAATTTTGGAAACTAAATTTTTTTTTTAGTCAATAGAGAGTTTAAAAAAAGAATCGGTGGTAGCTTTGGTTCCCATGGAAAAATTTTTTTTTAAATGAATACATATTTTTAGCCAAGCATTTATTCCCTTTTTCAATATAATTTTACAGACGTCAAATAAACTAGGATAATACAGCTTATTTAAGGTATAATTACAGTTTCGGAAAGAGAAAAAGTAAGCCATTTTAGCTCATAAATAATAAATTTTGATAAAAATTATCAACTGCTTTTTATAAATTGACAATTTTATTAAAAAATGTTGTTTTTGAGCTTCAACTTTTGTTTTGAAATAAAAAATTACAACAAACACATAGAAATATTAAAAATACTCGGTGACTATTGTCAAGTTACCAGAATAGGCGTCACCAGTCAAAAGCCAAATCTTAAAAGCCAATTTTTGAATCACCCTAATGAAAAGGGTCAATAATTTTCATTTTTATTTACTTTTTTCAGTTGGAATTTAATGACATATATGACACGTGAGTGAGTCGTGTCAAACTTTCATAGCATTTTTGTTCAGTATTATTTGACATTTCAGCATGGAAAGACTCACCACAGTGTTTGCAAATTACTCAATTGTATAACTAGAATCATAGTTCAATGAGAACTGTATGATAATTAACTGTATCCGATAAAATTTTTTTTTTTTTTTTTAATTTTTTAAAAATTACCTCCAAGCCAAAGAGCCTTTACAAACCTTTTATAGAGCTTATATTTGTCGATGGTACATTGTTTAATATTTGTTTGGATACAAATTAACTCTAAAGAGAGAACCAGTTCGTTTGGGTAAATTGGCTCTAGAGATTCCCCCATTGTTTTCGGCACCACTGCACGATATAAATAAACTTTCTATAGTATTGAAATTGTAAATAATGCCAAATACTTGAAGCTGTTGTGGTTTGTGGATTAGTGCATACAAGAAATACAGGGTGGTTAGTATACAAGCACATACCTCTTAAAAAATTAATGATGATTGCATATATACTAGGGAAGTCAATCCCGGGATGACGGACGATAGAAACTCCTTTAAATCCCACGATTTTCTTTCCCGGATCCCGGGATTTTTAAATAAAAAATTTATATTACAAATATTCATGTAAATGCAACCATTTCATTTTAAGTTGATATGAATAAAGAATTATAAAAACCTTTTGTTGAGGCTGAAAAAGATTGTTATGACGATGAGTGTGAATCACTGGAGCAAAGACTTTGCAAAGTTTTAGAAGAATTTGCAGCATCGGGAAGTCAGCTCTGTCTTTCAAAATTGTCAGATATTCTGACTTAGGAAATAATTTTGTTTTGTGGTGAAGGAATCGTGATCGAAACTTACAAATTGCGTACGATTGTCGTACAACTATTTCTCCAACTAGCATAGAATCAGAAGGGTTCTTCTCATCAGTGGGTTATATTTGAAATAATATCCGAGCAAAACTCTCTAATAAATAATTAGACGCGTTAATTAGCTTAATGTATTACTTTAAAAATAATTAAAATAAAAAATTTCATTTTAAAAAGTCTTTTTCAACCTTAATTTGCCTTAAACACAAAAAATCATGAAGACGGTGTCTACAAACTAAAAAATTGTTAATATTTACATAATAATACCTTAAACTGTTCTGTATACTATTTTTTATATACTTTTTTGTTCTTTAAATTAATACAATTTGCTTAGCCATTAATATTATTTAAGTTTTGTAGTGCTTATTAACAATAAGGGTATTCACAATTGTATGGTATTGTGTTTTTTTGTCACAGTTGAAAACCACAATTATGAGCACCCTTTTATATATAATTTGTTTTTGGAAACCTCCCACTATAGCTTTTTGTTACTCTGCAAATAAATTAACTATCCAATTTGATATATTTTATTAATATATGGCATAAAAAAGTGTAGCTTGCATTTTGAGCTTCTTCCATTTTTGCAATTAGAAAATAACTTACTCCCGATCAGTTGTTTATGGAACTTTAAAAACCACGTTCGTTAAACATATCATTGGTCTTCTTAAAACTACCACACTTTTGGTTTTTAGAGATTTCATGGAAAACACCAACAAATATAAAAACCGCTTGGTAAAGTGTGTTATCAATACCACGGGGTTTTTTAACTACACTGAAAACAACGTAAATGTGAATACCCGTAATGTATTTTGTTTTCTTTCTTTTGCTTTATATATTATTTCATGTACATTTTTTAGTTTCAAGTAAAAAATAATAAAAAATAGTATTAAAAAGTTTTCAATTATTTACTTCTTAAAGTTTTCAATCCCGAACTAATTGAGATTTTCATTCCCGATAATCCATCGAGAAAAGCTTCCGGGCTTGGACTCCCTAATATATACATAAAATCAGAGAAAATTTTGATAAAAATTCATTTATACAGCAAAAGATGTTACTCATTCTAAATTTTATTTAAAAATTTTCTCCGACAATCAAAACACGTCGTAGCAAATAACATAAAAAATCTACGAAAGAATTCCGTAATGCCTTTTTCTTAGTTTCTACAATAATCGTACTACGACGGACTCAGTGATAGTGCTGAATATGTTACTGGCTGAATGTATTATCTGACAGATATGCAATGTATAGATGCTTTTTTACTCTTCTGTGTTCACTTTATTTCTATCGTCCCATGGCGTTATGCCTTTTTTATCTTGGCTTCAACCATTATATATTAAAAATATTTTATCCACGATTCACACCTTCATATCTCCAATTTTCATCAAATTTATAGTTTCGCTAGACAAACATAAAGAACGATGAAATTCACAATTAAATTTCTTAATGCATATTAAAAAAATTATATGTTTTTCTGGTTTCAAATTGGTCAAATAACTAAAATCACAACATAACACGTTTTTGTCGTTTTTCAATTATTTCAAAACAGAAATATAGGAAAATTCTGAAAAAAAGCACATAAAAATAATTTTAGATATGGCCATTTCCACGGAAAAGTCTACCGTGACCAAAAAATTAAAACTCATCAAAAACTTATTATTTTATGATATTATCTAAGAAAAACATTTCAACTTTATTAATTTAAGCAATTTATGCATAAATTCATTTACCACGTTGATAAAAACGTCTGTATTTTTTCACAAATGTAGTTTTCCTTTTTCGTAAATGTTTAGTAAATATTTCGTAAATTTTTTGTTTAAGTAAAAAAGGAAGATAATAAAAAAATTGTTGAAGCAAAAAAAAATCAATTTGTTTTTTAATTACTAAATTATATAATTACTTAACTACCTAATTACTTAATTGCATAATTGAACTACAATGGAAATTTAAGTAACGCAACGCCAGTAACGTCACGCCAGTTCAAAAAACCTAATAAAAAAAGCCAGAAAATATTTTTAAATTTTATGACTTGGAAAATAAACTTATATTATTTCAAATCCTTCTAAAAAATGTTTTGCAAATTCTTCTTTTCACTTCTTTTTTTTAACGTAACGTCAGCACATATTTTTGCTTATATTTTTAAATCCTTAGGGTCGATTGTGGTCATTGTTTTTACTTAAATAGTTCTATTTAATTTCTACACAAATATAAAAAATCTTTTTTTTAAATTAGACTATTTCATTCTTTTTTTTTTAAACTTCTTCGTACAAATCGTACGTAATGCCAGTTTGGAAATGCCCATATGTGCTGGCAGTATAAAAGGCTCGCTGTTTTCGAACCTAATGAAAGAATTTCAAAAAATGTTTGACACTAGGGTGGTCCTTAAAACTGTATTTTTGACTTTATACTCTTTGTATATGGGCATTTCCGCCAAAAGGTTTACCACGACTGAAAAACTAAATGTTACTTAAAATTCTTTTAAAACTCCTTTATAGAGAAAAATTTTTTAAATTTATATAATGAGAGTACTGAGAGTTGATAAAGAAGGTTTGAGTAATTTGAAATAAAAAGATTAATTTGAGTTTCTAAAGAATAACAACAAAAGTTAAAAAATGGTGAAAAAAGTTTAAAAATTTTAACGAAAGTTGGAACTTAATAAGTATAATAAATATGTACTCGTATAATACAAAGTTTATTTCAAATTTTTTCCGTTTTTTTATTTTTACGGGCCTGAATTACACATTATATGTTTTTTCTAGATCAATTAATTAAATAAAACTATAAAAAATTTGAACTTCTTTGAAGAGAAAAATCTGTATTGTCTGTATGGTTTGTATAAAAATAACTACAAAAACATTTTTCAACAAAACAGTTGTAAATCTATAGCAGCATTATACCAGATAATATTAAAATTACTTTGATAAAAAACTCGTGCACACTTTCGTAGATTTTTTTTCGTTAAAATTGATGCAGACAAAAACCACTTCTATTTTTTTGTAAAGTAACGCGTTCTTTTTGTTTGCTTATGTCTTTGGACAATACTTTCGATCGCTTTCACTTTTTATACTAAACATAGTACTACTAGAGTGCTATCAAAAAATCAAAAACAGGACAAAAAGGTTTAAATTTTATTTGCTGTTTTCAATTAAGATCAAAAAAGGCGTAAGAACGTTACGTGCGCGACCATGAAAATACCCATATACATGTATCATAGCAATAATGTTGTGCGATGATGGGTTTGGTATGATAGTAATGCCTTTTGGTATGTTGAAATGGTATGAGGTAGTAGCATATTACTGCTACAATGTTTTACTACTAGTCTGTACTACTATTTCTAATACTACTACTTTTTACTGCAATGTTTATTATCTGCTACTACTTATACAACTTTCATCTAATATTTCGTACTTTTATTTCTGCTACTATTTCTACTACTATTTCTACTGCTATTTCTACTACTATTTCTACTACTATTTTATACTTTTATTTGTACTACGTATAGAGTGATGGTATGACCTGGAATTGAGAATTAAAAGTTCAAAATAAGAGATTAAAGGCATTTTCAAATACCTTACATCAAATATGTTATGGAATGATGGTATGATATGATACTATTACAACAGTCAATGTTAACATATTTTATTTACTCGAATCATTTGATGAAATGGGAATTTTTATCAGGACTATTTTAACAAGTAAATTATAAACATACAGCAATTCAAAGATCTTTACTTTTTTTTTGTATAAGTTTCACTTCTATCGTGAACACACCTTTTTTAAATAAGCCTCTTAACTATTTACGTTACATCAGTTTTGCATGAAATGACTAATGTGTGAATGTATAAATAATTGCCTCTATTGTGCCTTAATTATGATTAGCCGAATAAACTATGAGTCACCCTGTAAAATTAATGTAAACAATGAAATTAGATTGCATTTCAGCGTATGTTTGTAAAAATATAATAACTCAGGAATTGTTTGTAACATTCCAGAAGGCGAAAAATATGTTGTTGTCATTGTTGTTATTTGTAGAAAATATATGAAGTACTCTTATTATTGTTATTGAAGTTAGTAGACAGAAAAGCATTGCTTATATTCATTTAAATAAAACAATTTTAATAATTCTAACTCTATCTCATTTCGCTTTCTTTACTTAATTATTTACAGTAACGGTCGTGACGTAAGGGACGGAGTTGAAGGATTTTTTCAATATCGAAAAACAGCACCGGAAGCGGCCATATCTTATATTCAAATTTCGTAATAACGAAAACAACCTTTAGTTTTTAAATTCAGTTCACAAAAAAAAAAGTATAAAAAGTACCATTGAAGTGAATGAATAAATTACAACAAAGCCAAAAGAAGACTTATCTCTGTGTGTAAATAAGAAAACATTTCAATGAATGGATTGATAAACATACCTAAAAAAAAGAAGAAAAAACTAATAAAAAAGGTACTTTAAAGAAAGGCAAAAACTAGTTATTTGCGTCATTGAGAGCGATATTAAACGATTAATTGATAGATAGAACGAGAGAGAGAGAGACTCCAAACAGCTGTTTGTTGTTGTACATGCATGTTTACAACGTGATCAATGTACGCCCGAGTTTTGACCGAAAAGAAAAAATTTTTGTTTACGAGATCTTGGCAAAGAAAAAAAACCGAAACCAACAAACATACCAATATTAAAAAAAAAAAATAAACAACAAAAACTTAACTCAAATAAACCAGAGTGCAAAAGAGCGCAAATAATAAACCCAGCCACACATCATAAAAATAATAGCTACGTATGCTTAGCTGTATAGCTTTATAAGCGCCTATAAACTAATTGAGAGTAATAAAGATAGTCGCAACCACAACTGTGCGATCCAAAAGATACGAATACCCGAGCTGTAGCGAATCATTTTTCTATATATACTCAAGCCAAAACAGCAAACGGCATAGAAAGATCATTTTAGTTGATTTCAGCCTTTTGATCGGGTAACTTCTCAAAGGACCACTCTGTTAAGTGCAAAATTCTAAGTGTTTTTTTTTTAACTGTGTTTTTATTTAATTTGTGCTCACAACTCTTAAGTGCTAAATCTGTATTTGAAAAGCGCAGCATAAAATCTTTTTCGATGTCGATAAATTCGCCAATACACCAAAACTCTTACCTGCTGTAAACAGGACAAAACATTAAAATATTTTAAATAAAAATCTGCGTCCAGCCGCGTAGATTTACAAAATACTGCATAGAGAAAAACAAACTCAAATAATAACGATCGTTCGATCGTCAGTAGAGCGTTTAGACAGAAAAAAGAGCTCAACAATACAAGTGTGTATCGGGTTGTATTTAAGCCAGTGACTTTTGTGGACTTGTTGGCAGTTCGTTTTACGCGAGGCTGTTTGCGTAAATAACGAAAAACAAAGAAAGAAAAAACAACAGAATACTATCTTAAAATTGAATTACTAGACTTTAACTCAAGAGTTAAAATATAAAAAATTAACATAGAAAAGCTTGAGCACAAACCAAGTGTAGTAACTTATAAGCTTAAAGGACTACAAAACAAGTCAGGATATTGGGGCCTTGGCCGTTGTATGGGTAAGTTTTAAACATTATTACAAAATCCTATTAGTCTTATTTTATAATTTTAACCAATCGATCGGTATTTGTTGAGAATGTAGAAAACTGTTGCGCAGTTCATTGTAAAAATAATTTGTTTTGCCTTTATGCCTCATTCCCCAAAGCTGTTGTGTAGCTGCACATAGCTACAAACAGGCAAAACTGTTGTTTTCTCAGAACAATTTTAATTACCTTGCAACTTAAGAAATTTTTGCAATGACATACATTGTGTTTGTATTTTTATTTTTATTTGGTTTATTTTTTTCTTTTTATTTCTGCAAAACTTAATAAATGCCATCTTAACATAGACAAAAACACAACCATTTTTTGTCAACAAAATACGTGGCATTACTTTTATGTTTCATTTATCAAACGTGATATATATGGTTTTTCGTAAATTTGTATATATTTTTTTTTCAACTCAAACGTACACGTTTATCAGTTGCTAGGCGCTGTTTTTTTATCAATTTCTATACTAAAACTATGCTATTATTAAAAGTAATTAACGCACAGTGGTGTGAACATGGGTTTTTTTCACTCAGGTGCCAAATACGAGTAAACATGACTCATTCAAAGTCTACATACATATATGTATGTAAAAGCATTCATATGAGTATTGTTTATGGTTCTCAAATTGTTATGACTAGAGTTTTGTTCAATGAGAGAATCAATTTTTATTTACCTGACTAAGGTCATAAAATCATAATCTCAAACAGCTGTTTTATTTCGACATTTCTCGGCAAAAATATTTCTGAACGCAACCTCCCAGTGGTAAATGGATACATAACGTTACCAATTATTTCTTAAATACAATCCCTGCAAACATTTGGAAGCTGATTGCAATAGAAGTTGATTTTGCGAAACGATTGTGATTCGCCCAAGAGTTCTTTGGAATATGGATCGCTTTTCGATCTCCCAAGTGATGAATTCGCGATTCAAGAAAAATCTTCATATCTTCCTTCGCTCACTCCAGCGACCGTTGGAAGATGGCTTGCTTTTCGATCGCTCCAGTGATAAATATGCGATTCAAGAAAACTCTTCAAAATCTATACTTGCTTATTCCGGCGTTCGTTGGGAGATGAATCGCTTTTCGATCGCTCCAGTGATAAACATGCGAAAACTCTTCAAAATCTTCATTCGCTTATTCTGGCGATCGTTGAAATATGAATCGCTTTTCGATCGAACAAATGATGAATACGCGATTCAAGAAAAATCTTCAAAATCTTCATTCGTTATATTCTGGCAATCATTGAAAGATGGATCGCTTTCCGATCGCTCAAGTGATAAATGCGCAATTCAAGAAATATCTTCAAAATTTTCATTCGCTTATTCCAGCGATCGTTAGAAGATGGATTGCTTTTAAATTGCTCCAGTTATAAATTTGCGATTCAAGAAAACTCTTCAAAATCTTCATTTGCTTATTCTGGCGATCGTTGGAAGATGAATCGCTTTTCGATCGCACAAGTGACGAATGCGCGATTCAAGAAAAATCTTCAAAATCTTCTTCGTTTATTCCGGCGATCGGTGAAAGATGGATCGCTTTTCGATCGCTTGAGTTATAAATGCGTCATTCAAGAAAAAAAGTCTTCAAAATATTCCTTAATTTATTTCGTCGATCGTTGGAAGATAAATAGTAATAAATATGCGATTCAAGAAAAACTTCAAAATATTCCTTCGTTTATGCCGGCGATCGTTGAAAGATGGATCGCTTTTCGATCGCACAAGTGACGAATGCGCGATTCAAGAAAAATCTTCAAAATCTTCTTCGTTTATTCCGGCGATCGGTGAAAGATGGATCGCTTTTCGATCGCTTGAGTTATAAATGCGTCATTCAAGAAAAAAAGTCTTCAAAATATTCCTTAATTTATTTCGTCGATCGTTGGAAGATAAATAGTAATATATATGCGATTCAAGAAAAACTTCAAAATATTCCTTCGTTTATGCCGGCGATCGTTGAAAGATGGATCGCTTTTCGATCGCTCGAGTGATAAATGCGTGATTCATAAAAATCTTCATATCGTACTTCGCTCATTCCAGCGATCGTTGGAAGATGGATCGCTTTTCGATCGCTCCAGTGATAAATATGCGATTCAAGAAAAAACTTCAAAATATTCCTTCGTTTATGCCGGCGATCGTTGAAAGATGGATCGCTATTCGATCGCTCGAGTGATAAATGCGTGATTCAAGAAAAATCTTCATATCGTACCTCGCGCATTCTGGCGGTCGTTGGAAGATGGATTGCTTTTCGATCTCTCAAATGATGAATGCGCGATTCAAGAAAAAGTCTTCAAATTATTCCTTTGTTTATTCCTTCGATCGTTGGAAGATGAATCGCTTTTCGATCGCTCCAGTGATAAACATGCGAAAACTCTTCAAAATCTTCATTCGCTTATTCCGGCGATCGTTGAAATATGAATCGCTTTTCGATCAAACAATCGCTTTTCGATTCAAGAAAAATCTTCAAAATCTTCATTCGTTATATTCCGGCGATCGTTGAAAGATAGATCGCTTTCCGATCGTTCAAGTGATAAATGCGCAATTCAAGAAATATCTTCAAAATCTTCATTCGCTCATTCCAGCGATCGTTAGAAGATAGGTTGCTTTTAAATTGCTCAAGTGATAGATGCGTAATTCAAGAAAAAAAATCTTCAAAATACTCCTTAATTTATTTCGCCGATCGTTGGACGATCGATCGCTTTCGCGATCGGCCAGTGATAATTACGCGATTCAAGAAAAATCTTCAAAATATTCCTTCGTTTATGCCGGCGATCGTTGAAAGATGGATCGCTTTTCGATCGCTCGAGTGACAAATGCATGATTCAAGAAAAATCTTCATATCGTACTTTACTCATTCCGGCGATCGTTGGTTTGGATTGCTTTTCGAACGCTCAAATGATGAATGCGCGATTCAAGAAAAAAGTCTTCAAAATTTTCCTTCGTTTATTCCGTCGATCGTTGGAAGGTGGATCGCTTTTCGATCGCTCCAGTGATAAATATGCGATTCAAGAAAACTCTTCAAAATCTTCATTCGATTATTCTGGTGACCGTTGGAAGATGAATCGGTTTCCGATCGCACAAGTGATGAATGCGCGATTCAAGAAAAATCTTCAAAATCTTCATTCGTTTATTCCGGCGATCGTTGGAAGATAGCTTTTTATTTAAAACAATTAAAAATCGAAACAGGCCACAAAAAAATTTAAAATTTTCCATAAAATTAATGTTTGTGTTGAATTGCCGTATGGAAACTGAACATTAGTGTTCGACCGAATATTCGGCATATTCGGCCGAGTTTTCAACCTTGGGCTTCGGCCGAAAATAGCTGAAAATTTGCCGAATGTTTTTGTTTTTTTGTAATGCAAACAATTTTTTAATATTTTTTTTTTTGCATTTTTGGATAGAAAAATAGAAATCGTCCAAAGCTGGAAGTCCACGTCACCCCGTGACTGCTGCAGTATATTAATTAAATAATTATTGATTATAATCTGAATATTTTATACAATCTTCTTCAAAGTACTGTTGATATACCCAAAAAGTTTAAAGTACCTAATTTATTTACTTTTTCCAAAAAAGATTAATGAAAATTGCATATTTTACCTTTAATGATTGCCGTTTTTTGTACTGAAATTATGAATAAATTAAACAAATTGAAATTATTCGTATTATTATCACGAAAGCAAGGCCTAAATTTTATTATTTTTGTTACTTGGAAAAAATTTTGTTAGTATTCGGCTTCGCCTAAAAATCCACATTCGGTCGGATACCACTCGAACATATTCATATCAGCACGATATCTGCTGGTCGATCTTTTTGCTGACCGATTTGACAAAACATGTCGCCTATAAAACGACTTGTAACGTTCAACAAAGACTGAGAAACACTAAAAGCTATTCGTTTGCCCCTCTTGTCGGCGAATCGCTTAAGAACCCCTTGCCGATTCATGTGCGACTCTTCCCGCGAATCTCTAAGGACTTCTCTTGACGATTTGTTTGAGACTCTTCCCAGCGAATCGCTTTAGACCCCTCTCGTCGATTAGTTAGCGACTCTTCCCAGTGAATCAATTACGAACCCTTTTGACAATTCGTTCGCGAATCTTCCCAATGAATCGCTTACGAACTCTTTAAGCGATTCCTTCGTGAATCTTCTCAGAGAATCGCTTTTATGGCCTCAGTGCTTATATCCGCGATATCCGGATGACTCCCAAATGTTTTCGCCGGCGATTGTCTCATCTTTCAAACAATTCGCTGGCGATTCTGAGGCGATTGAATATGATTGCAGGGTTGTAGCTTCCTGCCCCCCCCCCCAAAGTTTTTGCTAATTCCCAACTACATTTGCTTAAACATGGCTACTAAAACACTGATGACATAACCTTACACAGTAACGCACGCTGGGAGTAGACTAGGTTCGTATATAAGGTTGTGAAACTTGTCTTTTTCTGCCTTTGCTTGAACTGTCACTGTGCTTTTCTTTGTTTTATGCATTCATTTTCTTGATTGATTTTCATCCATTCTGACAGTTCGACCGAGCCCGCTCTCAAGTGCCACAACCTTATAAATGAGCCTTGGGAATAGATACCCCATGGTAAATGGACACATGACCAATCATATCTTAAATACAATGTAGCTGCTAGGCCTCCGAAGTCTGTTTACAATTCTCAATTACATTTGTTCGGACATGGCCGCTAAAACACTGATGACATCTACCTTACATAGTAAGCCACGATAGGACTATGCACAATATAGGAGAGAACAAAACTGACTGACGCACAAAACTGGAGAGAACACAAACAAATTGAACAAAAATCCTCTCTACACCAAAATCACAACGAAAACGAAGAACACACCGAAAAGAACCAAACACAAGCAAATGACGCCACTTATTATTTTAACAATTATTTTACAGATTAATGAACGAATTTACTACCTTTTATCGAGAATTTAAAATTTATATTAAATATCACTTGGTTATTTTATACATAAGACTTTGTTCTGGTTTAAAAATATAGATTAATCATTAGGTATCAGAAACACACTTCACTGCAAAATTTACTGCTAGAAAAAACGATGTATCTACACAGACGAATAAAGTCAAACTGTTGCTTGAACACTGAAAAGAAAATAATTTGAGCACAAACAACACTTTGTCACACCCTGCTTACAGTTCTGCACTACAATGTCATCACCGACAAATTTTTAACAAGCGGGTATGCACAAGATAGGTGAGAACCAAAAATATTCTATACGCCAGAAACACAACGAAAATGAAAGAAACCACCAAAAAAAGAACCAAACAAAAGCAAATGTCGCCAAAATTTATTTTCAAAAGAATTTTTACAATTAATCAAGGGAGTAAAAACTTTTTTCGGTAGCACTTAAGAATTTGTTATTAATTAAACCTTAGTATATCATAAAACTTTGTTCGGGTTCAAACATAAAGATTAATTATTTTCATAAATACAATTCATTGCAAAACTTCCTGTAGCTACACAGACGAACAAAGTCAAACTGTTGTTTGAACAATGAAAAGAATCTATAGATTTAAACAACATAAAATTTTGCCACATCCCGCTTACAGTTCTGCATTACATGTCATTACCGATAAATTTTTGCAAGCAGGTTTTCATATAAAATATGCCAAAAACAATGGACATTTTCTCCTTGAGTTTAAAAAAAACGCAAAAACGTTTAGCTTAACGCACACTCAAAGAACTGATTGTTTGAAACAAAACGGTTTTTTTAACAGTGAAAAAAAAACTAGTAAGGAATTATCTGCGACTGGAACGAAGTTAAAATAACCCCAATGCCGTATTTTAATACATTCAAATTTTGGAATGTTGTATTATTTTGATGTCGTCACTTTTAAAGGGCGTAGTTCTTATCGATATATTTTAAATTTGAAACTCGAGTAAATTCTAATTATCAAAGCTTATGTGTAAAATCAAGTTTAAACATTAATTTTTTTTTTGGAATTTATGAAGGTTTTACTATTATGATGAAGTCACTTTGTATCCTTTTGAGGGTTGGCTGATTTTTCATTTTTTTTTTTTTTCTTAACAAATTTCAAATATCGAGTGCATAGTTAAGATTGAAGCCATTGTACTAATTTTTTTTTAAATTTAAGGGAATTTAGCATTTTCATAAAGTAATTTTTTATGGGAGGTAGGCGTGGTTACAAAATCTATAGTAATATTTCATATTAAAGTTTAAAGCTTATTTGCAAAATTTGAAGTCATTAGATTACTTTTTGTGAAATTAAAAGTAATTTTACAGTTTTGCTAAAGTCACTTGTTATGGGAGATAGGCGTGGTTTTCATCTGATTTGTCTCATTTTCGGATTTTATATGTATTTTAGAAATAAGGCTTATATGTTGAATTTCGTTACGATAGCTCTAAAATGACAGCTGTTATCGTGATTACAGACGGGCATGGATAAATCGACTCAGAAGATGATTCTGATAAAGAATATATATACATTTCTATACCTGCCACGCCTTGTAAACGGCATTACAAACGGAGTGACAAAATCAATATACCCCTTACGCATTTTTATGTGTGTGGTGGTATAAAATTATATCAAGCTAAATTTTAAATTTTGAAAATTAAGCCAGAAAATTATTTTTTATAGATTTGAGCGTTCGGCCCTTGTTCATCCCTTGTTCGGCCCTTGTGTGGCTCTTGTTTGGACCTTGTTCAGCCCTTGTTCGACCGCTGTTTGGCTGATTATACTTTTACTCGGGATATAATAATTTTGAAACTGTTTAAAAAAGTAAATGTAAAGACATATGGAAATTACTGTATGATAATGAAAAAAGCAAACGAAAATTATCTTAGAGCACAGAGAACTTTATTTAATTTACATGGGCATTTTTGCCGGTCTCATTTTTGTTGACGCTCGTTTTGAGGCTGTTACTATCGATAAAGTTGTTGACTTAAATAATAATGAATCAGACAACAACAAAAAAAGAAAATAACAGCACAGAAACACATTAAGCAGTATTTATTTCCAGACTGATGATTCACATGCCTCTATTTATATTATCCAGAAAACAAGGTTATTTCATAGAATTATCAAAACTCCCATGTGTGTATGTTAATGATGAAACAAATGTATAATAAGTATTTCTTCAAATATACATGCATTCATACATACATCGTCATGAAATAAATTTCTTCTAATGACAAATAAAGTCATCAAATAGCCTTTTGACAACCCATGTTCCTATCAGTTGAGCACAAAGTTCAAAAACTGACACAAAAATAAATTAGCTCTAATAAATGAACAGAGTCCAGTGACTGGGAGAGTATAAAAAACATATATGTATTTCGTAGTCTAGACATTGAAAAACATAAAAAAAAATTATCGCATCGTCTGTGTGCTAAGAAAACAAACTTTAAACATCACGTGAAACTGAGAGTTCGAAATTTTTTTTTTTTTTAACCAAAGGCTAGGTTAGGGCATACAGCTCATTTCCTGTCCTTATCGTAGACTAAAAAATTGTAAATTATTTAAGGAAACACGGCTTAAAGCCCTTTGGGAGCTTGTTTTAAAATTTTGCATGTAGTTGTAAGTTTTGTTTACTTATTATTCACAACATATTTTTCACTATGAGCGGTAAAGTTTAATTGAAAACTTCAACTTTTCTATAAAATTCTTACTTTTATTTCACATGCTTGTCTTTTCTTTTATTATACTAACAATAAACACGTAGCTGAGGTAAACACCCTGTTTACAATTTACCCCTTTATGCCATATCATATTACTGCAAACATGTGACAGACTTTATAATGAAACCTTCAATATCATTTTTGCGTTTTATTTTATATTCTCTAACAATTCAGTCTTATCAGCATCATACAAATTAGAAAAACCACTTATCAAAAGAAGATAGCAGTAGGAAATTGCGTTATAAAAAATGTTTGCTTTGACTTTCGTATGAAAGTTAAACACTTTTTGTCCACGTCTCTACGTCAGAAAAGGAACATTAACTGATTTGTTTTAATTTATGTGTACAAGTATCTTATCAGCACTTTTTCTTTATCACTTGAGTGGCACGAGTTTTAGTGATCTTCTTTTTTTGTAATATTTACTATTTTCTAATTTACAAATCAATTAATTTGGGTTTGAATAATAATTCAAATTAATAGTAAACCACACAAAAGGCAAAGTAAATAACACGCCACATTGACCTTTCAAATAAAACAAAATCAAAATCACCAAAAGTTTGTTAAAGAAATGTGATAAATATGTGATTTTTTAGATTTCAAATCAAACTTCTATCAAATGACACTCATACGTCACGGTGAACTTTCTTATAATCAAATTCTTTTAACGAAATTCGAGGGGAAAAAATTCGCCATAACTACATGTTCCTAATAAGTTGTTTCTTAGAATTATATCTAGAAATTATAAATCAATAATACGCAAACAATGTTAAATCTTTTGTTTCATTTGTTAACACTGTTTCGTATATTTTGTCGTACTGCATTTTGTATTATGGTTTCCGGCAAGAAACAATCTTCTATATCACATGATTTTCTTGTTTATTATTTAATTTTTTTTTCTTGTTCTTCAAAGAATTTGTTGTTGTTTTCATTCTTTTTTATGAGCTGCGTTTTTTCTCCATAAGATCCCAGTCTGTGCTCCAGTGTGATACACAGTG
Source organism: Dichetophora obliterata (assembly GCA_963920525.1). Classification (NCBI taxonomy): domain Eukaryota; kingdom Metazoa; phylum Arthropoda; class Insecta; order Diptera; family Sciomyzidae; genus Dichetophora; species Dichetophora obliterata. The sequence goes on along the minus strand of OY986437.1, from coordinate 244,107,624 downwards.
GCTAAGCACCATACAAAAAGTGTCAATAAATAGAATAATTCGTCGAAGACCAATCAAATTTGACAGATAAGCTGAAGTTTACTAAATGAGAATACACACAAAAATATTTTTAAATCCGTCCACAACAACGCCTATCTCCCATATAAAACAAAAATTTCAAACGCTATATATTTTTTATGATTCTAAGTCTTATGATTAAAAAAATATACTCGAAGTGCATTTGGTTTTTGCCATATGTTTTGACAAGAGCTCAAATGTGCTCACTTATTTTATTTGAAATATTTAAGTTAAAAACTAATAAATGCTATTTCATATAAGAAATAGAAGTGCTGCGATGTGCTGATATAGTTATATTCTGCTAAAAATTTAATTTTTCTCTTTTTCTTCAAATCGTTTTGCATAAAGAATTTATATTAAAAATTTGAACTAAAAATAGTTTTCGAGTATGCAGAAATCTTTCCCAATAATGCTTTTAGTTCATAAAAAACCAGAGTGCATTATTTTCCTCGTTGGTCTGTAATGACTCTTGAAAATTACCAATTTTTTCTAGACATTTTCAAGATTTTTTACATTAATCGACTTTTGAGGCGTCTGCACAAAAAAACCTATGAGTTTTCTTCCATAATATTTCGGAATCATGCTAATAAGACTGTTCTTAAACATTTTAAAGAAAAAATGCATCCAAAGAATTCATTAGTTTTTGTTTTTATTATAACTTTTTAACCACTGTGCGTTGGCCTGTAAAAAATATTACTTTTTTTTTCTTTGGTTCAGTCCATATCAAATCAACCAACGTTGAAATTTCATGTCTCAGATTTAGGTTATTTTTTATTTTAAGTAGATATTTAAAAAGCCAAAAATGTTATGTAGATGTTTGTTTAATAGCTAATTTTAAAGGTAAAATAAGCAGCTTTAATTTTATATGCAACACGATATTAATTTTTTTTATCGTTAACGAATTTTGTTTTTAATAAAAATACTCAATTTTTACATTCCTTTTTAATGTATTTGGTTTGTAAATACTGGGGTCATTGGAAAATAATTTTTTTTTTAAAATGTAACAGAAAGTTTATTTTAATTTTTTTGAAGCACAAAAATGGTTATAGCTCTTACGCCCAACCAGCTATGTAGATGTTTTATAGCCCATTTAAAGGTAAAAGTAACAACTATAAATTTGTTTTTTAACCGTATTTTGTATGATCAAAATTTTAAAGTTTTTTTTTAGATACATTTTTTTACATTGCAACACGGAATAGAAAGTTTGGTGTAGTATCACAAAAAAAAGCTTACAATAAAAAATCACTCAAATCTAATTTTAACCTTGATTGATTTTATATTGACTGATCCCTTATATTTTTCCGTTTTGTTGGGAGATTTTATGTTTTGCATAGTTATTTGAATGGTTTTCCATATCTTTTGGGCGATCTTTCGTTGTCAATATTTGACACTATAAGAAAAAGCGAATCATTTCTTCTTCATCATCTTCTTTCTTCAGATATTTCCATTTATTTTAGTTTTCATGGATTCAAATTCAAAAAGAGCAGAGAACCACTTTTGTGCAATGCTTTTCCTTTTTTCTTTTTGTATTTGTATTTGTATTTGAACGGACTACTTGTAATTAAAGGAACGCTAACTAAAAACGCATGGTGTCATATAGTACCCCTCGGTCTCAAGAGGTTAATGGTGATTTTTCCTACTATTTTTGGCCACAATTTATTAAAATCATGCAAATTACATTAACTTGTCACCCATTTTTATTATATAAACAGGTCAAACTAAGAAAAAATGCGCAACAGTTATCAGCATTTAAATTTCTCAACAATCCTATCCTCTTATAATCGACAACATGATAAAATTAAGCAAGGTAGAAGTGACAGTTGGCTTTTTTCCACACAAGGCGGGACTTCGTGTCATTGCCAGCATATCTTTTTCTACTTTTTTTTTCGTTTTCTATTTACTACAAATTTGCACATTAAGTGAACGTCAAAAGAACTGACTACTACCTTGTGTATTTTTACCATGATCAATGTTCAGGAAATATATGAATTATTTTTTAACTCTCTTTCTTTCTCTCGTTCTCTCCGCACACAGAGCGTTCTAAACAACAATCGATTTTTGGAGAGGAACCGGACCTCCTGTTCAAAAGAGCGCAGGGCCGGAATAGTCTGTTTTCAAGCAACGGTTTTGCAGCCGCCAACGCAGCCGCTGCTGAAATCCAAACAGCAACAGCCAAAATTAATCTAGAACCCACATTAAATGATTGCGAAAGTGGCTATGTGCCAACGGTTGGTCGTTGGGGCGCCGAATGGCCAAGTTGACTCGCCGAAGCCAGCTTGGTACAACATGGCGTCGTCACTGACGCCATACCCCATGGGCTATCGGCGGGATCGGTACGAGTTGGATTGACTACAACTACCGGTCCTGATCAAGATAAGCCCAAAAGTCATCGAATTGTTGTTGTGCCACATGTTGGACAACGCAACAACAAGGAGACCCATGGAAAACATCATGTTGACAACACTGGCAACAGCAGTAGCAACAATGAGACAACCACCGATGATGATGACTACGATGACGATGATGACGACGATGATTATGATGATCACCAATACCGAAATCATGCTATTGATATTGTTGGTAAAAATAGTCCGGTTGGCGCTACAGCGGTACTGGGTGCTACACTTGCAACCATTGCTGAGACGGATATTTTGGGAGCAGCCGCAACCACAACAACAAACGCTAGCAAGCAAGATAATGTGACATCTAATGCATCATCGGAACGATGCTTTGGTATTAGGAAGCTTCTTGAAGAGCAGCATCGCAAGCGTATGCCTCACCAACGGCAACTCATCGGTGAGAGCGATGAAGACCCGCCGCTCTCGGAGTGGTGGACTGACACCGATAGCTATAATTTAACTGCATTCAATCAAATGAACGGCATCTGGCCTTTGGGTCATCCTTTGCCACTTCCCGATTGGGCACCCAACAATGAAAGTCACAAGGGTGTGCTACACTTTGACTCGGTCTGGCAGTATGAAGATCTAAATGCCATCATTGAGACGAAACTACATCGCATGCTTGAGGAGACACACTACGATACGCTACATTTATTTGTGGACTTTTACAAGGCATTCAAGCGTACACGTCGTTCGGATCTAAAGTCTTTCTTTCAATTCTACGATATACCGATCAATCGACGCCATCACATGTGCGTCAGTCTAGCTATGGAGATAATGGCGCGCATTGTCGAGCTCTTTCCAATCTTGGAGCATTATCTCTATATAGTATCGTGTGAAGAGCAGGTTGTCTCGTTGAGCGATTATATAGATGCTAGCGAAGAGGTTGGTGGCTTGAATTCGCCCGATGCCAATGTTGAGAAGGAGCACGCCATGGTCGCTATGAAGATCTCCATTGCAGGACGTGAAGGTGTAATGATTCTCGATCCCGGCTATCATGTGGGACGCGCCGTTACGGTGATGAGCGATCAAATGTACCCACACACAGGTAAAAAATCGTGTTTTATGAAATAAGTTCTAAATGTAAGAATCTGGATAAAGTGAACATATTTTTCACAATTTTTTCCCATTTTCGATTGTTCGCATTTTCAGATTACATTCTTTTTAACTTTTTTTATTTTTTTTTGCATACTTTTTTGCTCTTATTCTTTGAAATGTCACTTACTTTTTTGTTCACTATTTTGAGAAGTCCGTGTAAAAATCAAACGTTCACTAATTCGGGGGTTCGTTATATCCAGATTTGACGCATCAGCATTTTAGAAAGTCAGACTTTGAAATTCTTTATTGTTGAAACAAATCCTTTCATTCGTTCTTTACCTTCTCTTCTAGGCTGGTTCACACAATCGAAGGAGCAGCAAATCCAACGCGACTATTGCTACAACTACAGTATGCACAGCAAGAAATATGTGGAATGGATGGAGCGAGAAATACGTGGCGATCAGCCTACATACAAATCTTCGCTAGTTTATGTCGCACAGCCTTATGTGACCGCTATCGATGTGACCGTACGTCGTAATTTGGTTTATAACTTCCGTTCGCTTCTGTCGCGTGATGCCAAGGGTCGTGTGTTTGCGGGAATTTACTTTCCAGTTGTGGCCAATTGCAACGAGGCCCACTTCACTCTGTTCTACGATGGACCAAGTGACCAGCGCGTTAAAGTCAAATTTATGTTCAATGTTTTCAAGAATCCCACAAAGGTAAGTTGTCTTGAGATTTAATTGCAAAGATAAGTTTAAGCTCTTGTTATTTAAACTGCTTCAACTTGAACATCCTTATGCAAGAAAAATCTATCTGGAATTTGAATTTCGGCTGGCAAAGTATAACTGCAAACATTTTCAATCGCCTCAGAATCGCCAGCGAATCGCTTGGAAGATGAGACAATCGCCGGCGAGCTCATTTGGGAGTCATCCGGGTATCGTCGATTGTAAGCAGCTGAGGCCATAAAAGCGATTCGCCGGAAAGATTCGCAAAGAAATCGCCTAAAGGGCTCATAAGCGATTCACTGGGAAAAGCTCTAACGAGTCGCCGAGGAGGCTCTTCAACAATTCGCTTGGAAGAGTCTCAAATTAATCGCCAAGAGAAGTCCTTAGCGATTCGCGGGAGGAGTTAAACACGAATCGGCAAAAGGGTTTCTAAGCGATTCGTCAGAAAGAGTGGCAAACGAATCGCTTTTAGGGTTTCTCAGCGATTTGTTGCGAAGCGTCTTTGTTGAAGGTTACAATTTGTTTTATAGCGGACATTCTTTGTCAAAAAAGAATCGGTCAACAAAAAAATCGACCACCACAAATCTTGCTAATACGAATATTTTCAGTTTCCGGCAGCATGCTTTATATTCCAACGTTCGATTTTGACAATTTTTACAAAAGCCATCTTCCAACGATCGCCGGAATGAGCGAAGCACGATTTTGAAGATTTTTCTAGAATCGCGCATTCATCGCTTGGCCGATCGAAAAGCGTTCTATCTTCGAACGATCGCCGGAATGAACTAAGGAAAATTTTGAAGAATATTCTGGAATCGTGCATTCATCGCTTGGGTGATCACAATGCGATCTATCTTCCAACTTTTCTTGTGCTGCATCTTACTCGATGTTTCAAACTCTGCTCGACTGTTGAAGGCCGATTAAGCCGATATAGAGCGATTGTTTTAAGTCTACACCAGTGTCGGCCAAAAAAACACTTGCACTGTTCTTTCAGTTGTGCGCTAGTGTATAGGCGCTCACCCACACTGGTCTACATGGTCCTCAGGTTGGACCATGTAAATTTCCTCGTCGAATTCTTCTTGAAAAAATGCTGACACTGCGTCCATCTGGTCGATTTCAGGGTTAAAACGTGCAGCCAACGCCAAGAGAACACATATAGGTGTGTAGTGGGCCACTGGCGAGTAGGTCTCTCCGTAGTTGATGCCCTTTTTTTGCGTACAGTCTTTCACAACCAGACGTTCCTCATGTTTAATAATCTTACCTGTAGCATCTTTTTTGGATTTAAAAACCCATTTGTACAAAATAGGTCGTCAATTTGGTGGCAGCGGCTCCAGACTCCAGGTTTAATTATTAATTAAAGCGTCGAACTCTGCTTTCATTGCTTTACGTCAAAAGTTTACATTTCATCTAGACATTGAATCACTCTAGACATCTAGAGTAAATGAAGCACTGTTATAGGATCGTTTTGTTCTGCTGCAACTGCTGCAAGCGAGATAAATTCTTGTCTCTGTACTTGATTACTTGTACTGTCTACGGCTTGATCTCCATTCTTCAGATATCTCCTCTTGATAACGTGGCGGTGGAGAAAATTATCATCTGTTTCTGACTAAATGGCACTGCCACTTTCTGAGTAGTATGATTCTTTGGACGATTGGGACATAATAGAACGTGTCTCATGTTCCATGTCTGCGGATGAATAATCATTGTTCAAATCTACTTGGCCCACCACATATTCGGTATACACATAAAATTTGTCGGTATTTTCGATTTCAGTTGAACAATTATTTGCCGATTGTTTCAATGCAATAAATGCAACGTCTTTACTAATGTACATTTTAGAAGTCTTCGAATCTATTAGCCGGTACGCTTTTGAATTTTTTGCATAATCCATTTGGTATATGCACCATTGCATTGCAACCAAAAACTCTGAAACAATCTAGATTCGGTTTAATTCCACTCCAAGCCTCCTCCGGTATTTTGTCTATCAATCCCCTTCTCGGAGAGCGATTAATGATAATGACAGCAGTTGCCACTGCTTCGCCTCCGAATTTGATTTTAAATTCTGCATAGAATATTAAACAACGTGTTTTTTCTGCTATTGTCCTATTTTATCTCTCTGCCAAGCCATTCTGTATAGGGTGCAGTAGTTTTATGCTGAATTCCGTTCTTCAAATAACCGAGTAATGCCATATTGCAATATTCCGTCCCATTATCCGTGCGCTGAATTTTAATTTTTTTTTTTTTACCAGTTTGATTCTCTACTAGTTGCACAAAGTACTCAAATTTTTCTTTGATTTTGCTTGTATTCGTCATCAGATACAAATTTCTACAGAAATCATCGACCAAAATAAAGAAAAACAGTGCACCTCCTAGAGAATTCTCAGACATCGGACCACAGGAGTAAGAGTGAACGAACTGTAAAATCTCAGTTGCTCTTGTCCCAACATTCTTGAATGGGACGCGAGTTTGTTTTCCTTTGCAACAAACGACACACGGTGAGTTGGCTTCCGAGTCATTGGAATGTATGCCATTCGCCAATTCCGGCAGCTCTTTAAGCTATCCAAACTAACATGTTCCGTTCTGCGGTCCCATAAATTTTGGTCCTGATTGGCTCGAGCTGAAAAACTAGCGCACAAAAATTCTGCTATATTCAGCTTAGACATCTGCTTCTAGCGACATAGTCCCAATTCGACGATCATTTTTATTAAATATGTTTGCTTGGCTCCCATTAAACTCTACTGTTTCCTCCTTGATACAAACGACTGACTGAAATCAAATTTGAAAAGAGCTGCGGAACTTATAAAACATATTTTACAATAGCAGTCTCACCATTAATGAGTGGCTCACAGTGGCAACGTAGCATTCTTGAGTGTTAAATTCGTGAACAAAAAGGGACGTGTATAACAAATTTTCACGGTTTCCATTTGCCTGCTGCAACTTTTTCTTTGGGCAGTCTCTAGCAAAATGTCCAAACTGATTGCATTGAAAGCAACGAACTCGCTTCTGTCTCCTTTAGAACGAAAACTTTTTAATGTATAACGCCACTGTGTTGTTTGTATCTTCCTTTACATCCTTAAGCAACTTTGTTTTAATAGAATCGTCTGTTAGCGCTAATCCGGAACTTTCTATGCCCTTTATCATTTGCTGATAATGCTCTGGAAAACCTACGCGAAGTAACGTGCCAATCCATACATCGCATATGCCCGTTCCTATGCCTCGCGATTTGTGCGCAGTCGTGATGGCTTTATTGACATAATCTTTTTTACCTCTAACTTCGCGTTTATCAAAATTCAGAGAAACTCAACTTTCCTCGTCAAACCGGAGTCCTCAAATGCCTGCTTCAAGTTGTCTCAAACCTCTTTGGTTTAATGTGCTTTTTGGACATTGACGTAGTTTATTGATTTAATAAATAATATTAATGTTGGCATCATCTTTGTGATAGGCTTCATATCTCTCAACGCTCCTTCAATACATTCCAACTCTTCGTATTGCAGAAGATTCTGCACTGTTAACTTCCAGGAATCGTAGTTTTCCCGTCCTCTGAGTGTCTATGCTTGTAACCTCAAAAAGAAAAACAAAATTAAATCTCCAAATATTTTAAGCATCCGTTGGTAATATAATCCAATAATATACTTTATGAATAGCTACTTTCTCTATCTTTCTTGTGCTAACTTTATTAGGGGCTTTCAGACCATCGTACATGTGCGATGACTTGGGCAACTCGACGACATGTACGATCATTCGAAAGCAAATGAGACCGTCGGACCGACATGTCGGACGAAAATCAAAAATTTTTGATTTTTCTGCCGGTCGGACCGACATGTACGATGTTATGCGTCAGCGGGTGAACAGCAACGAAGCGGAAAAAATATTAGCCAAAATTAATATGAAAAACGTTTGAAACATTTTATAATTGTTTATAATTAATTAAAATTGATAAACAATTCTCTAAATATGAAAAATTACTGCTAAATCATAAGGTCATCAAAAAATTGTTTAGCCATTACGCCGATGTTTTCTATTTGAGAGGCAGCAATGAAATGAAGTCGTCGCACATGTACGATTGTTTGAAAGCTCAACAAAATATTCCCGTTAGTTTGTCGTCGTACATGTCAGCGTACAAGTACGTTCGTCTGAAACCCCCTATTGGCAAAAATCTGTCGTAAAATAAATCAAGCGGAAGACAAAGAAATAAAAATACCGAATTTAACAGATGGTAAAAAAAGGAGAAGGAATTTATACAAAGTTGTTTTAGTTTTACAGAATATTAACAATGTTGCTTGCCACTTTAGTAAAATTACTATTTTAAGTCATTAAAATATTTTTCAATAGAGAAGAAATACTTATTTAAGGATTTACACATTAGCGAACCTTTTCATCATACGGCGGCCATGTTCGAACCAATTTGATAGTTAAGAAGCTAATTTGATGGTTTGTCGAACCTGTTGGCAAAAATTTTGGATTTTTTCCTTCAAACCAGGTTTGTAAAACAAAATGATGACGAAAAAACAACAAAAGTGCTTCGCTTGTATAACGAACACGTTGCTTTAATTTGAACGCTACCTCCTTCGAACAAGTTAGACCCGCCATGTTGTTTGAGGAACAAGTTCGCTAATGTGTAACCCCTTTTAGGATTAACTTTTAGGATAAACTCTTTGCAGAAATTTCATCAAAAAACTGATTTAGATATATTTATAGTTGCATTTTATTACCAAGTAAATAATTTTGCTTAGGTTACAAAATACATTTTCTCACATAATTTTATCCATCCGATAAAATTTTTTCATTGCTCTTAACTTTACATACTTTAACAATGTAATTTTATCTTCATATTTCTTTTTGTTTCTTCTTTTCAGATTCCAGAGCATATCCAACAACATTTGCAAAAATTAGCACCGCAGATAAATATGAGCCAGCGTGACCTAACCGATCTATGTAAGTCCATAGCCGAAGTCGTTACTGACCAGGATTTCATAACGCAGGTTCTAGCTATCAACGATGATATCGGCAACATGTCTTCAGATAATTGACAATTAAAGAATAAAAAAGCTGCGTCCGATGAGCCAGCAGTAGAGAAGCTTCAACTTGAAAAATAAATAAATAATTAAAAAAATAACATATATTCAATATATTATGAACAAAAAAAAAACATAGAAAAAACCAAAAAAAAATTTATTCAAAAACATTTAAACCATAGTTATTTTGCTTAATCTAATGAGAATATATATAGTACAATACGCATGAATTCAAAAAAAGTTTAGATTTTAGTTGAAAAGTTGTAGCCGAAACATCTATATAACCAACACCTACATATATAACAAAATTTTAACGAGATATCTAGTTTGAAATGCAATCCAAATTTTCCTTTGAGAGACATAAAATGAAACACTTAACTATTAATATTAACATTATTTCATATTATTTGTAATCAACAAAACAAAAACTTTAGAAACAAAACAATGTTAAGTTCATTTTAAAAATAAAACACTTATAATAGAACACGTTTTATCACTTTAAAAGCTATAGCTGTTCTGGCTGGTAATCACTTTAAATTCCTACACAAAACTATATTTCTTCACATAAAAGTAAATAAAACCATTCTACTTAACTTTAATATATCGCTTTATACACATATATTTTTAGTATATCTTTTGGTTTTGGCTTTTGAATAAATATGATATTTTGCTTCAGAAAAACTATATTATAGTGTTAAGTTTTCTTGAATACAATCGCACAAGCTAAGATATTATACAGTGAAATATGGAAGTTGCAAGATTTTAAAGAATTAAACAAAAAATTTCAATGAGTTGTTTTAAGACCAAGAGCTATTGAAATAGCAAAGATTGAAATAGCAAAAAAAAATCGAAAAAACACAAAAACTTTAAAATTGAAACATTTGGGTCAGTTTTCTTAAAAATTCAGAAAAACAAAGGAAATAATTTGCGAAAATTTAGAGATTAGAGTAAACTCTATCGAGTTGCGAAGGTAATAATATACTGCTGTAGAATATTCATCAACTGTTACACGGAATTATCTATTATCTAAACATTAGTTTGTTATATCCAATACTACGATTTCTCCATCTTTATTAATTTTTAACCTAACATTAATATGTGTTTTAATTAACTTATATAAATTGTATCTCATGTATCAAAACTATGTATTTTTGTCTTCTAAATTATAAATATGTATTTATGCGATTGAGGCAAAAATAAAAATGCACGCATACATTTATTTAAATTCAAAATAAAGCTTAATAAAAACAAAATAACTGTGTTTTATTTCGTACATTTTTAGAAACTATTTTCATTACTTTAGGAACTGGCTTCAGGATTTGTCGGAAATCTACATTAATTTTTATACTGAAGGTAGTTTGTTCATACACAAGAAATTAAAATTTATTTTCGTCGGCAAAATCGGTTAAAAAATATGTCGAAATTTATTATAATTTTTTTAATCACAGAATGAGTTTAATTTTTTCTATAAAGATTTTCAATTTATTTATACATATATATTTGATCTTTCAGATTAAGGAATTTTTGTTGAAATAGGCATTTGAGTCAAAGTCATTATTATTTTAATGCTTGATCGTAATATTACGGGATGAAATTTTAAATAAGACTGGACTTTTTACATTTACCGACACGACACCGGCACGATAACGATTTCGGTGGACGCATAATCGCATGTTAATATTAATGTCACACTTGCCAACATATCGGTATCGTGTTGTCGAAGGCGACAACATGTCTGTGGTTTCAGTTTCCCCACTCGTACCGTCGATATCTGTTTGGTATTTTTATTTGATTTTTGTTAATAGTGTTAAAGTGTTTGTGATTTTTGTACAATTTTAAATTCAAATTTGAAAAAATGTCAAGTTTCAAATATGATGTACAATAAAATGCAAATTATAAGTTTTGCCTTAACACTTTGACGAACGACACACGATAACTACATGTGCCGTGTCATTTAATGTGCCATAGTTATCCTTAAGGCCCACCTTTTATATCTATTTTTACAAAAAAGTAAAAAAAAATATTAAAATATATCTATTTTCTCCATAAATACGCTTGTTTTAAATAATCTTACCTTATCATTTTCAAACGACTTTTTTGAAAATGTCACTTGTCATGAAACGCTTTCGGGCACTTCCCCCTAATTTCTCGGAAACCACTTATACGATTTGGATGAAAGTTGTCTTCGTGATAACCAACACACAAGTACATCGGAAAAATCTCTCAAACCAATCGTTATTAAATTTCATTAAGCCAAAAAACTTACCAAAACTTTAAATGCGTTTATTTCTAAACCACTTTTTCGCATTTGGTAGTGATAAAAACTTATCGCAAAAATTGTACGATTTTTAAACATCAGCCATTTTCGTCGGAACTAGAATCACTAGGGTAGCTCCAAAGACAATGGCCCATTATCATAGTCAAAATAAAGTCGACTTTAAATTTAGTATAAGCATTTTTGACAGTTTTTCAATATAATATGTTGTCAAAAAGCTCGCAATAAATTCAAAGTCGACTTTATTTTGACTATGATAATGGGCCAATGGAGCTGGACTTATTTAAATTCCTAAAAACTACCTTGTTTTTCGACCGGTTGTCGAAATCATTTATATATTTTGTGTAATTTAATTTTAGATAGGCATTACATATTGAATTGCAAGAGTAGAAGGTGGCCTTAAAGCAATTTTAACGACAGAGCTTGTTTGCCATCGACATCAAACCATCAACTACTACTGTGCCATATCTTGTTGTTCTGGCAATGCTGCAACCATTTTGTTATTTTGCAACCCTGACCGCTGCTACAATAGTATGCTACAGCTGTTGCAAATTTCGTGCAAATGTCAAATGTTTAATAAACAAAAAGTCCGAAAAGTTCTTTCACTAGTATTTAATTAAAGTTTTTCATAAATTCTGCTTAAAAACTTAGCTTATATTCAAATAATATAAACAACATTAAGTAAAGCTATTTTGCCCACACAGCTTTGTGTGCATTTGCTGTAGTGATGTACAACAACAAAGAACACTATCAGAACCTAATTAAAACCGAGGTGAAGAGATTAAATGATCAAATTGACTATGAAGACTTGGAGGCAAGTAATGTTTCTAACGTTGATGACTTACATGAACCCACCAACATCAGTTTGGCATCAAAATTGCAAGTTTGGTACCAAAAGTATCAGCCAAACGAAGCGTGTACAAACGAATTGCTACAGATTCTTAACGACGAAGGCTTGGATGTGCCCAGTAGCGCTAGTGAACTGATGAGCAATGCTAAGCTGGCGGAGCAAATTGTTATGAGTATAAATGCTGGAGATTTTCAAAATAATGCTATAGATGCATGGAACAGCAATAACGAAGATAATGATATTAAGAAAGGTAACATGGTGTTTGGAAAAAGGGTACAAGAAAAGTGTTTTTAGTCAATTATTTTAACAACATATATGTTGTTGCGTTCAAATCTTTAACAAAAAGAAGTACAACATATGAAATTAGTTTTATACTTAGCAAATATTTATCAAATCAAAAAATTTCACATTCGAGGTTGTATCTTTGGCAAGAGTAAGCTGCACTAAAAGTGCTTCAAATGTCATGACATGAACTTCGATGCGAAGCACCTGAAAACGTGTTTGTTTAACAGTCACATTGCTTTGTCTCAACGTTAGTTCATAACGTATACTAGTTTAATCATTGGTATTTTATTATCGTATTGCTTAGCTTTTAACTACACAAAAGTTATCTGCTTGTTTTACAATGTTGATCATCTATTGATTTTTACGATCAAAGCATTTTGAAAATTTTCTTATCGATTTTTACATTTTTTGTTTATTTATTTACAAAGGCGTTATTTTAACTGCTATTAAACACTATTCTTCTGCAATGAACAAATTAATGTAAACATGTCTTATTTTCAAGTACATTTTAAAATTTTATTTATGTGATTTCCTATCTTATTTGCAGAAAACTGTAAGGAGTCAAATTCTACCATAAAGGAACTTCAAGGTAACCTAATTAAATTTTCCATTTGCTTAGATTTGAATTTGAGTACCCTCTTGAAACAAATGTCATCCATCTGACTCGGATGAAGCTTTCGTGAATTAATATTAAAGTAACGAAGTAGGTTTAAACAATAGAAAGGTTGGGCTTGGCATCTCTAACTACTTGCACCTTAAGGTTCTTACATTTGATATCATAGATTAAGAATATGGCATGTGTCACACCCAAAGAAAAATAAATATAGAAAATAACTACACCCAACGCAAAAAAAACCCGCACAGTGCGACAGTCAAAATGTATCGGATAAACCGCTGCTTATTTGCTGTAGAGGAGAACTTCCAGAACACTACCTCGTACTCATTTTTGTCATAAATTTTTTTAATTGGTTAATTTATTCTGCAGATTGTGGGGTCATTTTGAATTTGCATTGTAATTTAAAATGATAAAGAACGAAGAAGGTTACAACCAAGTGTTACTCACTGGCTATATACAGCAGTTGTAAGACCAATCTTGCTGTAAGGTGCTATCTTTTGTTGGCAACACTCGACAAACAGACTCACTTTAACCTACTCCGTAAATTCAGAGATCAGCTGAACTCTGCATCAGTGGTGCACTAAGAACCACTACGACAGACGCATTATGCTTCACCTTACATTACTTGATATCCTAGCTAAACACATGGCCGCTAATACAGCCATCCGCTAGGACACTTCTCCCTCCCTCCTATACCTAAGTACATCGACTACATCACGCAAAAACGTTCCTTTGACAGGAAATTCGATGTATTAATTGCCTCTCGAGGTGATTGGGAACTAGGAAACCTTTGACATAACAATGACATTGAGGTATTTACCGATGGATCAAAATTAGATGACAAATTAGGTGGAGGAGTCTACTCTTTAGCATTAAACATTAACACAGCCTTCTGGCTTCCTGATCATTGCAGTGTACTCTAAGCTGAAATTGCTGCTTTACATGAAGCGTTAACTTGGCTTCAGATAAATGAGATATTTTCCATTGATATCTGCATACTATCTGATAGTCAAGCCGTTTTTAAAGCCCTAGAAACTGTTAAAATAACATCTGAAATAGTTCTCAGCTGCTGGAGATCTCTAAATGAGATGGCAAAGCCGCTCAGGATATTTCTATGCTGGATTACCGGACATAGCTATTTCCTAGGTAACTGTAAAGCAGATGCACTCGCTCGCACAGGTACTACCAAACAATTATCTACAGATAAGACAACCTTGGTATACCTCTTATCACATAAAACTCCTTACACATTGAACCACATACATATATGCTATCCTGCAATAAAACAAACAGAAGATAGTTAGCAAGAACAAGTGTAACGTAACGCGACAAATCTGGTCCAAACTTACCCTTAAAAGTACTAAATTCCCTTAGTAGAGAAAACATCAGTTCCGTGTGAGTATGGTAGGAGTGTTTACAAGGCACTGGCTGATTGCCAGACACACTCAGAGGTTGAACTTCCCCCACAACGACTTCTGCAAAAGCTGTAGAGATGAAGAGGAGGAAAAATCATCCAGAACACATGCTTTAATGTGTCCCTGATTTAACTCATTAGTGATGCAAAGATCGTATCTAGTACGAGTTTCACGTCTTTGGAACACCTTGTTGACATATAATGAACGTGGGTTTTCAAATAGGATACAGGTTTTTAAACTGATTGTTGAAAGTCACATCTAAATTTGTTATAAACTTTTTAATTTGTAATGGCTGGCAATACCATTACATTATTTAATTTTTAATTTTTTTCGTAATAAAGCTCTCACTTTAGTACTTCCTCATATTCGTGCAGGGCGGGTAGTTAAAGCATTGATGGAGTATCATTAAAAAGTATTATTATTACAAAAAAAAATATCTTATTTTCAATACAGCAGTTTAATACTTATATTGCATTTTTAAGTTTATTTAATTTTAGTCACTGCCATTATCTTTATGCCATTGAAGCCTTTATTGGCTTGCAGATTATAAATAAATATATAAAATTAGAGTAAATTCATTTCCTCTGCATTTGCCAAGCGCTGACTCAAAAAAAGCTTTCTTCACTTAGACAAATGGTTTTTCAAGGACCTTGAACACTCAGAATCTTCAGTACACCGAAAAGCTTTGTAAAAAGCTCAAATTGGTTTAAATAGAGAAAGTAGATCAACCCTTTGGTACCATAATGGGCTTAATTAGCCTAAATGTGTCTCAATTGAGGCAGCAACTTTAGCCTTACCTAATATAAATTCAGAAAAGAGCATTAGAAGTTTAGAAAATAGCAATTAGAATTCAGAAATTTTATTCAAAATGCAGAAAAGATCAATTGAATTTCAAAAAAGATCTTTTAAAATTCAGAAAAAAACCAACTGAAATTCAGAAATTTTTAATTTTTATTAATGTTCAAAGAAGATGTATTAAAATTGAAAAAAAATAAACATATATGTATTGATGTTGAAAAACTTAAATGTACCTTTTAACTTAATGAATAATGATAATAGTAATAGTGCTAGTAATGGCAATGGTTTTGGGTATGGTAATGATAATTGTTATGGTAGATTTAAATTTTTATATATTAATTCATTTTTTCTCAATTTCAATTGATCTTTTCTGAATTTCAAATAAAATATCTGAACAAAATCAATCTTACTACCATTTGGCAAGATAAAATGTTCAATAAGATGTTGGATTTCTAAATGGGTGAGCAGACTGATTCAAGTTTGATAAAACTTAAATAAAAAATTTTCCATGAAAGGTATTTTTTAATAGAATTTGTTAATATTTTGATATTATTTTTGTTACTTCTACTTTAAGCTTTTCTAACAAACGAAAAAAGGCAGAAATACCTTTCTTAGAAATAAATTAAAACTAGTTTTTTAATTATATTAGTTTATCCACTTTTAGAAATATCTTAAAACTTTTTGAATTTTTATGAACAGAACAACAGCGACATATGAATGCAAAACTGAACCACATGATGCGAGAAATAGCCAAAGTCAATGTACGCATGAATATAAATTCAGGTGTTGAGAATGAAGTGCAAAAAACTTCAACAATATTTCCCATAGAGAACGTGACTGATCTTGCAGAGTTTGAAAATTCGTTAGATGATGTCAACACCGCAACACATGTTAGTAAATTGTAATTTTATGACGACTTTTGTAATATACAGAATGTTTTTATTAAGCTATAATATGTTATATAAAAATAGCATTTTAGAGAACGAATTATTAAATTTGCAAATTATATTTTTTTCTTTCTGATCTTTTAAATCAGATTCTTGCTGTCAAGCGAATTATCAACAGTGATCATATCAACAAATCACTCTTGCGACTACTCTCAAAGGATATTCTGCTCGAACATAATTTAGATGGTAGGCAAAAGAAGTTGGCACTCAATGCTTATCCAAAATTACTTAATATGCTATTTCGTAAGTAAAGTAAACTGCATATCAATGAATTTGTATAAATATTTTCTATTTTTTTATTTATCTCTTAGGAGCATATGACAATTATGAATCATTTTCCGAATTCACTTGGGATCTGAAACATGCCATGAAACGCATCAAAAATAGATTTCATAAAGCTAATTGCATCAATAGAAAAATCACCCTGACACCATCAGCAGATCCATTATCAATTAATGCCAAACACTCGAAAAAAGTCAAACATGATGATGACGATGACAGTTTTTTCTAGTTTTATTCAAATACTTATTAATTAATAAATCTTTAATTATAAAAATAGAATAAAAGCAACATAATAATATTAATAATAGCTATTCTGTAAAAATGAGTACAAATCAGTAATAATACAGCTTAGTTAACATAAGGTTTGAATTTTAAGGTTTTTATTTTTAAATTTTTTTTCTACACAAATGACGCAAATTTAACAAAATTTCCCTAATTCACTTATTGAAATATAACAATTATTTCTGTTTGGTATAAAAGGTAATTAAATAAGATTTTTAATAAATGTTTTTTAAAATGTTATTTTTCAGAATCTCAATCATCTGGCCCAATTATTATAAAAAAAGAAGACTGCTAGACACCATAACTAATTTTGGAAATGGTGAGCTTTTGTAATAATTGAATTTTTTTATCATCTTTCTTTATATTGCAGAGAATGAACACGACGAAAACAGTTGTAGTCCGATTATAGCTGGATTTTTTAAAGCCATTGTTAAAAACCAAACAAAATTTCAAGACAATTAAATGATCTGGAGAGGAAGGTTAAAGAAAGTGTAAGGAAATGATATTTATAAATGCATAGTATGTAAATTAAATATACATTTCCTAGGCGATTATCAAAACTGAAATTATCGCTCCAAATTAAATGATTTGATCAAGTCTAGTTATATCAAAACAAGTCCTCAAGGCAACTAAATGATTACTTGGAGACGAATTAAATGAAATCAAAGTTGAAATTGGGTCAAGATTTCCATTATCATCCACAATGGAAATAATGCATTTAAAGAAGAGGTTGTCTGGAGAAGACTTTTTAAACTCAGCGGTGAGATATACAAATATTTTAAATTCTTTACAAGTCACTACGTTTTCACTTTTTAGAGAAGATATATTTGATAAAAACATCATACTCATCTGTAGATGAATTGTTTAGATGTATTGTAACCGACTGTTGCATTGCGGAATTTAATTGGGATGGACGGTGTGGTAAGATAGCTCTTACAAGGCGAATACTCTTCGAATAATTCTTTCTGTGGTAATTAATAATTTCTTCATTCAATTATTATATATAAAATTGCTAAATTATTTACTTTCTAAAGAGGTTGAAAAAGAGATACGAAAATCCATAGATTTTTCGCATAATAGACACAAACAAAGAAAACTGCCAAAAAGTGAAAACGTAAGCACAGGTCTGAAAAGTAACATTGCCAGTTAAATTTCGCAATGCAACAGTGTAGACTTTTCATATATTGCATTTCTTATGTTATTTCATTAAATTTCGATTTTATTTTATATGTTTTTATTTTTAAATCTTTTTCAACCAAAAAAGAACTCTAACATATTTTCTTTGCTGTGGACTTTAAACTTTGTTAATATTTCTAAGACTCTTTTATATATTGTAAAGGATCTTGTAAAGGATCTTATTTTTGGTAATTGCCTTAGAAATATAATTTTAATTAACATTTTAAAACTCTCACTTGCGTTAACCTTTCACTACTAAAATAAATTTTGAAAATAAGCAAAATTAATAACAAAATTATATTTTACGTATATTCTTCGTACTTGAATTATTTTCTTCACGCATGTCTGTGCACATGATTTTTTTTTTTTAGTACTAAAAACTTTGGTTTTAAAATTTATACTGAACATTATTTATTTATACTACTTTTACCTTAAAAACCAGTTTTTTAAGAGTGTAATTAAAGCTTTAAATGAATTACTAGTTCCTGAATTATTATCTTTAGCACTATATATTTATTGTAAAAGAATAATGTTTTCTTTTATACTATATGATAAAAATTGTTAAATTAAAAGTTTATTAATATTCGAATCATTATCTATTTGATTTTATAAAGACAATAAAAATTTTAATATATTTATTTATTTCGAGATAAACTTTTGAGACAAAACTGGTATTTTGATGGTTTATATACAGGTTGAATTTTGGTATATTTATAAGCAAACCAATGGTTAAAGAATTAGGTAGAATGGCCTATTTATACCAAGACTAAACCCAGTTCCACAGATTTTAAAAAGAGATAGTTTAGATTTATTTGCAAATAATGTTGTCATTTAAGACTTTTTTACATACCATATTTACATATATAATAAACTATTTAAAATCTTAACGCTAAGATAATTATTATTAATAACAATAATTTCCGACTCAAAAATTCAAGTTACAGAAGAAAAAAATGTCCATGAGTAAGTGGGTTCGCTAGAGTGCAAAAATTCAGCATTTTTTCTACTTTTGAGGTCAACCTTTTCAAGAAATGAACACGATTCCATTTTAGAGGTCAGAATTTTTCAAAGAGGGCAGAAAAAATGCAGAATTTTTTCGAGAAAAGAAAATGCCATAAGTATTTTTCTCCAAAAATTATTAAATACAATTTATAATTACAATAAGAATTTTTGTTTTGTTTATAATTGAGCCCGGAGAAAACAACAAATAAATCCAGAGGTCGAATAAAATCAAAATAAACATTAAACCTTTAGTTTAGAATGAATTTTGTACAATTTTTCACAGTTGTGTACATTTTGGTCTATCTACCTGAACCTGAAAACATAGCAAAAGCTTCAAATCCTAAATAAAACCGAGATTAATTTTTGAATTCTCTACGTTACTATGAATGAGTAGTCTATTTGGTCTACAATGACCGCTGTGTGAATTTATGAATGAAATAAATCCTATAGTTGGCAACTTTTCTCTTTTAAGGCTAATTTTTAAATTAGAAAAAGCATCTAAGATACCCATATAGTAATGTCACGGCTTGTTTAACCATCAAATCAAAAATTTTTTAATAGATTCTTTAGTTATGATTTTTTTTATGTTATATTTTTCTCTTTGCTCTAAACTTTTTTAATTTTAGTGGTGTTTAACAATAAGTTGTGAATGTTACACTTCAATATATCGTTTCTATTTGCATTTTTCTATTTAAATGTTTTTTTAATTATGTTGTACCACATTATTAAATTATAATTTTTTAATTTTTTTCCATGAGCTTTATTTTTTAGTTTTAAGCTATTTTTTTATAAGTTATTATGTTCGGATAAAAAATAACTTAAGTTGTTTTTCAAGTACGTTTTCTTTTGTACTTTTTATTTATTAAAAATATCATTTAAGTAGTCATGATTTTCCTTTATTATTTTTTGCAATTTACTTATTTCAATATTTAAGAAAAGCGTATATATATTAATGTGTACGTATATTAATACAATATTTACAGAAGTATATACATACCATTATATAAGTGGCAATGACCTAAAAGTGTGAAACATCCCAATTAAATAATTTTAGTCTAAAATATGTTTTGATTCTAATGAAAAGAGCAACAAGTATGTCACTATTGAAGCAAGTTTATACAGCAAGAGTGTGGTGCAATGTTGGCCTTTTTTAAACTTTTTTCATTTGCAATTTTTTTGTTCCTTTAGACTTTCGAGATGCAATCGACCATTTCGCAGATATATTTTAAGTTCGAATGAGTCGAAAGACTAACGTCTTACAAGAACTTCCTTTTTAGTAAGGTCCGAATGAACGAGAAAAATAACAAATATAATGTAAGATGCAGGATGTTATAATTATTATAAATTATACTCATGAAGAGCTATTTAACCAGATACATCTTAATTGAAAAACTGTTAATTAAATCTGCGAAATTTATGAAAAAATTCATCAGAATGTTACGTCCGAACGCTAGGATTTTCCCATATGCAGAATATTATAATACACAGAGCCAAAAACCACCACATAAAATCAATAATATCACCTAATTAAGCTATTTTAAGTTTTCTTATTAAAACTACCAAATAATAAGAATTTTTCATAGAGAAATCTTTTTAATTCCATAGAAAAAGTCTTATTAAAAATTTACAACTACTATCAAACATTTTTTAATAAGATTTCTTATTGAATGAAATGATGTGGTAATCTTATTAATACTTTACTTTTATAAGAAAGTTTTTTCACTCCAAAGTTTAATAAGAAAATCTTTTTGATCTGCTTTGATAAGATTTTCTTAATTAAACACCCTTTTAAGAAGGTAATAACGGTGAAAATGCTACTTATTCTTTGCTTTAGCTTTCAGTCGTAATTGAGAAGTGAATTCATGAAGTTAATGTGCATTTTATGGATTTAATCTATTTAAAGTAAAATAAAAATATGTGTTAATGGATAATGATACTTATGTTCCCGCACTTGTTTTCGACTAGGCTGAAATTCTGGAAACTCAAGCCGTATTTCAGTCGTGGGGCTTGAGTGACTCAATTTCGACTTTACTAAAAATTTATGGAGTAAACTCGAAGAAGGTTCTTCAAAAAATTGAGATTGAGGATGTCGCCACTTTCTTTGAAGGCCTCGACAGTGCCGAGTGACAAAGTCATTTTGTTATGCAAAGGTATTTTTTTTTTGCTTTTTGTGAAATTATATTTTAACAGATGTATTTTGGGTGGTTAAATTTTAAGGGTCAATATTGAATGTGAACCCACCTAAACGTCAAGTTTTTTCTGCATTTCTTTTGACATTTCTCAATTTCAGGATAATTCAATTTAAACCATGGAAAGATACACAATCGAGGAACGCGTAAAAGTTATTCAGGCTTATTAGGAAAATGGACGTTCAAATCAAAATGCATATCGTGATTTTTTCGGTCAATTTAATCGTCCAAATGTGCGTACAATCGGAAAAATCGTGCAAAAATTTGAGCAAATCGGGTCTGTAGGATATGTGAAAACATCAATGCATGCTCGTACTGCAGAAAATATTGCTGCTGTTCGCGATAGTGTGGCTGAAGAGCCGTCCACCTCAACTCGTCGTCGTGCCCAACAATTGCACCTCTCACGCTCGTCGTTGATGAACATTATGCATAAAGACTTACATTTACACGCTTACAAGGTGCAATTGACTCAAGAACTAAAGCCTCTTGACCATTTTAAGCGTAGTCAATGGTCAAAATGGTGGCAAGAAATGGCAACAGTGGATGATCAATTTTTGAAGAAAATCATCTTCAGTGATGAGGCACATTTTCACCTCAGTGGATTCGTCAATAAGCAGAATTGCCGTATTTGGGCGAATGATAATCCAAAAGTGATTGTCGAAAAACCAATGCACCCACAAAGAGTGACAGTTTGGTGCGGTTTGTGGGCTGGCGGCATCATCGGCCGTATTTTTTCTAAAATGAGGCCGGTCAGGCAGTTACTGTGAATGGTGTTCGCTATTGTGAGATGATAAAGGATGAGATAATTCGGCATATTAACGGCATAGAACCTCAATTATGCCTCAGCGTCATCGAAAATTTGGACCATCGGATGGAGTTGTGCCGACGAGGTCGCGGCGGCCATTTGGCCGATATTTTGTCCCATACATAATTGAACCATACCAATATTATCATAATAAAAAGAAATGACAATGATTTCCTAAATAGTTTTTGTTTTATTCAAAAACAACATCGGCCCTTAAAATTTAACCACCCTTTATATACGTATACAAATTTTATTTCCTAATTGTAATAAACCATAAAAATATCTTTTTATTTAATATTACAGGCAATTAAAAGTATATTTCTAGGTAAAAGGTTCATAAGATTCCGTTTTGATTTAAAATATTTTCTTATTAAAATTTAAAAAGAAATCCTAATAAATCAATAAGATGTCCTTATTAAATTTTAAAAATAACTCTAAATCTATCAGAATTCTTCTTAAAAACCAAGAAGTTTTGATAAGATTTTCTTATTGTTTTTAATGTTTTCTTATAAAAAACAATAAGATTCTTCTTAAAATTAAGTGGTTTTGCCTCATAAAAAAGCTCAGAGTTTTAATAAGATTTTCTCTATGGCTTTAATAAGATAATCTTCTTGGATGAAAACCAAAGAGAAGTCTTATTGATTTTCTTCTATTTTATAAGGTTGTTTTGGCTCTGTGTGGCTAAATCTATCAGAATTCTTCTTAAAAACCAAGAAGTTTTGATAAGATTTTCTTATTGTTTTTAATGTTTTCTTATAAAAAACAATAAGATTCTTCTTAAAATTAAGTGGTTTTGCCTCATAAAAAAGCTCAGAGTTTTAATAAGATTTTCTCTATGGCTTTAATAAGATAATCTTCTTGGATGAAAACCAAAGAGAAGTCTTATTGATTTTCTTCTATTTTATAAGGTTGTTTTGGCTCTGTGTGGCTAAAATGCCTACTGGGAGCAGAATGCGTAAAATAAGCAAACATAAATTCATGTAAAGCACCCTGTTATAAGGCAGCGCCATCTCTGAACGATTTCATACCGTTTTTGATGAATACGAAACTGATGACGTTTCACACGACAGAAACAACAACAACCAACTTCGGCTATATACGTGGAACAGCAATTCGAGCTGTCATCTGAAACACTTCGTCTTTTCTTTTGGATTGCTCAAGTCTTCGGTGTTTCTTTAAAAGTGTCCAAGTTTCTGCTCCAGAAAATAATTTCATTGTAATTCCAGAGTTAAAAACAAGAAGATGGTAAATAAAACAAAGTGAATCATGCAGTACAAAACGGTAATAATGATTGGTATTGTTTTTTGATTAGCCTGCTCCAGCAAGTTCCACCAGTGTGGGCAGCGGATCACGTTCACCCAGCAAAATGTCTGCACCACGCGCCTCCGCAGCCGGTGGTGGTAGCAATCTAAAGCAAAGAAAAACCACCAGCAGCACAACAGCGGCCAGAAGTCGCACCACAGGCGGTGCTGGCACCGGTGGTATGTGGCGATTCTACACCGACGACTCGCCTGGCATCAAAGTGTAAGTACAAGTGGCGAACGCATGTGAAAGTGCTTTAATGTTTGTGTGTGTGTGTATTGATGTGCAGTGTTCTAATTCAATGTCTTTTCTCTCATGCTCTGCCGTGTAGTGGACCCGTTCCCGTTTTGGTTATGTCGCTGCTCTTCATTGCATCCGTCTTCATGCTGCATATCTGGGGCAAATACAATCGCTCTTAAGCCAAAAGAACACAAATAAACAAAGCAACTTTAACAACAACTCAACATCATAAAGACGTATGTACTTTCTATTTTTGCGACACTTGCAAGAAATGCTGACGTCGACACTCACAGCTGAGTTGCAATAAAGACTATTGCTGCGTCCAACGTTGCATAGTTATAACTAAATTAAGTTTAATAACTAGATTGCATTAATTTTTATAATTATTTTCTTTTAAATGTTTTCTTTTAAATGTTTTCATTCTTTTGTTGCTGCTCTCGCTAGCTGGCAACAGTTCCAATATTCATTCCACAATTCTGCGTGGCTCTCCAATAATTTATAATTACATGTTTATTTTTTTTATGTGTATGCAAAATAGTATGACATCAGCATAAGACGGGAAGAACAAAAAAAAACAACGATTTATGTAGTCTTGTTGTGCATCCTAAATACTGCTTGCTTGTTTTTTCCTGCAATCATGCTTTTAAATTAAGTAAAACCACAACAAAACAAAAACATTTTTTGTATCTATAAAGTAATAAAAATATTAAATATAACAAAAATTAATTGGGCTCTTAATGAAGTTGACAAAACTTTGTGTGAATAGAAGGACGTTTTGATTTTTTTAGTAGCTAAAGCAATCCTCGAAATCCTTTGAATGTTGATTCGCGGAGAACTTAGATGGGTCTAAACCAGGGGCTTCTAAAACGTACTGCGAAAGTGTAAGTGTTTAAGAGCACCAAGACCTAATAGAAATCAGTTAAGAAAAACAAAAACTAAAAACACAAATCGCTAAAAGATCAAGTATGAAGCTAATTTTGAATCACTTAATTTTTTCCTTAAAATGTTCTATACAATTGAAGCACAGCTGCGAATAACGTTTTAAGCAACAAAAAGTAAATTGTTCACAATACGTAAAAAACGTTTTAAATGAAGCAGACAATTTGTAGATACTTGTTTTTATTACATTATGGAAAAACTTAGATAAATAAACTATTTTACTATTTTAGTAAAAAAATTTTTTAATATCTGGTTAGGAAGTATTTTTAATTTATAAAATGGAAAAACGTTACATATCCAAAAACCATTAGTTTTTAAAACGTTATTCCATGTGCAAAGCAGAGTGTGCGATAACTTTTAAAACGTTATTCGCGCAATTAAAGCATACCCATATAAGAAGGCTTATTTGATTGGATCCTTTTCGTTAAATGAAATTTAAATTATAGAATTTAAAAATTTATTTGCGAAAAAACCCTTAATAACAAAAAGCAAAACTAATTTAAAGAACTTAAAAGAAAATATTTTAAAACTTTCGACAAAATATATTTTTTTCTTTCGAACACAAACTAAATATTTTTCTCAATTTAACTGCATGGGCTATATTTATAGAACTCGGAGTACTTTTTTTAAAAAAGGCGTACTTTAAAAAAAAAACTTGAATGGGTTCTTTCGAAGAACTGGCATCGTATTATTTGCCAAGTTTTGAGTTCTTATGCAGTTACCTCGCTCTTTAATCTTTAATCTTTAATCGAAAGATGTTAAAAAAAGCTGTTTGTTCATTGTGGTTTTTTTTATAGAATTTAAAATAATGTTCCTTTATCGCACTTATGCTGAATTTTTTTACAAGAAAAGAAGCATAGACAATCACAAATATATACAATAACAATTTCATTTCCTAAAAACGTTATGTGAACCTATAACTTTATTCCATTTTAATTACTCTGGAGCGTTTTTTGGAGGTATACTTTTTTAACATTTTTTATTACAATTCTTCAATCTTTTATTATTATTATCAATTCAATTTTCAACATTGGACTTCCTTTTTGTGCATCTGTTGCACTTATTAATTGAATTAGAACAGTCAACTCGGCGGCCGTAGCCTAGTGGGTAGAGTGCGTGGCCCCTAAGCTATAGAACTGCGGTAGCCCGGGTTCAATTCCAGCTCAGACAGAAAGTTTTTTCAATTGAATTAATTTTTCTGTTCGGTCGTCACCTCTCTGCAGACAATGGCAAACCTCAGAGAGTAAAAATTGCCATGTAAAAGCTTCTTGAGAACATAATTCTGCAGTTGGTGGTGGTGTCCTATTAGCTGTAAGGAGCTCCTGTGTTAGTTCCTTTATTGATATTCCCTGCTCTGCTAATATCGAACTTATATGCGTTAAGGTTGTACATTGCAATTCTAATGTATATGTTATTAATGCATACGTTCCTCCAAAGAGCAGTGTAGAGGTCTATGCAAGCCTTGCGGATTGCATAGAATTTATATTAAATTTACTTGACGTTAATGACGACATTTTATTGTTGGGCGATTTTAATTTGCCTGACTTAAAATGGCATTCTTCTGACGATGAAACACATTTTTGTGCATCTAATTCGAAGACACGCCAAGAACATATATTTGTTGACAATATATGTTCTGACTTACAACAAGTTAGTTGTATTTATAATAGTCTGGAAAGGCTGCTTGACCTAGTCTTAACTACAGACAGTAACAATGTCATTGTTCAGAAGGCACTTCATGCTTTGACTACTATTGATAATTACCATCCACCTTTGAGTATTTGGTATAAATCCGATAGGGAGAATATGGTAAATTCAAGCTCTGTTGACACAGTTTATGAATTCAATTTCAAAAAAGCTGACTTTTTGGGGTTGAATCATTTACTTAATAGTAAATTAAATATAATTACAGAATACATAAATAATAATAATCTTAACAGTTCAATAAATTATTTCTATACGGAGCTCTTTGCCATGTTTTCTCAGTCTGTACCATATAGTCTCAAATTTGCGAAAAATTCTGCGTACCCTTGGTACACAAAGGATTTAAAGACTCTTCGCAACAATAGGAATAGGGCATGGAAGAAATATGTTTGTAGTTTTGACTCAAATGACCTAGAAACATACAAACGTTTGTTTCTGGAATTTGAGAATTGCTCAGCTGCATTATATAATGAGTATTTGGATAATATGAAGCTGAGTATTTTGTCTGATCCAAGAAAATTTTGGGGATTTATTAATGTTAAGAAGAAGACTGATGGATTTCCTTCTTCTTTCAAATTTCAGGATGGATTTACTGACAATTCCACCATTATTTGTGGCTTATTTGCCAATCTTTTTAAAGAATCATTCTGTTCAGATTCTTTTAATCCTGATTTAGCGTATTTTGATTATATGAACAACGCATCCAGAGTTTCTTTGGGGCATATATCTTTTACCTCAGAGGATATTTTTAAGTATATTGAATCAATCGATGAGGATTTTAGCGCTGGACCAGATGGAATTCCTGCCGCAGTGTTAAAACTATGCGGCTCCGTTTTGTGTCAGCCTCTCTCGTTACTTTTTAATAAATCAATTAATGAAAGTAATTTTCCTCTTTTTTGGAAAAAATCTTATATCAGTCCTATTTACAAAAAAGGTTGCAGGAACGACGTCACTAATTATAGGCCTATCGCTAAATTGTCTTCGATTCCTAAACTTTTTGAGCGAATAGTGTACGATCGAGTGAAAATTCACTGTGGACAAGTCATGACAACTCGTCAGCATGGTTTTGTTACTGGCAGATCCACTGTGTCTAATCTCCTTGATTTCACTACATTCTGCTTAAAATCTATTGATTCTGGTAGCCAGGTCGATTGTATTTACACTGATTTTAGCAAAGCTTTTGATAAATTACCACATAATCTAATTTTATTTAAACTTAAATTAATGGGATTTCCACAATATTTTGTAAACTGGATCAAATCGTATTTGATGGAGCGATCTTATCAAATACGGTTCCGAGGCGTGTTGTCTTCTGAATTTGTTGCAGAATCGGGTGTTCCTCAAGGAAGCCACCTGGGCCCACTTCTGTTTATTTTGGCAATTAATGATGTTACCCACGTCATTAAACACTCTCATTTGCTTATTTATGCAGATGATATGAAAATATACAGAACAATTGATTCTAATGACAATTCAGACCTGCTCCAGTCAGACTTGAACTCCTTTGAGGTTTGGTGTTCTAAAAATAACATGTTTTTAAATCCAGATAAATGCCAAACTATGACCTTTTCGCGTAAAAGGAACAATTTTATTTTTGATTACAAAATTAAAGATACTGCTTTAAGTCGTGTAACTACCGTCAAAGACCTTGGTATATGCATGGATTCTAAATTGTCGTTTAACATGCATATTGATACAATTTGTAAAAAAGCGTCTTCTATGCTTGGTTTTATAAAACGGTGGGCCAAAGAGTTTGATAGCTTAATAACAACTACAACTCTGTATTATTCAATCGTGCGTCCTCACTTGGAGTACGCAAGTCAAGTATGGTCCCCACATTACAATGTGCATGTTGATCGTATAGAAAGAATTCAAAAACGTTTTGTTCGGTTTGCTCTAAGAGGCTTGAGTGGAACTGACACATTTAACCTTCCTCCATATGAGGATCGTTTGAAATTATTAAAAATGCAATCTTTAAGTGAGAGAAGAAAATCTGCTGATATCGTCTACTTACACCAACTCATTACTGGTGTATTCGACTCTCCAGAGCTCCTTTCTCTTATAAATTTTAACACTAACCGTAGAAGCAGTAGAAACTCTAACAACTTGATTTATTTACCATTTAGTAGAACAAATTATATGTTAACTGCTCCATTAAATCGCATGAGTACCTATGTTAACAACTGTAACGTGTTTGATGTTAACTTGTCGAAAGGTCAACTCAAAAGTAGATTGAAAACTAATGTATGATTAGATCTATGTAAACGCATGGTTAGTTGTTATGTCTTGTGTTGTCCCTGAGCCCAACCCATATTATGGTGGGTAAATTTTTCTCCCTTTTGGTTTTTTATTGGACCACTTTTATCGATATCTTTGAGTTATTTCAATGATATTGGATTGGTTCTTAAAATGATCTATTGCGGAGAAAGTGTGAAAAAGCTGTAGTAGCTGAACTCTATTGTTATTGCATGTTTTATTTTTAAGCCAAGCCGTTCGGAGTCGGCATAAAACACGTAGGTCCAGTTCTCAATCATTTGTGATCAAACATTTAATAATAAATAACACGCACAACATAATTGATCAATAGAAGCTAGGTTAAAGTCCTTCTTCCAAGGGCTGAAATGACCAGTTTATTTTTTATTAGAACAGTCAACTCTAATAATTATTTTGTATGTAACTTACAGCGTTCTTCCATTGACTGACACTTTGTTATTGCTTTCTGATAACAAAGACAATGTAAGAGAGTCATGTTAACGATAATCTGCAATAAAATTAGTTTTGCAAAAAGTGGCTTTTGCAACGTTATTCGCGGCTGTGCTTCAATTATTTTAACAAACTTAATGCAAAGCTGTAATATACATTTCAACAAAACAAATTCATCGATTTTATCGAATTCCATTAACAATTTTTTTTAATTACATGAATTAAGATTGTGAGCTTTAGATCAAGTTAGTTTTCAAGAAGGCAACAACAACAACAACAACTCTGTATAGAGTCAATCACTTAGCTGACTAGACAGTCTGTTTCTAAAGCTCACAATCTTAATTCATGTAATTATTCAATAGATCATAAAAACTAATTAACTTAACTATGGCAGAGCACGGCCAAATAAGTTTAATTAATGTCAAATTAATTAAATAATCTAATAATTGATCGATTTTTCGGTCAAAGTCATGTGTAATTGAACATTTGGTTGTGAAAATAGCCACCTTTCAGTTAGAACACTAGCTTCTGGCGAAGCAAAAACTCGTTTCATTTCTATGGTGCATTTCGACAAACAATCGAACACCAATGAATATTGAAATAAATGAAGAAGCAACTAGAACAGATGGCAACCCTTGATAGAGTTAAGGCGGTGATCTAAAATGGCTTACTGCTTTGAAGTGTCATATATATGATTAGTAGCCATACAATTCATGAGAATGAATTAGAGGATCTACACATTCATATGCTAGTTTAAACAGTGAGTTGATCACAGCTTAATCACTCAAAGACTACTGATGAGGAATATGTAGCGATTTCCGAAACAGACTGTCTAGTCAGCTAAGTGATTGACTCTATACAGAGTTGTTGTTGTTGTTGTTGCCTTCTTGAAAACTAACTTGATCTAAAGCTCACAATCTTAATTCATGTAATTATTCAATAGATCATAAAAACTAATTAACTTAATTTTTTTTAATATTATTTTTTTAAATATTTTCTTGTTTTAAAATTTTTGTTAATTTTTCGGACGCATTTGTATCGGAATTGTGTTGAAAATAACACTGTGCGTTTTTTGTATCTTTTCTCTCTGTATTTGATAATTTAAACGTTTTTCACTTAATTTTGTCATAAGGAATCTCGTGGTGACACTTGTTTTACCATTTTACTGAACATTTTAGAACAAAATTTTCTTTTTTTAGATATATGAAAAATTACTCAAGATATGCCCTCATTTTCATGTTGATAACTCTTGAACCATTAGGATTTTAATTTTGGTTTCTTGTGCAAAGTTCTTTCTATAATTCTGGCCAACAACTTTGCTGAATAAATGAATATGAAAAAATCGCTTTCAATGGGTCTTATCGAGTGATTCTTACAAAAAGTCAAACGAAAAAAAATTCGAACAACATTGCGTATGAGTAACATTTTTTGCTTTGAAGCGTTGAAAGCGGACAAGATGTCGCGTATTAAAGGTTTAAAGACAATTTCAAATGATTTTTCGTTATATATTTGTTCAACAAAGTTGTTGGCAAGAATAATAGAAATAACTTTTCTGAAGAAACTAAAATAAAAATCCTAATGGTTCAAGAGTTCTCAACATGCAAATAAGTGCATATCTGGACTAATTAAAAAATAATTTTGCACTAAAGTCTTCGGTAAAGTGGAAAAACGGATGTTACCACGAGATTCCTCATATTAAAATTAAGTGAAAAATGTTGAAATTATTAAATACAGATTTTTGTGCCGCACAGTATAATAAGTGGGCCGAAATAACTATTTTTATTTTTTTACTTTAAATAAATTTCGAACAAAGTTCTCCAAAATTTTGTATTTTTATTCACATGGTTAGAAATATATATGTGTGTGAAAGTTTGTATATTTTCAATTTGCTTATAACAATTAAACTATGAATAACTAAGTGGCCGTATCTCTCTCAAGAAATTTCTTACAAAGAATATCAAATTGGGATCTCTCACTCGCATATCAATAGCTGCCGGAAATGTGGACACAAGCATATTGTGTAAATCCGTATAGTTCTAAATTGTACACAAAATAAATGCATTTTCAGTTCAGCATCCAAATTAAGTAACTCTTACTTACATCAAGATTTTTCCAAGTCAGTGTGTATTCCAATTGTATATTTTGCAAATTTTCCTCGCATTTTTCTGTAATTTCTACAAAAGTTGCATCTTCTGGAGTAATGCGCACCGTATTAATGTTATCCTCTGAATCCTTTAGAGGCAAAATTCGAAAGATAATATCACGCCTTGCAGCAAAACGATTCCATTCGCTGCATCTGAATTTAAATAGGGCACAATGAATTGCCATACAGGTGTAGCAGTGTAACTCTGTAGCCAAGTGCTTCTCGCAAAAATAACCTTAGAAATAATTGATAAATATTGCATAAAGAAGTCAGTAAGTATATCATTTCAATAACTTAAATGGTCTTCGAGCCTCATCATTAAAGTAATCTATAAATAAATTTTAAAAAGTATAACCATACCTTTTTCAATATAATATCGTGCATCAGTTTGTGAAAATATGTTTAAATTATTTTCGGATAACAGCTTTGCGAGAACAAGGAAAATTATTTACAATTGCAAAACGTAATGAGATATATCTTACCTTAATTAGGTCTTTCAAGTCTCTGATAGGTTCTTTAATATCCAAATACTTGTCATGTTCTTTCAAGTATTTTGTTGCGGCAATATTAGTGACGTAACCGCTATATCCTTGCCCCGATATGAACATAATACATTTTGCGAATTGCGTATGGATTGTGAAAACAACTTCTGTTTCAGGACTTAAACAATTAAAAAAAACAATTATACAGACATTTAAATAAAATTAAGTGCACTTACTTCTCTTCACTCGGTTCGAGGCTCCAGTAGCGAAACGGAAAATGTTCATAGCGTTTGTAGGCCAGACCTATTGTACCTAATTGCGAATATATAAATATGTACTCTATCGTCATGAAGTTTGAATTTAAACTTTACAAAAATATCATAGGGGTATTCACGATTCACTGTACTTGCCTGTGCTGTTAGGTTTTCGCGAACACATTACCATCACTATTTCAAAGTTGTCAACATTTTTCAATGTACACAACTGCTCAAGTCCTCAAGTTTAAGATAATAGTAGAAAAGCACTTGTGCCGATTTTTGACGTACGTACATTTTGTTTTTGTAAAGAGCGCAAGTCCTCAACTGCACTGAATCGTGAATACCTATAATATAACTAGCAAACCACAGTTACCACGGACGTTTTCTCTTTATCAATATCTTTTGTTTTGTTTCGTTTTGAAGCGCAGCACTGCATGTATATGTATTTGGCTTGCAAAAACATATGTTTTTGGCATAGTAGAACTAGCGGAGAGCCCCCTAACACTACCTTGTCTAATGTTGCCATGATTTTTGGAACAAAGTTCCTTTACGCGGCTTGCGGGTGGTGTGATTTAGTGGAAACCAACACGTAACAGTGAGATTGCTGTGTGTGTATACGTTCGAGTATTGAGCAGACTACAAACGTGCCCGGATTATGTGCGTGCGAGTATTGAGATTCGAGCATGGCAGGACTAGAGAAGGTAGATGCATTTCGGAGTGCGTTCTCTTTCTCATATCCAAGATTGTCAAAGTCAAAGAGTGAGAACAAACTCCGCATTCAGCGGAGACAACAGTTGGTTACTGACTGTTGTATTAAAATTCCTTGAAAAACCTTTGCAATTAAATTATTTACATAGCTTAACAATTATAAAAATTAAATTTCGACCAAAAAGGTAAAAGGGCTTAAATGCATTCAAGCCCATGGCGAGGAAAGCAATTTGAAAATTTTATTTTGTTTGAAGCTCCATACAAATATTTTCAGAAAAATGCTCATAAAGGTGACAGGAAATGCATTTTAAGGGTGGGAACAAGTGCATTTCGAAGAGCTAAGAAAAATATTTCATGTAAATAGAATAACTCGAAAAAGGGCTTGAATGACTTAACCTTCATCGGTTCCTTATTTCTAGAAACGATTAGGTTCCTTTTGTGTAAATTTTACACACTCTTTTTCAGGAGCAATATTTTCATCGATGAATTAAATGCTTGCAATCTTCTCCCCAAAAGTAATTAATTATTCATTGATTTATTCAATTTTAACAAAAATGAAATTCAAATCGATTAATCGAGTAAAAGTTCTATATATACAAAAGTGGATGTATGTATGTGGGTATGTACGGATGTATATCGCGTATAAACTCGAAAACTGCTAAACCGATCTTTGTGATATTTTCAGGGAAATTAAAACATCTTGAGAGTGCTCCTGGGAAGTTTGATGTCGATTGGATAAGAGGGCTTGGTACCTCCCTTACAACCCAAACTTACGCTATAGCCCGCTAAACCATAAAAAATGCTATATATCGAACGGTTTTGATCGTAAAAAACGAAAACTTTGTTTAGATGGGTACTATCGGCTACTGTACTAAAAATGGGCATGGTCGCACTTTATCTAAGCCTACTTTTTCGAAGTCATGTCAGTTACTGAGTTGTACAAATTTTGATAGTGAACTATATATATAAATGTTGCCACGCTCACTTTTACCGCCCACAAATCAATGGAACTTATATATAAGACGGTTTTGATCAAATAAAAATAAAATTTTATAGTTTAGTTTATATGTTTACTATGATTATATGGATATATTGCGATATCTACGCCCACTTTTTCGAAATCATGCAAATACCTGAGATGCTCACGTTTTGATAGTGAAAATTGGTATGTTGGTGCAATGGGACAGAGTGGTGGTCCCTATATATAGAAATGTTGCCATGCCTACTTTTTCCGCCCATCTATCTTTATAAAAAACTTAATATATGTATGTTAGGGCGGGTCGATTTAAAAATCGCCCATTGCTCAGTGAAAATCGTATTCTACGGATACCTCTCAAACGAATTCTAATGCTCCAACTTTTGACTTTTGTCCCGTAGGGTCAAATTCTGAAAAATCCCTCTTTGACCCATTTAGAGTGCCCCAATCGAGTTCAAATGTATGACCGACCCCCACTTACTTGGGAAGGCCGATCCACCCATGCCAGTGGCACACACCCTGGGGGTTTTGAGTTGAAATGGTGATTTTTTTAAATGTTTGTATGGGGAACTCCCAGGGGAATTCCAGGGTGTGTGCCACTGGTTTTAGAGGTATAGTTCCTCGGACAAAGTTTCTTATTTTGATCCCTAGAATACGATTTTCACTGAGCAATGGGCGATTTTTTTGCCTCCCAACCCGGCCTAATGTATGTGTAAGGACTCGGAAACCGCTGAACCAATTTTTATGAAATTTTCAGGGGAACGGTAGCAAAGTCTTCAGAATGTTCAAATTTTCGATATCGAATAGCTTTAAAATAATAGGCACACATAAAAACACAGCATAGGAATTCGGTTGCGTGAAACTTTAGCAAGTTATAAAACGAATACCAAGAATGGTTTTAGCATTAAAAAAGGAGGCGTGGCACCTCCTAAACAACCCAACTTTGCTATATCGAATAGCTTCGCAATTATAGAGCGTACAGTTTCGGAATTCGGTTTTCGACCACAATTTACACGTGTCGTTGCACTCATAGCATTTTATGGGCGCGTAGGACAAGGGGGCGTGGTAGTAACGCGCTGTGTTTCAGCTAGTTAAAAAAAATTAAAAATTGGAAAAATATCGAAACAAAAATTAACAATAAAGCAGAAGAACAGTGACATAGGCTCGCCAAGATTATGGTGTGTAAATTTTACACACAAGAACCTATTAGGGATATTTTTTTTGTATGATAGCAGCGACAGCTAGCGTGAAAAAAAAACGTCGAAAACATGAATTTTGCATACGAGTTTTACATTGAGCCAAATTCCTAGCTCGATATGATGAACTTATATTAAAGAAATATCAGCTTGAAGTTGAAAAGTGTGTAAAATGGACACAAAAAACCGATTAGGGTTAAGACCTTTTACCTTTTAGGTCGAGAAATTAAAAAATTTTCAACTTTTTTAACGTTTAGAGAAGTACACATTCATAGAAAAATATTGCTCACTAAGGTATCGCTACCGCAACAGTTCATAACAGTTGACTTTGCTGAATGCGGCCAATTTTAGGTCTGTTCCTGTACTCGATTCAAGTAGCTTTAATGCCCAAAACTCAATAGTGCGTTAGGTCGGTCGGCCGCGTTGTAAAAGCTTTACGATACAAGTGTCAAAACGGACATTCTCAAAACTTTGGTGTCGATTCAGACTGGCCTCACTCAACCGATTCACTTTGACGTCTACAGAAGAGATGAGGAAGTGGGAAGGTGAAATTGTTACGTGAGGTAAGAGTTTCAAAAGTTTTAAAAATTTCGCGACTCACTTTAATATAATAAACTTAGTAAAAATTATTATTTTTCGGGTCCGAATTTTCTTGAAATGGATTTTTTATTTAAGACACTAACCAATTCAATGCTGTAGCAATATTTTTGCAGCAATTATATTAAGCTTTTTTTCTATCGCAATTTTGTTTCAAAAATCTGTAAAAAAATTTATTTTGAAAAAAATGAGTTAGAGCCTTTCTATATTAAGCTAGCGATATACACATAGATACATATGTATAACATTCGAAGAGCTGGCAAAATTTCCTTTTCAACAAGTTCAAAATCAATTATATACGCTGCCATTTTTTTATATATTTGTATATAAAACTATAGTTTTTTTTTAATTCATATACAAGTTTTGACCTCGATATACGTGGTATTGGGATTAATTTTAGACCTATGGTTTCTTGGGGATATTTTCTAAGGATTCACCATAGATTACATTTATGCTATACGCATTCTTGGTTTTTTCTCACCCGAACAAATTGACCCGCCATAATGTATATACTTATACCGGTCAAACACATATACCGTTCCTTTTGCTTCGCCGTAATCGGTTAAATAACTTAGTTTTGTGACACTTTATTTGCTTACCTATACGATCCGTCCAAATCATCAACTTGCCCTTTTCTTTATTGAATACCGTATGATATATGTGCTTTTTGGTCCAATGAGCATACGTTATTGGTGTTTCTTCCGGCTGATCTTCTTCAATGTCAAGATCGTCATAAATCTCCGATTTATGTGTTTCAAGAAAACGTGTTCCTCGATGAGCTTCTTTTGGACGCACATTCTTTGCTAAGGCCTTTTTCAAAGATTTTGTATCTGCAGCCTGAGGTGCAGGAGGGGCCTCAGGGATCTGTTCTTGGTTTTGACGTTTTTTCTGAACTTTCGGTAATATAAGAGGAAGTTCGAACATTTTCTTGTATCTATCCTGGTAAAACTTTTTTAAAGTATCCAATGTTGTGAGAAGCTCGAAAAATGTTTCTGGCTCGTACTGACCAATCAAGGCGGCATACTCTTCCCTTGTGTAAGGCATTATTATTTCATCAACTTTTGAATAAATGGGGAAAAAACGTTCCGGGTTGGTTTGCAGTCTACTGCTAAACATACGTTCGCTAGGTTTTATCAAAGCAGTTTCTTCGCCTTCTGACTGGCGCTTACGTATTAAAGTACCACCTAGTCCTCTAGGCTTAAAGCGACTCTCCTCGTTTTCTTCTTCGCCTAATTCTACAGGAAATTTAAGCGACGAAATTATGCGCGGAATACAATGTTGCTGTAAAGTTCTTATTTGGCCCTTTGTCATAGGCATATGAATACTAAAATCTTCCAATTCCACTCTATTAGTCTTTAAAGCGAGCGATGAAATCTTTTCATCAGCTGGTGGTATAAATGAAGGAATATCGACATAAGTTCCCTGATCTAGAACATTTAATGTCATAGCCGATGTGCTTGCTTGAACAAGATTCGGAATTTGATTGGCAAAATTGTAAAGATCTTGTTCAACGATGGTAGCACGAGCATATCTGATCGTTTCTAAAATAGTTTAAGAGTTATTACTAAAATTGTCGTCAAAACCTTCGAAAGCAAACTCATGTAAATTTACTCTCGAACTAGAAGTATTTGCTTTTAAAGTTTTTTAATGAACAAAAAAATATCTTATTTAATAGTCTTTAGACATAATTAAGGTTAATGACAAATTGTCTTTTCTACTAGGACATATACTCGTATTTCAAAGTAAAAAGTCCTAAATTTCTTCAGTTAATATGAATGTATAATATATAGGAGACCATTCGTTATTTTAAGGAAATTCTTGATTTTTTTCCCCACAAAGTGCCGGCCGGAAAAAGTTTCCATTTGATCTAGAAACTTTAAATATAAAATTTGGTTGCAATCGGATAGTATTTGGTAGTGCCACCATGACCCTGTTTATTGAAAAAACGGTTTGTATTACAAAATAAGTGTTTTTATTTAAATTGATTAAAACTAAACGCACTAGCCCTCATAAGTAATTAAATCTGCTCCTTTTATATACTGTTTATTAAATTTCCTTTGCAAAAATATATTGTGGCTGAAATCGGTGCAGAAATTAAGTATTTATAAAGATTATTTACTTACTTGCTTAGTTGGCGCTACAACCGTATGTCGGTCTTGGCCTCATCTAAGAATTTGCGCCAGCCATTTCCGTCTTTCGCTTGCTGGCGCCAGTTGAAAATTCCAAGCTTCGTCAGGGTGCCCTCTACTTGGTCTTTCCAACGAAGATGCGGTCGTCCTTTTCTGCGTTGACCGCCGCTGGGTACCGAATCGAATATTTTCTTCACTGGAACATCGTCTTTCATGCGCTGAACATGACCAAGCCAGCGAAGCCGCTCGATTTTAATGCGCTTGACTATGTCGATGTCAGCGTACAGCTCATACAGTTCATCATTCCACCGTATTCGGTACTCGCCATTGACGCAGACTTTGGTCCGTAGATCTTACGAAGAATCTTTCTCTCGAATGCTCCTAAAGTATTTTCATCTGAACTGCTCAGCGTCCAGGTTTGTGATGCATAAAGTAGGACGGGCATGATGAGCGATTTATAGAGCGTGATTTTCGTTCGTCGAGAGAGGGCTCTGCTTCTCAATTGCCTACTGAGCCCAAAGTAACACCTGTTGGCAAGAGTTATTCTTCGTTTGATCTCAATGCTGATGTCGTTGGTTGAGTTTATGCTGGATCCCAGATAAACGAAGTCCTTCACAACCTCGAAGGAGGTATTGTCAACTGTTACGTGGGTTCCAAGATGCTGGGACTGTTTGTTGGTTGACACCAAGTATTTCGTCTTATCTGCATTCACTGCCAGACCCATTCGACTTGACTCTCTTTCTAATCTGGAAAATGCTGCACTGACTTCGCGCGTATTATGGCCAATGATATCGATGTCATCAGCATACGCAAGCAGCATAACACTCTTGTAGAATATTGTACCACTACGTCTCAGATCAGCAGCTCGGATGAGCTTTTCCATCATTAGGTTGAAAAAGTCGCACGATAAGGAATCACCTTGTCTGAAACCTTGTTTGGTAACAAATAGTGGGGAGAGGTCCTTCCCGATTTTAATTGCGCTGCTGGTGTTGCTCAGTGTCATCCTGCAAAGTCGTATTAGTTTTGCAGGAATACCAAACTCAGACATGGTGGAGTGCAGGTGCTTCCTTATTGGGCTGTCGAAGGTGGCTTTGTAGTCGACAAAAAGATGGTGGGTGTCGACTTGTTTTTCTTGAGTCTTCTCCAAGATTTGTCGTAGCGTGAAAATCTGGTCGATGGTGGACTTTCCAGGTCTGAAGCCACACTGATAAGGTCCGATCAGTTCATTTACAATGGGCTTTAATTTTTCACATAAAACGCTCGACAGGACCTTATATGCGATATTAAGAAGCTTATCCCACGGTAATTGGCACAGATAGTGGAATCGCCTTTCTTGTGGATTGGGCAGAGCACACTGAGATTCCAATCGCTCGGAATACATTCTTCCGACCATATTCTGCATAGAAGCTCGTGAATGCATTTAAGTAGAGCTTCGCCTCCGTTCTTGAACAGCTCAGCAGGTAAGCCATCAGCTCACGCGGCTTTGTTATTTTTAAGCCGAGCTATAGCTGTCAGAACCTCATCATAGTCGGGCAGCGGAACATCGACGCTGTCATCCGAAATTGGGGTTTCCGGAATATCATCTCTATTGGCGGGATTGTTGTCAGCGTCGCCATTTAGAAGCTTAGAGAAGTGTTCCGTCACTAGATTACCGTTTTCATCCTTGCAGGAAGAGGCCCCGGTCTTAAAACCATCGGCAAGGCGTCTTATTTTTTCTAAAAATTCGGGCATCATTCCTGTCACCATACATCTGAATCTTCTCCTGCTTGCGCTTTTCTGCCTCTCTTTTTTCCGCCTGAAAATACGTCTCTCTTCCCTTCTCTTCCCTTCTCTGCAGTGGCGTCGCGACACTCCTGGTCGTATCACTGGTTTCGGCGAGGGCGGTGGTAGCCAATCACCTCTTCAGCAGCCGCACGCATGGAGTTGGAAAATGTGTGTCCACTGCGCGCATATAATAAATATAAATCCAGGTAACATATCACATTCGAGATGGCTTACAATTGCCAATCGTATTCTTCGGTTTTATGTCTCCACCTTAAATCCTTCTAATAATTTTCATACTTTGGCCAAATTTGTCGTACAAGTTTACGTTCCAGTATGGTTTGAAATCAAAGCTAAACCATATATTCAGTACTGGAGCTTACACTTGTTCAGTATGGTAGCGAAATCAAGACATTTCGAAAGAACGGTATTGAAAATAATAGACCCAGTTATGTAGTGTAATGGATACTTTGCCCATTCTGAAAATTTGTTACTGGCAATGCTTATGGATGAAAGGAGACACATAAGACTAAGACAAATCGCTATAAAACGTATATTAAAAATTAAAAATAATACTTTTGCAGTTCAGCAAGATTTTCGCATATTTAAAATACCTACATTAAATTTTGCTGCTGCAGATTACTTCGATATCTGCATTACTTCGATTACTTCTCTTCGGCAAGAAGAGAGTATCTCAATTCTACCGGCATTGAATCATCTTTCTTGTGATAGTTTCCAAAATATGATTAAAAATAATACCGAAATTATAGATAGTGTACATTTTCCATGCCATACTTAAGCGATTGAGCATTCTGTAAAACTTGTCACTGAAGCTTCAGCGAATGTTTGCGGTGAACAAGCAAGAGATGGATTTATTCGTGCACGGATCGCATCTAGAGCTATTTTACCAAAATTTGAAACAAAAGCAGACTTTCGAAACAGCTTCAAATAAAATCAAATAAATTTACAAAACTTTCTAAATAAATCCAAACAAAAAATTTAGAAACAAAATTAAAAAAATATTACAATAAAAAAAATCAAAAACATATGTTATAAAACCAAAAAAAAAAATTTGTTAAAAAAGACAAAAAAAAAATTTTTAATAAATTAAAAAAATGGAAACAAAAAAAAAAGGATTTCGAATTCTAAATACCTCCACGTAGTGAAATCTGGGTGATCACAGCAAAAGTGGTTAGCGAAAATTTGAATAAGAAAAATAATTCGAACGACAGCTAAGTACAGAAAATTTTAAAATTAAAAGCGGAAACTGAAGATAATATCCGATTCGCCTGAAACTTTCAGAAATAGTTAATAACTTTCCTTTCATATTGAAAAACTTTGTTGTGGTTGTTGTTTCTTTAGAAAAATTCGTTAGAACAATTAATTGTTCTAACTTTGACCTTAAGCTCGATAAACGATTTTAAACTGTCAAACAACTAGAATTTGTATTTAAAATCAAGTATGATTTAAACTATCAAACATTTAGAATTTGTATTTAAAATCATATAAAGTCAACATAATAAATATAGAGGTCATTTAGAAAAAACTTTAATCAAATGGTAGAGCTCGACCAAACGGAAACAGCTGAAAAACAAAATCAGCAAAAATTCTAAAAACAACTTCAGTAAACATGCTTTGTTAGTGCAGAATTCCAGCAGGCTGTTGGACTACATATAATATAAGCATAGAAACTAAAGTAAAACAGAAATACAACAACAAATGTGGCATTATGAAATTAAGGGGAAAAAAATGAGAAATTGAAGCTTCAAAATCTCATCGCCCCGATGGTGCAGTGCGTCTACGCGCTTGCACGGGCAATCACAAAGATTTCTGATGACGCGTTTAGCACGCAGAAATTGTACAATAAAATCAATTTGCTAGTGGTTTTTTTTCCTTTCATATTGAAAAACTTTGTTGTGGTTGTTGTTTCTTTAGAAAAATTCGTTAGAACAATTAATTGTTCTAACTTTGACCTTAAGCTCGATAAACGATTTTAAACTGTCAAACAACTAGAATTTGTATTTAAAATCAAGTATGATTTAAACTATCAAACATTTAGAATTTGTATTTAAAATCATATAAAGTCAACATAATAAATATAGAGGTCATTTAGAAAAAACTTTAATCAAATGGTAGAGCTCGACCAAACGGAAACAGCTGAAAAACAAAATCAGCAAAAATTCTAAAAACAACTTCAGTAAACA
This sequence comes from Dichetophora obliterata, assembly GCA_963920525.1. Taxonomy (NCBI): domain Eukaryota; kingdom Metazoa; phylum Arthropoda; class Insecta; order Diptera; family Sciomyzidae; genus Dichetophora; species Dichetophora obliterata. Next base: position 244,066,130 of record OY986437.1, on the reverse strand, counting down.
TGCTTTGTTAGTGCAGAATTCCAGCAGGCTGTTGGACTACATATAATATAAGCATAGAAACTAAAGTAAAACAGAAATACAACAACAAATGTGGCATTATGAAATTAAGGGGAAAAAAATGAGAAATTGAAGCTTCAAAATCTCATCGCCCCGATGGTGCAGTGCGTCTACGCGCTTGCACGGGCAATCACAAAGATTTCTGATGACGCGTTTAGCACGCAGAAATTGTACAATAAAATCAATTTGCTAGTGGTTTTTTTTTCCTTTCATATTGAAAAACTTTGTTGTGGTTGTTGTTTCTTTAGAAAAATTCGTTAGAACAATTAATTGTTCTAACTTTGACCTTAAGCTCGATAAACGATTTTAAACTGTCAAACAACTAGAATTTGTATTTAAAATCAAGTATGATTTAAACTATCAAACATTTAGAATTTGTATTTAAAATCATATAAAGTCAACATAATAGTTAATAACATTTACACACAACTTTTCAATAACCCACATTGTAAAAAACTCAAAAAAAAATTTCGATCCACCCTATTCATTATGTTGCCTTTTTCGCCATTCCTCTTCTGTTTTCGCTTTAGTGAACGCATTAGACATGGGTTTCGCAGCAAAAAATGATGCGTTGATACACCAACCCAAGCGGAGTTTCCTGTATCGGCGTATTGCGTTAACGCAATTGCGTCATACCGTAGTTTGGCATGCTATGATATCTATATTAAAGCTTAGTCAAAGACATAAACAAGAGTTGTCAGTTCTGCAAACTATGTTTTGTGCAGCCAATTTCAATACACGACGGTTAACGAAAATATGGATGTGAAGAAAGGCGATAAAATTGAAATTTGTCGCCTGACTTTGCTCTGCTCTGCTTATCCTCGTGTATTGAAATTGGCTGCACAAAACGTAGTTTGCTGAACTGACGACTCTTGTTTATCTCTTTGCCTAAGCGTAACTTGTCAACTGTAGTTCGTTCAAGGTTGATGCTAGCAATCAAACAGATATACATAAACATTTCTGATACGCAAGACAAGTTGGAAGTTGGATATTAGTTTGATTCCAATTTGAGCATGAAGCAAATGTATTGCTGCGATTTTGCGTTGCTGAGGTTTTTCGTTACTGCGTTATTTTATAACTATTAAGGCAATATTCTGCTTTAACGTAAAAACAAAAAGTATCACTGCTTAACATTAAGGAGAAGATATGCTCATCGCAGTTTAAACCAAAAAAAGAGAATAAAATTAAAATCGAATTAATTTTTCATATTTTTATTGAAATCATATTCAGAAAAATTAAATTGGGAAATGAAATTCATTCCATAAAATAACATAAAAATTTGTTCTTTGAATTTAAGAAGTAAATAAATAAATAAATAAATAGCATAAAGTAAAAATTAATAAACACAAATACTTAAGATACGTTATTTAGGTTATAGTTAAAAAAACCACTTGAGATATTTTCGAGGTATCAAGTCTTTCTCTTTTTCGTTGACTATTTGTCCCGGATGGGAAAAAATTCATTAACATGACACGGACGTTGCCATCATGCAGAGCCTGGTTCCACCAATAAAGTGGATCTTGATACTTTCCATTTTTATCAATTCTTGCCAACATTGGTTCAGCAAGATATTTATCAACTTCACTTATAGTAGAAGCAACTACATTATTTGAACTCGAAATCAAAATCGAAATCAAGACTCGTTCTTGCCTGAACTTCGAAATCAAAATCATTCCAGAGCATTTGCAATTTCTCACTCTCTTTGAAAATGGCTGAGGTGTCTTGGGACAGATTTTCATCTTGATCTGGCTCTATATTTATATTTTGCCACATTAGTGTACAGTTTACCAATTGCGTTTCTACATTTTCTGTCGTCGATGAATCCGAACTTTTTGAATCTAGGATCCAAAAGTGTTGCTTCAGATATAAGCTCGTTATCTTCGATGTTGCCAAATCTAAAATGAAGATGAGTTTTTAATTTTTCAATTAAATTTTCTACTTCAGGCAATAAGTTTTGGCAATTTGTTTGATAATAAGTTAAATGCTTATTTAATTTTTTTTAATATGAAATTATATTTGAAGCACTTGTGTAATTTTCTGCACTAACCGTAGTTATTTCAAACATTTCAAGTACTTTAATTGATTGTTCTGCTGTTAACCATTCATCGCTACTTAAAACATCACCCGTATCGAAGGAAGACGAGTTTACGATCGCCAGAGTTCATACTAAGGCATTCTTTACATTTAAAGCGCGCCGTATCATATCGTAGGTCGAATTCCAACGGGTTGGTACATAATTTTTTAGCTTTAATACTGGGAGCTCCATTCTCTCTTGTGTGGCTTTAAGCTGAGAATATGCATGACTACTTTTGTTAAAGAATCGAACAATTTTTTTTATTTTATCCACAACTACTTGTATTTGCTTAAGTGCAGATTGTGTTATTAGATTTAAAGAATGCGCAAAGCAACCCCAATGTTTCCAATTTCCCATTTAAATTGCTGCCTTCATGTTAGATGCATTATCAGTTACAACTACCATAATTTTATTTTCTATTTTCCATTCTGATAAGGTGTTTTCCAATTTTTTTGCAATGTTTTTAGCAGTATGTCTCTCGGTGTATGATTGACATTCGAGAAGATCAGAAGCTAAAAACATTTTGCTTTCATTATCAACAATATAGTGTGCCGTTACACTGTAAAAACTGTCATTGTGTCTGGAAGTCCATCCATCTATTAATAGTCAGACATATTGCGAAAGCTCTTTCAAGTCTAGTTTTAACAATTTCACTATATTCGGTGTATAAAGTCGGTATCATTGCATTCGAAGCCGTTTTTCTTGTTGACAATTTATAATTCGGATTTAACATGTAAACAAAGTTTTTGAATTCGAGGTCTTCGACTATACTAAATGGATGATATTCTTTTGTTATCATTGAAATTAACTTTTGGTCTAATTCTTTTTGTTGTTTTAGTGCAAGTGGCTTATTGAGATATTCAGTGATAAAACGGTGGCCTCTGATCGACCAATAGCACTTAGATTGTTTTGCTTATTTCCATCACTTATGGTTAATGAATTATTTTGTTGTTGAACACAGGTTGCTTGGATAGGTAATGAAAGGTAGGTTGCTCGGGCGTTCTTGCCTGACAATTTGTTGGCATGGCACCCATGCTTCTTATTTAAGTGACGAATAAGACCACATCTGGATTTATTAGAAACTGATATCATTTGACCACAGTATAAGCACTTAACTTTTTTTTTTCTTATTTACCTCACTAAAATGGAGCCATACTTCGCTCTTTTGCTTCGATGCCATCTAAAAAGTTGTTCAATGAAATATATGGTGTTTAAGACCTTCACAAAACTACTGAAAATGTATTACCTGGAGAGCAAAAAGACAACAAGTCTTCAAAAATTGTACAATGTGTTAATGAAAATAAAGAAATTCGGTAATGTTCTGCATTAAAATGTTCTGATAAAATATACAGTTACATTATATTTTACTCAAATACCAAACAAAACTGAAACATTTCAACAAAGTTTGCTTGTACTTGTGAAATCGAACACGTTCAACATATTGTCATATATATGGACAAAACTATTCTTTGAATGGCGTAGCACAATAACAATCAAACGCACTCCAAACACTTACGCTTACCAGCATCTTCCCCGCAACTCCCTTTCTATACGCAAACAATGTTCGCTTCGAACATTTTATCGTTATGTTTGAGGCGCCGTGCAACTTGTGCAAGCGTATCATTTGTATAACTACGCTATTACGTTACTTTTTTAAATTCAAGTGAATCAGCGCAGTAACGCATTTAAGTGCTTCAACGCAATAGCGCAACGCAACGCAGCGTTACCCATGTCTAGAACGCATCTCCCTCCTATATAAGGCCATATCAACCCCCGTCATGCATCCTAGGCGTCTCTTTTCTCTCTGCATTAACAAAAAACATTATCTTCTTCTATAAACTGGAATAATATTCTATCCAACATAGATTTAGACAGCGCTGTCTCAAGATTTTATCAGCACATTTTTACTGCTATCGAAAACTATGTGCCAAAAATAAAGAAAAAGAATAAGCTTTCGGAGCCATGGCTAGACAAAAATCTCAGATTTTTGAGAAACCAAAGAAACAAAATTTACAAACTTCTCAAAACCACCGAAAATGTAAGCGATGAACTGAAGCTAAGATATGACGAGCTATCTAAAGATTTCTCTATCAAGTCAGAAGAAGCGTATAAGTTGTACACTAACCTTATCGGCGAGAAAATTGTCCAAGAGCCACAAAAATTTTTTGACTTCGTTAACATGAAGCGAAATTCTATCGGCTATCCATCTTCTATATTTAAAGGTGATGTCAATTCCTCCAACCCTCATGAAATCAGCAACTTATATGCAGTCTATTTTAAAGAAGTTTTCTGTGTTTTCACAAGTAATACTTATATTTCCCTCCCTTTTCAGGAATTAGCCCTATAATTAATCATATCCAACTAACGTGTGATGAGATATCTAATGCGATTAAAGAAATTGATACAAATAAAAGACCCGGCCCAGACTTGTTACCCCCGCACTTACTAGTCCGATGTTTAGACACACTTATCATGCCTTTATATATAATATTTAACAAATCTCTACTCCAAGGATCTTTTCCATCGTATTGGAAGATATCTCATCTAACACCAATATATAAAAATGGCGATAAAAGGTCTGTTTCAAACTATAGAGGAATCGCCATATTATCGGCTATTCCAAAATTGTTCGAAAAAATTATATGCGCAAAACTAACATCTATTATAAATCCTCTACTCAATGAACAGCAACATGGTTTCCGTAAAGGTAGATCAACCACAACAAATCTAATGACTATGATCTCTGATGTTTTAAGTAAAATGGAGAAAGGACATCAAGTGGAGGCAATATACACCGACTTTAGCAAAGCTTTTGATCGAGTCGATCATGATATCTTGGCTTCCAAATTGGAAAAGATTGGTATCTCAGGATCTTTGCTCAGTTGGCTGAAGTCCTATCTCCACGACAGGTCTCAGTTCGTAAAATTTCAAGGTACCTTATCCAAACAGATTTTAGTTACATCCGGCGTACCACAAGGTAGTCACCTTGGTCCACTTCTCTTTAATATTTTTATCTCAGACCTATCTGATATTCTTTGCGATATCCCACATCTAATGTATGCAGACGACCTAAAAATGTACCATGTTATTAAATCGGAAACAGATGTAATTTACTTACAGTCGAAACTGTCATCTCTTGAGCACTGGTGCAATCAAAATAAACTTCATCTTAATGTTAAGAAATGCTCCGTAATAACCTTCCCCCGTAAAAATTTGGTAACAAATAACAGTGACTTCCTCAATAGCATTGAACTTAAAAGAGTCAACCATATTGTTGATCTTGGTGTAGACTTGGCCAACAATTTGCGTTTCAACTTACATTATGATAAAATTTTATCTAGGGCCAGCAAACTACTCGGTTTTATAAAACGGCGTGCAAAAGAGTTCAAAAATGTTCTTGAATATGGATGCATTATTTGGAATCCTGCTTTCGAATCACACAGTGAAAGACTTGAATCTATTCAAAAGCAATTTCTGCTTTTTGCGCTTAGGGACACGTATAACCCCCGTGAGTACAATATATTGCCACCTTATGATTTTAGGCTTAGCCTTCTGAATTTAATGCCCCTTTCAACAAGAAGGACTTTACTTAGTTCATGTTTTACCTTCGATGTCATTAACGGTGTTATTGATAGCGAGTATATATCAAACAAGATACAATTTAATGACCCGATCAGACGTACACGGCATACACGACTATTAAATTAATATCAACATCACACTGTCTACGCAAGAAATGAGCCGATAAATAGGTGCTGTAGAGAATTCAATAATATCAGCGAGTACTATGCACCCCCTATGTCTAAATTAACTTTTAAGAAAAATCTTTCCAAGTCCCTATTTCCGTCATAATACCTTCCTTCAAGCAACTAGGTTTGAAATCTTAATCTACAGGGCTGTCCATATTCGAAGCGCCCATTTTATTTTTAAATAAATCAAAGAAACCACAATTTTTTGTCTGTTCGTCATGAATATCATTTAATTAGGTTCAAGTAGATTTGCTTACATTATTTCTTGAATATGATATCTCGTAAATGGTCGCCATTGGCCTCTACGACATATTGTGCCCGTTTTGCAGCATTTTCCATGGTTTTCTTCAACATTTCGATGGGAATGGCGGTTATTTCTTGACGGATGTTGGTTTTCAGCTCTTCTAGGGTCTTTGGCTTGTTGACTTAAACCTTTGATTTCAAATAACCGCACAAAAAGAAGTCTGGAGGCGTTAAATCTGGTGATCTTGGCGGCCAATCGAAATCACCATTTTTTTACATCAAACGGCCAGGGAACAATTGCTTCAAAAAATCGATTGTAGTGCGGCTTGTGTGTGGTGGCGCGCCGTCTTGTTGAAACCAGTAGTGCCTGATACGCTTTCGACGAACGATTGGCATGAAAAAATTGTTTATCATATCGCGATAACGCTCCTGATTGACAGTAACTCTGTGGCCATTATCATCTTCGAAAAAGAACGGCTCAATGAGCATTTTAGCACAAACGCCGCACCAAACAGTGACTTTTGCATCGTGAAGAGGTACCTCTTGAATCTCTTGTGGATTTTCAGTGGCATAAATACGGCAATTTTGTTTGTTTACCGTTTTCTTGGAAGGCCCACTTTTCACTTTATTTATTTTTTTGAAAGCACGTTGAGTTTTCACTATTGACTTGTTTTGTTGAATGTAAATTTCAACAATTTTAGAGTGTTCGCGTGGCGTGTACTGTTCCATTGTAAACATTTGCTTGGAATGACGCTTCAAACGCGGTATATCATTAGTCGATTTGGCATCACTGCGGAAAGTTACAGTGTTGCCAGATGGGCGCTTCGAATATGGACTGTATAATTAAGCATGCCCTCTCCAAATCTTTTTTCCCTACTAAAAGCCCAATAATCCTGCACTCTTCATTTATTGTCCTTTTAGACATTAAGAATTAAATGCTAAGATAATAAATAGCCAGTCCAATTCCCTATTCCCTTCTCAGATCTCTCCTAATCTTATTAAATAAAATTCTTAGCTATATTACTATGTATAAAATATGTTAGCATGTAAGTTCCTTTTCTTTTTCTTTTCTTCTCTCCTTTTCTTTTTGACGTGTTATTGAATTCATGTCTATCAGGTGGGCGGATTACGCCCACATTGATTTGCATATCTTCGAACACCAAAACAAGGAAATGGGAGAAAGAAAAAAAAAATAAACAAAATAAACAAACCTGTTAGAATAAGTAAATTGCCTTGATTGGCCAATAAATAAATAAATAAATGTGTAAAAGGTCGTCCAAAGTGGCAACAAACTCACTTGTTTTCGAAAGCGGATATTTGGAATGAATTTTTTTTGTAATCGCTCAATAATCTTCATATAATTTCAATAATTTCAGCGCACGGAATTCGTGTGTCTCACGTGTCGGAATTCGCGCTTGCCGCCAAAATATCAATGCCGCGTCTACCGTAAGCTTCGCACTTTCTTTTACCGTGAATTTCGCGTACCGTATGTTTTAGAAAAACAGTTGTAGCATTTGCCTGTTTGACGGTAATTTAGCACCTGTAATTTGGTGGCACACCACTCCGATCATTTCAATATATCCGCTCGAACGTGTGGTTCTGGATAAAGTAGTTGGCTGCTGTTCACCACTCGAGGTTGACGGTAAGGCCGACATCGTTAACACAAATCGAAATTTTTCAATTCACAAAAACCTTTCAATAAAATATATTAGACCTGTTTGAGATTTGCCGCTATGCCACCAATTTCTCTAACTAATTTTCTTCTATTTTTTTTTCTTGCGCTGTCACATTGCTTGCTGCGACTTTGGCTGCATCACTTTTTGTAGATGTAAGAGAAAGAGTTGTTGGTACGGATGATTTAGTGGGCAATTTGTTTTTACCCTTTCTCTCAGTTCTCGCATCCAAAAAAAAAGGGAAAATGAGAGAATCGGTGAGAAATATCGGTGACATATCGGAAAATCTAAAATAGGTCTTACTTGACTACTTGGTCTTACTTACTAAAAACTTGCTCAACGCGTCAATTAAGTTTATACTGCAAAATCTTAATTTTATCTTACAAACCATTTTTCCAATGTTCAAAGTCATGTGGCACTATCAAATATTATCCGATCACAACCAAATTTTATATTTGAAGTTTCTATATCAAATGGAAGCTTTTTCCGGCCGGCAAACTATACAATAATTTTAACGATAGGTTTAATTTATAGTCACCTTAAATTGCAAGAAGGCATAATAACACATTTTTTGATTTTACAGGAGAAGCAAAAAACTTTCGAAATTTCTCAAGCGCTTACACTAAGGGCTTTTAGTATTTTGTTAATAAAAATGTCGTGTGTAGTTGTATAAGTGTAAAGTTTTGCAAAAACATGTATTTTGATACGGCACATAATAATCAATCAAAAAGTCGATTTTGAACTTTTTGTTGTTACGCCTTCTTGCATTTTAGGTGACGATACCCAGCAAAATTTTTAATACAATACAAACATGACATGCATTCTTAGACTTCCAGAAGGCATTCTATAGATCTAATTGTGATTCTTCTTAGCCATATCAAGAAGTGCTTTCAAGAAGCATTCTCATAAACTACTTCTCGAAGATATTCAAATAGCATTTAAATCCAATTAAAGTAAAAAAAATTATGTATATTATAATAAATGTTTTAGATATTTTACGTGGGATTTTTAAAACCCACAACAAAACGCAACCACTTCCTACTTCAAACAACAAAATGCCGAGAAAATTGGATAAAAGGATATTTTACGTGGATTTTTTTTTTAAACCCCCAACAAAACCCAAACACTTCTCATTTCCAACACTAAAATCGAGAGAAAATAGGGAAAAGGGATATTTTCCGTGGGATTTTTGAAGCCACCCTAACCACTAAAATTATTTCATTCCATGAAATGCTTTCTGAAAGTTCTCCTTAAAAAACTCCTACTTGAATCCTTTCATTAACGGTCTCAAAGAAATCTTCCACTGAAATAATTCTGGAAGCACTTCTAGAGAAGACTAAGGAAAGCATTCCTCCCAATGACATGCATATGTTAAAAGAATGCTTTCTGGGTATGAAAGTGGAAGGGATGGAATTCAAGACTTTCCCTTCCACTTTACCTTCTTTTGGAAGCACTTTTTTTGCTGGGTATGTGTGTGTTGAAGTCTATTATGAAGACAGCAAGTTTATTTACCTCGAGTTTCCGCTTCCGGCATGGCTGCTTCGACTAAACTGCTTATGTCCGCCTCGAAATGACAGGGTTGCGGTTCACCCCAAAGGCATAAATTCTTTGGTAAATCAAAAGATATAACGAAATATGGCGACAATTCTATATTTTGGAGCCATTTATCACCACTGTCATCATCCTCACCTTCTTCCCTCTGATCACCGAACTCACCTTTATTTCGAAATGATTCGAATATCATCATAGTTGCACGACGTTTTTCTTCTACCTCAGAAAAACGTGGCGTCATTCTAAATGTTGTCACTCTTGGAATTTTAGGCTTGAGTAATTTTGAATAATCAGCTTCAAGATTTGCTTTAACATCTTTATCAAGATAAAGATTGCCGTTATTTGAATGCCAAGTCATTGTAAAGGTACTAAAACTGGTGTGATCTGGTTTTTTAACGAAAACCATTTGATAGACTCCACCCAATATTATATATTCTTTCATATTAATCTATATATGAACAATTTTAAATACAATGATTTCTGTAAAAGCCGCAATAAGTTACCTCAAAAGCATGTAGATTTAAAACGTTCGGATGATAAGCAGCAGCAATAAAATCATCAAATTGTTTTTGTTCTTTTTGGAGGAAATCTTGCCAGATATCTGGAAATAAATTGTCCGTTATGGATGGTGGTTCCTTAGGCATTCTCTTAGGAACTTTTGTCTTTTCTTTGTCATCTTTTTTTCTGCCTTTCTTTTTACTTTTTTCCTCTTCCTCAATTAATCTGTAAGAAATTATCGTATTTAATATTTAGAATGAAAAACAAAAACTTTATCTGGAAACGGTATCGAGAATCTTGGAAATGACTTATTTCGGTGTTTTGTTATTTAAAAATTTGCAATTCTGAATTGAGATCTGCTGTTTTCTTTTACTCTACACCATTTTCAATTATAATTCAGAATATATCAATTGAAATTCGGAGATATTTTTGAAACTCAAAATAGATCAATTGAAACTCAGAAATTTCATTCGAATTTCAGAAAAGATCAATTTAAATTTCGAAAAGATCAATTAAACTCGAAGAGATCAATCGAAATTCAGAAAAGGTTAATTGCAATTCAGAAAAGATCAATTTAAATTCAGAGTTAATCATTGAAAATTAAAAAAACAAAATGAAACTTAGAATAGATCAACTAAAATTCAGAATAAGTTTATAGAAATTCAAAAAAGGTAAGTTTACAGAAATTCAAAATTCTCATTCAGTTCATTTAAAATTCAGGAAAGATCAATTGAAATTCAGAAAAGGTATAAATAAAGTTAATAATAAAGTGAATAATAGTGCATATATTAAGGTTAAAATTTTTAAGAAATTTTTATTATATCTATACTATGCTGGGTCTATTTGCAAACCTATGTTGCCTGGGCGATTTTCGGATCTGGCATGAAGAGTTATTAAGAAAAAGGTGGCGATAGGGGTGCACTTTACCCTATCACATTTTTTAAATTTTTTTTTTGTTTATTAACGTGCACAGCAAAACTGATGAAAGAAATTAAATCCTCGTACCCGAATCAACCTAAAACCGGTGTCATATTTATACGTTTTTTTACAAAAAATTTTCGTAAACAATTCCTAAAAAAAAAAAATTACAAAATTAAGGTATAATCTTAACGTTGCAACGCTATAATAAAATCTTTGAAGTCGGCGCTAATCTTTGCCACACAATCATGATCTTTTACCATCCCTGCACTGCCAATACGAACGAGATTAAAGTTCCGAAATTAAGATCAGCGAGTAACAGGCGAATTTCCCAACAAACAAAAGCTCTCGTTATTGTGTTCAGTAGGCTGTCCCAAAAGAATATTTTTTTTTTCGAATTTAATAGTAGCTCAACCTTTGTTCGAAGGCTTATGAGGTCAAGTATTTTTGAGATTTTATTCAGATTTTTTGGAAGAGGTTTAGAGGTAGCGCTAATCAGTTATTCCTAAGAAACCGGTTTTTCTGAGATTTTTCGAATTCGAAGAAAAAGTTGGTCAATAACAGATATTTTCTAAGACTGTGAGTCATCATTTTGAAAGACAATTGTTCAAACTAGACTTTAATATACATTAATCAGAAGTTTTGGCAAATTTTTATGTCATTTTGGTGTCACATATTGCATTTTTTGGTGAAATCATCGAACATTTTTAAAAAAACAATTCATAACTTTTAAAAATTCCATCAAAATGAAAAAATTTAGTGATGCAGTTTGAATAACGGTAAAATTTTAAACAATTTAAATAATAATATTTTTGATATTAAGCTTGCCGTTTTAAAGTTAAAGCCTTTAAAGCTTTTTTCGTTGTCTGAAAATTTTTCGAATTTTAACAAGGCATTTTATTTCATTCAACAAAATGTTCATTCAAGTTCAGTTCATTCATTTTAAGCTCCACTGAATGACCTCAATTTAATGAAGCAATTAGCTAGCTACAAGCGCTTTCAAACAGTTTCAAACGCCATAATGAAAACTTTTTTTTGGGAACCAGTGGTACCTATGCGGGAAATTAGTTGCCTTAGCCTTTTTTGATGAGCGCATAGAAACCAAAACTTTGCGTTTAATGGTAAAAAATATTAATAAGCCAAATAATGAAAACGATCTTCTACAAGCCAATGTAACACAAAACATGCTTAAAAGTAAGCAAATCCAAAATTTTATTTCTAAAGCCAGTCCTTCTGTTTTTGAAGCCTGCAATATTTCAATTGATTTTTTACGAACCGACCCAGAAGAATGGAAAAGCAACATACCGTTTCAGGAAGCAAAGCACATTATTCAACAATTGCAAGTATTAAATGATTTCGCAGAACGTGGTGTTGCCTTGGCAAGCAGTTACATCAGTCTCACAACTTCTGAAACAGACTTTCAAAATCTAATACAAGGCATTGAGCTACATCGTAAGGAAAATTTATGATTTTTTAACCAAAAGTAAACTTGGAATTTTTCTTTTCTTTAATTTTTGATTTTTTTTGTGGATTCGGTTGTAACCTGCGAAAAGAATACGTTTTTATTTGCGACTTCCTCGACTAGCTGATTGTTAAAGTAGATTTTTGGATGCTCTTCGAAATGGTGTATTTGTCTGTTTTTATGTAACTTGCAAAATACACGTCTCATTTTTAACAACGGCAAATCTACTGTAAAATGAAGGCCCCAAATTATTTTTTGAGCTAGTTCATAATAATGGTAACTTACCGATGCTTAAAAATGTTCACTATATTTTGTTGAATGAAATAAAATGCCTTGTTAAAATTCGAAAAATTTTCAGGCAACGAAAAAGTTTAAAGGCTTTTACTTTGAGACGGCAGGAGTAATATCAAAAATATTTATTTCTAGATTGCTTAGAATTATACCATTATTCAAACTGCATTACTACATTTTTTCATTTTGATGGAATTTTTAAAAGTTATGAAGCGTTTTTTAAAAAATTTACGCAAATTTTTCGAAAAAATGCAATATGTGACACCCAAATGACATAAAAATTTGCCAAAACTTGTGATTTATGTACTTTATAGTAAAGTTAAGACATTTGTCTTTCGAAATGACGACTCAAAGACTTAGAAAATGTCTGTTTTTGACCAACTTGTGCTTGCAGTTTGAAAAATCTGCGAAAAATCTCAAAAATACTTGACCTCATAAGCTTTCAAAAAAAGCTTGAGCAAAAAATAAATTATTTTTTGGGACACCCTAGCGTTCAGTGGTCGAAAGCGTTAATTTGATAAAAGTGATTACATATGCGTAGACTTAAAAGGCTTTATATTCATAAAAAATTTACTATATTTAAGACAATAAAACTAATAAGAAAAAATTAAAATAAAAATATATTCAATATAATAATACACATAAACAAATTATCAAATTTTACCAAGAAATTAATAGGAAATGCAATTTAAAATTATTTTTTACTTTGTAATGAGTTGTACAAAAAACATTCGATTTTGAGAAAATTATTTGCCTAAAACATTCCTTAATATAACTATCAATAACAATTTGTAATAACGTGTAATTTTGGTATCTCTATTTGAACTGTAAAATTCCGTAACATTAAGGCTATTCACAGTTTAAGAGTACTTTCAACAAATCTTATTTATAGCATTTGTTATTGTTCAAACTGTGAGCACCTCGCCATGTGACTGTCGTATTAAAAAATTATGCAACCCTGTGATGTATGTGATTATGCGGCTGCAGACAAAGCATAAAAATACGAGGTACAAAAAACACGTCCAGCGTATTCAAACTGTGAATAGCCAAATTGTTTTAATTATGGTTTTACTTAATTTCTTTATGCTGAATGAACTGAAATAGGTTTTCGTTGGTAAGGTTGAAATCGTTAAGGTACTCAGACGCAAGGTTGGAAAAAAAGGCCAATAGGTAACAAAATTTTTAAGTTATTTGACTTAAATACAATAAAAGCAACTGTCCATACAGAAATGTACTTACTTAATTTTCTCATCATATTCGTTACGTAGTGTAGTCATCATATTCCGAACTTCGTTCTCCAGTTCATTTTGCATTTCCCACTCTTGAGTTAAGCATTCTCTCAAATCTTTTAATAAAATAACACTGCATAATTAAAAGAGTGCATTCGAAATTGAAAAGAAAATATATAAAACTAGTACGGAATTATTTTTTACTGGGCCATCGATAGGCTAGGCCTTGAGCTCAATACTTAAGTAATTTTTCTAAAATTCAAGTCCTGTTTTGTATATAACTTTTTTTCAGCAGGATTTGAAATAATACAAGTTTATTTTCCAAGTGATCAAATTTAAAATCTGATCTTGGTTTTTTTTTTATGAGGCTTTATTATCTAGCGTCACGTTACTGGTGTTACGTTACTTAAATTTCTATTGCAGTTCAATTGGGTAATTAGGTAGTTAAGTGATTAAGTAATGTGGCAATTAAAACAGAAATTTAATATATTTTTTTCCTTGCCTCAACCATTTTTTCATTATCTTAAGCCAGTGCCTTCTATTTTTAATAAAACAATAAAGTTTATGAAACATTTACTAAACATTTACGAAAAAGAAAAATTACATTTGTGAAACAGTGCAGACGATTTGATCATCATAGTAAATGAATTTATGTATAAATGGCTTAAATTAATAAAACTTAAGTTTTCTCTCAGATAATATCATAAAATCTGTGTCGATAAGCGATAACAGCTTAAGTCTGATTTCAAAGTTTCGAGAAAACTTACTTCAAAGTTTCCAATCGCCATATAAGTTATATGAAAGTTTATTTGGTTTTTGTTTCATAACTTTGGCTAAGGCCATGCTAGAAACTCCAGATTTATATACTGTGTGTTTATAGTGCTATATCCATGGAACACATCTACATAAATAACCCAGTTTTGTATTAAGTCGACTTAAGCTGTTACTGCTTATCGACACAGAAATAATAAGTTTTCATTTTTTTGGTCACGGTTGACTTTTCTGTGGAAATGCCCATATGCAATTAAGTGGAACCAAGTTTTTGAGACAAGTTTTCAAACAAGTATGCAAGAGATATCATATAGTGGGGCAATATCTCGAAAACGGTGTGACAATTTCGGAATTACATTTTCGGAACTACCGGCCGATTTTACATTAGAAATGGATAGTGGCATTCATTGCACATTCTGGCTGTAAAGCAGTGTTATTATAAATAAAGACTAATGATAAGAATTAGGGAAACTGGGGGCGATGGATCAATGTAACATGTCTGACTGTCTCAACCTAGCGAGGCCAGCATAATCTTTGTGAAATCGCCTCAAGTCGACTCAAACCTCCACGTGGTGTTTCCTGGGCAACGTCAAAACTGACAACCGTTAGTTTGGCGGCTAATCTGAGCGGCGGGCCTCCCTAGGCTTAAAATAGGTTGTGCGTCGGGTTTGAAGCCCACCCGTAAAAACCCATTTCAATGAAAACACAAAAGAATAGAAGAAAACTGATCCCCAAATCTGATGACGACTACCGCAAACGAAAAACTGATAATGATTTACGGATATGCACCTGGAATGTCCGAACCCTTAATTGGGAAGGTGCCTCTATCCAACTGACTGATGTCTTGGGAAGATACAAAGCTGATATCACTGCTATCCAAGAAATGCGATGGAAGGGACAGGGTTGCATTCGGCATGCACCCTGTGATATCTACTACAGCGGCCATGCGGAGAAGCACGAGTTTGGATGCGGATTTGTAGTTGGCAAGAGACTACGGCCCCACGTCCTGCGATTCACACCTGTGAACGAACGACTTGCCATAATCCGCATCAAGGTTAGATTTTTCAATATAAGCCTAATATGTGCGCACGCTCCGACAGAAGACAAGGACGATGAGATCAAGGACATTTTCTACGAGCGCCTTGAAAATGCTTACGAGCGCTGCCCCCGCCACGACGTTAAAATCGTGCTTGGTGACTTCAACGCTAAGGTGGGCAAGGAAAATATTTTTGGTCCAACAGTCGGAAAGTTCAGCCTCCACGACAACACCTCCGATAACGGAATGAGGCTGATTGACTTCGCCGCAGCACGAAACATGGTCGTAAGTAGCACTAGATTCAAGCATCTCAATATTCATAAAGCCACCTGGATGTCCCCTGATCAAAAAACAAAAAATCAAATTGATCACGTTTTGATCGACGGAAGGCACTCTTCCAGTGTATTGGATGTACGCACGATCCGTGGTGCAAACATTGACTCGGATCACTATCTTGTTGCAGCCAAGATCCGTATACGTTTGTGCGCAGCTAAGAATACACGCAACCCTACACAGAGAAAGCTAGACGTCGACAAGCTGCAATCGAAACAGACAGCCGATGCTTTCGCCACTCGACTCTCACTCCTGCTTCAAAGCACTCCTCCAATCGATGATATATGCGCGCAGTGGACACACATTTCCAACTCCATGCGTGCGGCTGCTGAAGAGGTGATTGGCTACCAACGCCCTCGCCGAAACCAGTGGTACGACCAGGAGTGTCGCGACGCCACTGCAGAGAAAGACGCCGCCTACAAAGCCACCCTGCAGTCGGTTGTAACGCGCGCTGCTAAGGAGCGATACAAAGAAAAGAGGAGGGAAGAGAGACATATTTTCAGGCGGAAAAAAAGAGAGGCAGAAAAGCGCGAGCAGGAGAAGATTGAGATGTATGGTGACAGGAATGAGGCCCGAAAATTTTTCGAAAAAATAAGACGCCTTGCCGATGGTTTTAAAACCGGGGCCTCTTCCTGCAAGGATGAAAACGGGAATCTAGTGACAGATGTCCAGAGTACACTGACGTTATGGAGGGAACACTTCTCTAAACTTCTAAATGGCGACGCTGACAACAATCCCGCCAATAGAGATGATATTCCGGAAACCCCAATTGCGGATGACAGCGTCGAGGTTCCGCTGCCCGACTATGATGAAGTTCTGACAGCTATAGCTCGGCTTAAAAATAACAAAGCCGCGGGAGCTGATGGCTTACCTGCTGAGCTGTTTAAGAACGGAGGCGAAGCTCTACTTAAATGCATTCACGAGCTTCTATGCAGAATATGGTCGGAAGAATGCATTCCGAACGATTGGAATCTCAGTGTGCTCTGCCCAATCCACAAGAAAGGCGATCCCACTATCTGTGCCAATTACCGTGGGATAAGCCTTCTTAATATCGCATATAAGGTCCTGTCGAGCGTTTTATGTGAAAGATTGAAGCCCATTGTAAACGAACTGATCGGACCTTATCAGTGTGGCTTCAGACCTGGAAAGTCCACCATCGACCAGATTTTCACGCTACGACAAATCTCGGAGAAGACTCAAGAAAAACAAGTCGACACCCACCATCTTTTTGTCGACTACAAAGCCGCCTTCGACAGCCCAATAAGGAAGCACCTGTACTCCACCATGTCTGAATTTGGTATTCCTGCAAAACTAATACGACTTTGCAGGATGGCACTGAGCAACACCAGCAGCGCAGTTAAAATCGGGAAGGACCTCTCCCCACCATTTATTACCAAACGAGGTTTCAGACAAGGTGATTCCTTATCGTGCGACTTTTTCAACCTAATGATGGAAAAGATCATCCGAGCTGCTGATCTGAGACGTAGTGGCACAATATTCTACAAGAGTGTTATGCTGCTTGCGTATGCTGATGACATCGATATCATTGGCCATAATACGCGCGAAGTCAGTGCAGCATTTTCCAGATTAGAAAGAGAGTCAAGTCGAATGGGTCTGTCAGTGAATGCAGATAAGACAAAATACTTAGTGTCAACAAACAAACAGTCCCAGCGTCTTGGAACCCACGTTACCGTTGACAATACCTCATTCGAGGTTGTGAAGAACTTCGTTTATCTGGGATCCAGCATTAATTCAACCAACGACATCAGCATTGAGATCAAACGAAGAATAACTCTTGCCAACAGGTGTTACTTTGGGCTCCGTAGGCAATTGAGAAGCAGAGCCCTCTCTCGACGATCGAAAATCACGCTCTACAAATCGCTCATCATGCCCGTCCTACTTTACGCATCACAAACCTGGACGCTGAGCAGTTTAGATGAAAAGAATTTAGGAGCATTCGAGAGAAAGATTCTTCGTAAGATCTACGGACCAATCTGCGTCAATGGCGAGTACCGAATACGGTGGAATGATGAACTGTATGAGCTGTACGCTGACATCGACATAGTCAAGCGCATTAAAATCGAGCGGCTTCGCTGGCTTGGTCATGTTCAGCGCATGTAAGACGATGCTCCAGTGAAGAAAACATTCGATTCGGTACCCAGCGGCGGTCAACGCAGAAGAGGACGACCGCATCTTCGTTGGAAAGACCAAGTAGAGGACAACCTGACGAAGCTTGGAATTTCCAACTGGCGCCAGCAAGCGAAAGACAGAAATGGCTGGCGCAAATTCTTAGATGAGGCCAAGACCGACATACGGTTGTAGCGCCAACTAAGTAAGTAAAGTAAGTAAGTAATGATAAGAATAATTTTTTAATAATAAGAACTTAATGGTTGATTCAAGTTAATTTCAATTGATTTGAAAAACATATGCTTAAAAAAAATCAAATAATTTCTCAATATAAAAAAATAATTTCTCTGCGTTTGAATTCTCATTTACCATTATCGATTTCCCAAAGTTAATTGAAAAGAAATTAACAAAGCATTACCTGGTATCATAGCATTTATACTTGAGGGTGGTATGACTACTTGTTCAGTAAAACCTTTAACATGCTCACTAAAATGATCGAATTTAAAGTGTAAACCTCGTATTGCAATGTCATCCCCAAGTACAGAATATGGTATCTGCAGTTGGACGTCTAGTGCATCAAAGTCAGCCATCACGGAGGTGAAGCTTAAGGATTGAAATAATGTTAGAGCTTTATAAGTAAAAATTGCAAAAGTACCTATTGAATTGGCTTACTCACTCCGATGGATCAAAGTTAATGGGGACATGCTTCAGCGCCCAGATATGTATACTAAAATTATTTCCAGTAAAACTATACTCGGCGGCTATGTCGTCAATGTGTCTGCAGAATTAAAATAAAATATACACTTATTGTTTTGTTTATAAAAAAAATGTTACTGAGACGCCGGTAACATGTCTATCATATTAACTTGAAGGGTTAGGGCACTCAAAAGTATGGAAAAAACAAAAACTTTGAATAATTTTTTTTGTCAGTAATTGAATTTATTTTATAAAAGCAATAATACTAAATTCATATATTGTGTTTTAACTTGATTTGATCCTAATTTGAAAAAAAAAAATAAAAATTATACATGAAGTTATGAGGAGTTTTCTCGTAGCACATTCTTTTCTGGAAAAAAATTCGGCATTTTTTCTGCCCTCTTCAAGAATTCTGCATTTTTCCGCTCTTTTATAAAAAAAAAAACTGTTAACCTTAAAATAAATATAACAAATACATAATTTTCTGACCGATAAAATTCGTCGGTTCTGCATTCTGCTCTCTAGTAACACCAACATAAAAACAAAATAAAATAATTTTGATATTAATATTTTGTGCTGTGACAATTGTGAAAAGCAATTTGGAAAAATGGAACTGATCGATGAATATTTCGAGCCATAACCGCAAAAAAAGTGACAATGACAAACGATACTATAACAAACCCATCTACTCCCAAAATTTCAGATCTTTAAGTTATACCCATCACAAAAATCAAGTTTACATCTGTGAAGTTTTGACAAAACAACTTAAGTCTGTCTGAAATTCATAGACAAAACAACTTAAGTCTATATGAATTTCGTAACAACTTAAAGGGTTTTGTCAACGAATTTCAGATCGACTTAAGTTGTTTTGTCAAAACTCCACAGACATGTACAGCTTATTCAGACAAAACTAGAAAATTGCTTTTCCTGTAAAATTTTATTTATGTTGGTTACACTTTTTCTGCGGTAAGGGCTCGATTTGATTGAATAACCTCAATCGTAAATATATCGGAATTAAAAACAACAGTGTAGCCAATATTAAATGAAAAAAAAAACTTGCATTTGTTCCGTTCTTTTCTCAGCTCAAAAGTGGTCAACATTCTGTAAATTCAGGTCAGAATCTAAAAAGTTCTGCATTTCGTGAGAACAGACTTTTTTCATAGAAAAAATGGGCTATATGTTTTAAAAGTCGGTGCCCACTGTTATTCAAAAACCACTCGATGGATTTTAATTAAATTTATGCAGCGAAGGATTATTCGAAGTATTTTGTGTTTAAACTTATATTTCTTATAAACAATTAACTGTTGCAAGTTTCTTTGAAAATCGTTAAGTAAAGTTTCAAAGACCAACATTTTGTTTATTTAAAAAAAGCTACGATTAGGCACGAGACTTACTATTAAAATAATAATAATTTTTTTAATGATTTAAGATGAACCCGTAAGAAGTTATTATGGAACAAGGTCCAACAAATATGGCGATAACTTCATATATAATTTATATTTTTTTCAAATTTGGGTCGAATCAATTTTGAACATAATATGTATATTAATTTAGTATTATTGGTTTTATAATATAAATGAAATTACTGACAAAAAAAAATTATTTGAAGTTGCATGAAGAAACAAGCTTCATTAAGTCCATGGTATAACTTTTCATTTCGTAGAAACAAACTGCCGAAACTTTCAAAACGTTGTTGACAGCTCATGGAAAATGGGCTTGATTACCCAAGCGTAAGGTAACGTAGCGCGTCGTTGCCAACTGTCAAGTTAAAATCTATTTTAGGATAAAACGGCTTACACATGTTCGAGCCAGTTCGCTAGTTAAGAAGCTAGTTCAACAGTTAGTCGAACCTGTTGGCTTGTTGGCAAAAATTTTTTATTTTCTCCGTCGAAAAAGAGTTGATCGACGAACGTGTTCTATAATTTGAACGTAAGCGTCATACCTAATGAAATTCTGTAGCGATAACATGACCAGCACAAATATAAAAGCGTTTTATTTATTGTTCATGTTGCTGCGTTATCAATATCTGTAACAAAATGATGGCGAAAAACAAGAAAAAATCGCATGCTCGACGAACATGTTCGTTCAATTTGAACGCTAGCTTTTTTCAACAGGTTCGCCCCGCCATTTTGTTCGACGAACAAGTTCGCTAATGTGTAAGCCCTTTTAATGTGTACAAGTCGTTACCGAAATTGTAAGGTGACGTGACGCAACGTAGAAGTCTGTAGAAAATAGATTTCTACGCAACGTTACGATTTTTGACAGTTCGGCAGCTATTATTAGTATTAAAATTCGGCAGCTAGTATTAAAATTGTAAGGAATGCAGTCTTTTATTGAAGAGAAGTTAATAAGCGTACTAGAAAAAAACGAGTACCTTTATAACAAATCGGCGCATGCACTATGTTGGACTACGATTTCGGTAATCGTTTATCTTTAATTCAACGTCGCACTACGCTACATCCCGCTGCGCCACCTCACGTTACGCTTGAGTAATCAAGCCTTAAGAAAGCGAAAATTGGCCGCATTCAGCGGAGTCAACTGTTGTGAACTGTTGTGGTAGCTATACCTTAGTGAGCGATGTTTTTCTCTGAATGTGTTGTTACTCTTAACGTTAAAAAAGTTGAAAATTATTAAATCTAATCATGTATTATAATTGTTTAATTATGTAAATTATTTAATTGCAAAGGCTTCTCAAGGAATTTTAATACAACAGTCAGTTACCAACTGTTGACTCCGCTGAAAACGGCCATTGATTTCCTTTTGTTCTCATTCGCAAAACTCTGGCTTTGACAACTTTGGATATAAGAAAGAGAACGCAGTCCGAAATGCATCTACCTTCTCTAGTTCTGCCATGATTGAGTCGACTCGTATATTTTTGTTATTGAGGACTCAATTAAGGCCTTATTGATTGTTTTGTATTGCTTACTCCATGTATGAATTCTCCGAGCATAGAACACGATAGCAATAACGGTCAAGAAACTCCAATATTTCCTGTTGTACGAATGTGGGTTGCTAAAATTAAGCTATATGATTAAACACAAATTAAATATTATAAATTTGTCTTCTTAGACATACCTCTTTGATGTCTCTTAGTATTCGAGGAGATACTTTATTGGCCGCATTTTTGTCGGCTAAAAAGTTTTGAAGTCTTCTTAATATCTAAGAAAGATAATGGATTTGTTTTTTCTTGCCAATATTATTTTAGTTTTAAATTACCTTCAAAGAATCGTCAATACTTGCATTATATTCAATGCCGAATTCCGGACGTAGTTCATGTACCAATGCATTACGCGTCATATCCATGGCGAAAATGTCTTGAGTCAAAATACTTCGTTCATCCACGTTCAACAGCCAATCTAGAGTATCCCTCACAATTTCAGCCTCCACAAAGCGTTTCTGTACAAAGAAAAGTCTTATGTCGGGTGGGCTAGTAGCTTTAGGCAAGCCCTCGCAACTCAAATAGTCTTCCCACTGTTAATAGAAATTTATTTAATTTTTTTTTTAATTGTCGAAAAAAGATTTTATACATCTTCCTGCTTTTCGCGCGCCTCATTCTGCTTTTCCAAATCTTGTAGAGCTTCTATTTGCGTGCAAATATAAAGAAATATTTGTACAAAATTTTTTTCAATATACATATATACCCATGAATTTAAACATCATAGGCAACCCACCTTCATAAAAGTTTAAAACTGATTTTAAATCATTTAATCGGTTGTGGAACTTTGCTTCTCGTGCTCTTTTCTCCTCTAAAGTAATAAGGGTATAAGTCTTCTGAGGGACTTTTAAGGCACTTCTAACTTTTCTCATTTTTCCTTTTCCTTTTCCTTTTACTTCTCCTTTTAATTTTCCTTTGCCTTCTTTTTTTTTGGGTACTCCTTTTTGTTCTTCTTTTCCTTTTCTTTCCTCTTTTCCTTTTAATTTTCCTTTTGCTTTTGCTTCTCCTTTTACTTTTCCTTTTTCCTTTCCTTTTCCTTTAACTTTTCCTTCTGCTTTTCCTTTTTCTTTCCCTTTCCTTTCTCCTTTTCCTCTTTCATCTCCTTTAACTTGTCCTTCTCTTTTCCCTTTTGCTTTTTCTTTTCCTCCCTTTTTTTCTTTCCCTTCTCCTTGTCCTTTTTCATCTTTTAATTTGTCTTTTCCTTTTATTTTCACTTTCCCTTCTCCTTTTCCTTTTTCTTTTTCTTCTTTTTTTCCTTTTGCTTCTTTTTCTTTTCTGGTTTCTTTTCCTTTTGCTTGACCTTTTACTTTTTCTTCTCCTTTTTGTTTTCCTGTTTCTTTTACTGTTTCTTTTACTTTTCCTTCTCCTTCTGCTGCTTCTTCTGCTTTTTCTTCTTCTTGTAGTTCTTCTTTTGTTTTTTCTTTTCCCTCTCCTTTTTCTTGTCCTTTTCTTATTTCTTTTTCTTCTTCTTTAAATTCTCCTTTTTCATCTTCTTCTCCTTTTTCTTTTACTTTTTTTTGCCCTTTCCCTTTTCCACCTCCTTTCCCTTTTCCATCTCCTTTTCCTTTTCCTTCACCTTTTTCTTTTCCTTCTCCTTTTACTTTTCCTCTTCCTTTAACTTTTCCTTCTCCTTTAACTTTTCCTTCTCCCTTTGCAGCTCCTTCTCCTTTTTCTTTTTCTTCTTCTTTTCCTTCTATATTTTCTTTTGCTTCTCCTTTTCCTTTTCGTTTTCCTTTTCCTTTGATCATAATGGATTATGTATATGAATTGTGAAAATTTTAAAAATTATGACAATCTATCAAATGAAAATTCAATTCAACTCAGAATAAATTTTTTGTCAAAAAGCTGAAAAAATAGACTAACAGGTGTTTCGATTAAGTTGGGGAAGAAAATCAAATTTAAAGTAATGTAAAAGAATGAGTTTGACTTGAGCTTCAAAAATTATTTTATATTTTGAAAACTAGAGATCATATGTATAGATGTGTTCATTGCAAAAAGGATTGTTAATTGTTTGATGTAGTGCAAATGCCCATCACACAGCTCGATATTACTAAAAACCGAAGCCCAAAATCGAATTGAATCGTTTATTTCAAAAGCAACATAAGTCCCACAGATTGAATGTTTTTTTCAAATCAAAAAAAGAGTTGAATCATTAAAAAAAAACGAATTTTAAAGACTTTTTTAAAACTTATTATAACAATATGAGTTTAGACTTTAGGAAATGAAATATCCCTGTAAAATATGAAAAAAGATAAGCCCGAAAAACTGTTGGGACTTATGGTGTTTCGGCAGTAATCAGGTTTAGGTATTAAAAAAAGATGAAGAAAAAAACATAAAAAAAAATATTTTCATCATTTCTAGTTGCAAACAAAAGCAAAAGTTATTTTTGGTTCTTTTCGTAATTTTCGTAAGTTTGTGTAATATAAAGTGGGCAGCAAAAAAAAAAGTTTAGTACAAATAAATTTTAAAAAGGTGGAATAATGTAAGTATAATAAAAATATTACTTAGCAATTTACATATGGACATTTCCGTGGCTACGCACGTGACATTCGTACGACTTTATTGAGTGGAAAAACAAAAAAAAAATAAAATTTACAGTTTTATCTTAATTTTTCAATAGTTTATTAAACTATACATAGGCTGTATTTCTTTATTCATTCCAGATGTTCGGAATGACTGTTTTTGTTTCTTTATTCAGTTTTGATTATCCGGAATATTCTTTTTGTATTTCTTTATTCTTACGGAATACTCCGAACGCGTTCTTTTTATACTATCAGCTAAGGTAGAATAAAAAGAATATTCCTTGTATGTGAGGTTATATTCGATTGTTTGAAGTAAAACTTCGTTAAATGAAAATGGAAAAATTTTTACATTAAATGTTTTAGATTGCTTTGTTGCATTTTTATTTTTTAAATTTTATCTGGTGTATTTGTTGTTTTTAATTAAATACGAAAAATATGTTTCTGGTTTTAATAATCACAAAATGTTCTTTCTTTTCCAATACTGTTTCTTTATTCATGCTGTTCTGGATAAACAACAATATATTCTATTCGTTCTCTCCTTTATCCGGAATGAATAAAGAAATACACCCATAATATAGTTTATTATAT
Organism: Dichetophora obliterata; assembly: GCA_963920525.1. Taxonomy (NCBI): domain Eukaryota; kingdom Metazoa; phylum Arthropoda; class Insecta; order Diptera; family Sciomyzidae; genus Dichetophora; species Dichetophora obliterata. The sequence continues at coordinate 244,041,377 of OY986437.1, read as the reverse complement.
CAAAAGTTCGACTGTTACTGTGGGTTTGTGACAGATTTTTCCCTTCAAAGAAATACAAATATTTTATAGTTTTATTTATTTAATTTTACAAGAAAAACATATAAAATGTCACTCAGGACCGTTACAAACGAAAACTGGCAAAAATGTTAAATGTGAATAGGGGGTTTCAGACGATCGTACATGTACGCTGACTTGGGCATGCTCGACGACATCTACGATCATTCGAAAGCAAATGAGACAGTCGGACGGACATGTCGGACGAAAATCAAATTTTTTTGCTTTTTCTGCCGGTCAGACCGACATGTTGGGCATGTGAGCGCAAGTCGGTCCGACTTCCTGCATATTTTCATTTCATTAAAAGCGTCAGCGGAACAACAACAACAACGAAGCGAAAAAAATATTAGTGAAAATTAATATGGAAAACGTTTGAAACATTTTATAATTGTTTATAATTAATTAAAATTTATAAAAAATTCTCTAAATATGGTAAACTACTGCTAAATCATAAGGTCATCAAAAAATTGTTCAGCCATTGCGCTGATGTGTTCTATTTGAGAGCCCGCATTAAAATTAAGTCATCGCACATGTACGATTGTTTGAAAGCTCAACAAAATATTCCCGTTAGTTTGTCGTCGTACATGTCAGCGTACATGTACGTTCCCCTGCTAGACAACAGTAACAAGTTTGCATACACAACTAAACAAAATTTTGGTGTTCACCAATACACTCTTATGTTGTCATTTCATGGAAAACAAGATAAGTTATATGTTTTTATTTAATAAAAATAAACTCAACAAGAAAAATAAACATGCAACACAAAGCGGTTCAATCAAACGGAAGTTTCTGAAAATATATTAAAAATAGTGCATACGAAATTTAATAATTTTTCTTTTCAGATTAAGAAATTGAATAGATGCTGATGAATACTTGGGACAAATTGTTTGTAAAAACAAGCAACTGCGAAAATGTGCTTTTGATGTTATGTGCTGTTCATGCTGAATTATTCTTTTATAATTGTTTGCTGGTTAAAATTTCATAATCATAATGCCAAATCTATCCGGAAGGTAAATATTTTATTAAAAAATTAATGCAAAAATAAACACTTATGTTTATAATATGTCATAATGCCAGAGCTCTAACGTGATGGCTAGGGGGTGGGTTAGATACAACGGTATAGGGAGGGGGGAGGATAGTGCACAACTGAATTTATAATTGGTGTGAGCAGTTTAGCTATATATTTTTCTCATTGTAAAAACATGTGTGACTGAAAGGGATGCTAGATCACACGGATGAGAATCAGAGATGCAAACCTTGTGACATTTTGATCACCGCTTGAGCAATGGTCACAAGTTTTGTATGAAAAATTTTATATGGACGTAAAGAAAATCGTGTGACCGCTCGTGTTATATACGCCGTATGTAACAGTTACTGTTCTAGCTGGGTCGTGTTATATACGCCGTATGTAACTGTGGGCTTAGACCGCCTGAACGAACGAAAAATTTATCGCGAACAATTTATTGCAATAAATTCTTCGTTCGGAGTACTGTTTAGACCGCACGAACATCATTCGCGAACAAACATTGGCCGCCATCTTGTTCGTTCAGGTGGTGTAAACAGCAATTTGTGCATTAGGCCGAACATCAATAAATGCAGGGTTGATAACTCCTTATTTTTATATTAGTACTAAAACATATACTCCGTTTCACAACAACAAATTGTTTGCCACTCCATAACAATATATTACTCGTATTAGTTATTATAGAAAAGACGTGTGTTTAACTTAGGGGCCCATTTAAGTTTTTCGACAAACAAAAATTGAATGTTTTCACATTTTTCGTGTGTCAATAAATTTCGTAAATTTTAAGTCAATTAAATAAAAATTGTTCCCAAATTGTATGCACTTATTAAGCATATATAATTGATACTTTCAGTCGTTCGATTTTTATTTTAGATAAATTTTTTTTATGTTATAACTTTAAAGAATTGTTTTTAGTCACAAATCGAATTTTCAACTACCATTTTGGTTAATATCCACATTTTTCTAAAATCTTTGATTAAAAACTCAAAAAGTTTCAGGAGAACCTAAAATATATTTTTTTTTTATTTGAACGAGCTCTATTGCGGACTCCTGCTATATATTTAATAATATTTGCTATCCATAAACTCAAAATTTTTATTAAAAGTTATATAGTTATTTAAAAAAAAATGACCTCAAATAAACAGTCGCCTCAAATAAATAAAATATAGGGTTTTCCGCTTAAAAACTTAAACTTCCGCTTAAAAAGAACACTTTTAAAAACATAAAACTAAATTACTACATATTTTAGTACTTTTCATAAATTATTCTCTAAAGCTACTCCTCTTTGCTACTTTTCTGTTTTTAAACACAGCGCAACACCGGATTCGCCCAAAAAGATCGAAGCTTGTTCGATCAGAGCGAACGAAGGAATCTTCGTTCGTTCGCCCTAATTTACTGTTTACACCGGGCAAACATTGTTCGCGATAAATTTATAGCGAACACTGTTCGTAGGGCAAAGTGTTTAAACCGAGCGAACGAACGAGGTTTCTTTAGGGGGTTTCAGACGAACGTACTTGTACGCTGACATGTACGACGACAAACTAACGGGACTATTTTGTTGAGCTTTCAAACAATCGTACATGTGCGACGACTTCATTTCATTGCTGGCTCTCAAATAGAGCACATCGGCGTAATGTCTGAACAATTTTTTGATGACCTTATGATTTAGCAGTCATTTTTCATATTTAGAGAATTGTTTACCAATTTTAATTAATTATAAACAATTATAAAATGTTTCAAACGTTGTTCATATTAATTTTCTCTAATATTTTTTCCGCTTCGTTGCTGTTCACCCGCTGACGCTTCTAATGAAATGAAAAAATGCAGCGAGTCGGACCGACTTGCGTTCATAACATCGTACATGTCGGTCCGACCGGCAGAAAAATCAAAAATTTTTGATTTTCATCCGACATGTCGGTCCGACGGTCTCATTTGCTTTCGAATGATCGTACATGTCGTCGAGCATGCCCAAGTCATCGCACATGTACGATGGTCTGAAAGCCCCTTTTCGTTCGTTCAGGCGGTCTAAACGCACAGTAAGGCCTTTTCCACACTTGGTCAACGCAATTCCAACGAAACATCAACGCAACAGCGAAAAAGTTGAAAAGCAATGCAACTATAAACCGAATGCTTTGAGACTTGCTTCAAAAGTCATGCAACATATATTTATTATTTAATATTTAACACTTGCTCATTCGTCCTGCAAACTATTTATTCTTCTTTAAGATTCTATTAATGAAAAAAAGAACTAATTAATTAACTTATTCACCTTGATTAATACTGCACTACAAACAATTCACAAAATAAACAAACTGATGCAACAAGTCGCCAATGAAAATTGCGGAAAGCCGCGTTGCGTTGAACAGGTTGGGAACGTGTCGAGAGCTTGTTGCGTGCAAGTTGCTTAATCTGAAGGTTCCGGTATAAATGCACAGGCTAGCAACTTGAGTTGGAGTTGCGTTGACCAAGTGTGGAAAAGGCCTAACAGTTACTGTTCTAGCTGGGTCCTCTGAAACCCCTTAATAGCGGTGTTCACATGCTCCTACATGTTGTCATGCATTGTAGGACAAGCCTCGTATTTGACCGTTCGAACGCTCGATACAGCCGACTGACATGTTATCAAGAAAATGTTTGAAACATTTCAAATTCAAGGCCATCACACCAGGCGTGTCAACATGTAGGATCATGTGAACCCCGTAATAGCGTATACATTGAAATTTTCAATGTGTACACCTTTAATATCCCCGTTCACACTTCAAATCGCTCAGCAAATCATTTGTCAAATCGTGTTCATACTCATAAAAGCAGAAAAATCAAAAAAATGGATATTCATCAAATGATTTGACAAACGATTTGAAGAGTGTTCAGACTCGGCAAATCGCCATTGCCCATATTATGGTCCAGTTAGCCCGCATGGCATAGCAGTGCATAGCTTAACAAGCGTCACATCGAAATCTGTTTAATGAGATTTGTGTGTATCTGATCATGCTCAACAGGGCAACGCATGGCAATGCTCAGATAAAAACAGAAATGCATCCCTGACTACATAGATAAACATAGAAGATCTATTATGGTCCAGTTATGGTCCAGTTAGCCTCGCATGGCATAGCAGTGCATGGCTTAACAAGCGTCACATCGAAATCTGTTTAATAGGATTTGTGTGTATCTGATTATGCACAACATGGCAACGCATGGCAATGCTCAGATAAAAACAGAAATGCATCTCTGACTACATAGATAAACATGGAAGATCTATTTCATTTTAATATTTGTGTATTCTTCTATGTATTTGACGTTTTGGCAAAACAGATGTGAAGTTGTAAAATTGTTTGATCAAGTGCGGTTAATTTATTAAAATAAAATCGTTGTATTCTTTTTTTTTATTGTTTTATTTTGACCATGTGACTATGCTTTGCATAATCACCATTTATTTAGCTGTGTGCTAGCTGCTTATCTGCGTTGCATGCGCTGCTGTGCCATGCGAGGCTAACTGGACCATTAGGACCATTAGCATCTCTGACTACATAGATAAACATAGAAGATCTATTCATTTTGATTTCTTTGTATTCTTTTATGTATTTGACGTTTTGGAAAAACAGATGTGAAGTTGTAAAATTATTTGACCAAGTGCGGTTAATTTATTAAAATAAAATCGTTGCATTCTTTTTTTTTTTTGTTTTGTTTTGACTATGTGACTAAGCGTTGCATAATCACCATTTATTTGGCTGTGTGTTAGCTGCTTATCTGCGTTGCATGCGCTGCTGTGCCTATGTGATTATAATAAATGGTGATTATGCAACGCTTAGTCACATAGTCAAAACAAAACAAAAAAAAAAAGAATGCAACGATTTTATTTTAATAAATTAACCGCACTTGGTCAAATAATTTTACAACTTCACATCTGTTTTTCCAAAACGTCAAAAACATAAAAGAATACACAGAAATCAAAATGAATAGATCTTCTATGTTTATCTATGTAGTCAGAGATGCATTTAAGTTTTTATCTGAGCATTATAGCGAAATTACAATGCAGCAGTGGCAGCGTCAGTGGCAGTGATCAGCTGTTATTTTAGGAATAATGTTATTTAATGGTAACTATCACATAACAGCAGCGGCAGTAAGCAGTACTACTGAGGCTAGCTCTATTTCTAAATTTACTGCCACTACCACACTGCTTCCATGTTGTGCATAATTAGATACACACAAATCCCACTAAACAGATTTCGCTGTGACGCTTGTTAAGCCATGCACTGCTATGTAATGCGAAGCTAATTGGACCATTAGTTTTTATTTCTGCGTATTCGTCCATGTATTTGACGTTTTGGCAAAACAGATGTGAAGTTGTAAAATTGTTTAACCAAGTACGGTGAATTTGTTAAAGTAAACTCGTTTTATTCTTATTTTTATTATTTTATTTCGACTATGTGACTATGTTTTGCATAATCACCATTTATTTTGCTGTGTGCTAGTTGCTTATCTGCTTTTCATGCGCTGTTGTGCCATGCGAGGCTAACTGGGCCATTACACGATGCTTGTTTGCTCAGTGAGCAGATAATTTTGTTGTTGCTTCCAATGCAAAACAGTTAAAAATTTTGGAGAATACAACAACAGCCATAGTTAATTCTAATTTGACAAGGAACAAAGGGAAATTTATAGAATATTTTATAATATAATAATAATAGAATATGAATAAATTGTCATTTAAGGCTTCTTGAGAACATAAGCCGTTCGGAGTCGGCATAAAACACGTAGGTCCAGTTCTCGGTCATTTGTGATCAAACATTAATAACACGCACAACACAATTGATCAATAGAAGCTAGGTCAAAGTCCTTCCAAGGGCTGAAATGGCCAGTTTATTTTTTTTTTATATAATATCATATGAATACTTTTTTAAATAACACAGAAAACTGTTAGTGGCTTAAAAAATTAGCGAGCGATTGTGTAATTTTTTTATGAAGGTGGCAACTGTGACGAATTGACAGTTATTAGTGACTCATGAAGTCAAAACTTTTTTGCATCCAATACTCAGAACGAAATTTTCAAAATGTCTTCTCAAGCTTTATCAAATGAACTCATTGCTAAAAAAATAAAATAGATTTTTCAAGCTTTAAGTTTCGAAAACTTTTTCAGTATCGGGTATTTCTGAGAACCGAGCTGTAATTATTTGAGAGATGAAAAAGTATGCAACAATAGCTTTTAACTCAATGAAAAGCTTTAAACAATCGGTGACAAAAATCAGAAAATCAGAAAAATCTGCAAATCGTCGTCGTCGTCGCCGTACGCATCAATAATTTGAAGGAAATCTTTACATTTCGGATGTACTTCTGGCTCCACATCAGATCCATCCGAGTGCTTGCTTAAGTCTAAACAATTTGCAAATGTTGCTCTTATTCGATCTTCAGCTTCTTGCAACTTTTTTTGTTGATGCAAACCGATGTCGCTGTCCATTAAACACTATGCAACACAGAGGATACAGAAATGTATTTTTTTTTTCTTCTATACATATTTTAATATACACCTAATCCTGTTTTTGCACGGTACATACGTTCCAGAAAATATCGTGTAAAAAAAAATCAAAACGTGAAAATAACGTGTAAAAACAGGATAAGTTTATTTCTGTCGACCGTGTTATTTCAAAATCGTGTAAAAAAAGACCGTGCAAAAACAGGATTAGGTGTATTTACTTTTAATATATTTATTATACCATTGCAATTTCTGAGTTTTCCATTGCGAAGACTTCAAAATTTAATTTTAAACTTCTTATTTATTTTGTTTATATTTTTTGTTTACATTTTTGACACATCAGACAATGCTTCCAATTTTTAAAAACATTTACTCGCTTGGTAAAAAACACAGCTAATATTACATATTTCAGAGAAACTTTAATAAACATTAATTAATTATATCCAAAATTCATTGCTGTGAATGTTTTCCACTTATTGTTCTCTTATATTTTTTCGCTTCGTTGCTGTTCACCCGCTGACGCTATAATTGAAATGAAAAATGCACCAAGTTGGATCAACATGCATTCACGATCCAGCATGTTGAACGATCGCCAGAAAAAATCAAAAACTTTTGATTTCTATCCAAGGGCCAAATAGACTGCGAAAATACGTGTTTGCGTAAACTGTCGAACAGTGTTTTTTCTGTTTTAGGTTTGCGCAAAAATTAAAAGATTTTAATTTCGGTTGTGTTTGCTCAAACTCACTGCATCAATCCTGGGATCCCTTTCCTTACCTATTTCCAGTACCGAAAATCCTGGGATCGAAGCAAATAAGTCCCGGGTTCCCGAAATTTTTTTTATACATTTATTTCATTATAATGTTGGAAGTCAGGAAATAGATTTCTTAGTTTCCGGTGGTCCTCGTGGACAAAACTTGCAAATTGCCTACGAATACTTGCTAACTGTTTCTCCAACTAGCGTTGAATAGGAAAGGTGTTTTTCCACGGCGGGATATATTTGCAATAAAATACACTCTATTCTCTCTGACGAAATTTTAGATTGTTTAATTTTCCGAAGGTATTTTTTTTAAATGTTGAAAAGTAATTTATACACATTAATGTAGTCTAAAAATCTTTTTTGTGCATATCACTAGTTTAAAACGAAGTTGACCTACGAACTACACAAAAATTTCTTAAGTAATTTCTTTTTTTCTATTGTTCTCATCATATTACTTCTCCTGTAAAATTTTTAAAATGTTTCATACGGCTTTTTGATTTCGTATGGTGATATGTGTTATTATTATTATGATTAATAATATGTGTTAATAAATTTGTTTTCTTTTGTTTTGTTAAGTAATTATTTAATAGATATGATCTCAAAAGTGTTCAAATAAATAAATAAATATAATGATGATATAAAAGATGTTAAAAGAATAAATTGTTTAAATAAAAATAATAAAATTAATATTTTTTATTGAAAAAGATCATTGTAAAAAACAGGAAAAATTTCCAAAACATCTCGATTTCAATTCCGAGTCCCAGGATTGACAAAACCGTTCGGGATTGACAGCCTTAGTGTGTAGTAAAATTTACACCGACTTGCCATAATAGTTGTGAAGACATACGTGAAGTAAAAAATATATATATTTATTTCTACAAAAGTTAACTAAATCAAGTCTGCGCAAAAAAAGTCTGTGTAATGTGTGGCCGTCGCTAAAACGAGAGAAAAGTCTTGTTTGCGCAAACAGTCTATGTAGTCTATTCGGCCCTTAACATGTAGTATCGTCTGAACCCTGCTGATGACTCGCAGCCAACTTCATCAGAAATTGTAACTTCACCGTTTTTGTCAACGAAAATCTTTCATTTCCGTTTTGTGTCCAGCCGAGTCCAGTAAAATACTTTTTGGTTGATTCGCAGAATACTGGATGACCACAAATGGTAAGTTGAAGTTTGAAAAGAATAAATATCTTAACTATATACAAAAGTAAAATTTGATGAATGTTCACTGCTGAATAAAATTAATTAAAACTTGAAGGAATTATTAACTTAATAAATTCAATGTTGCTCTTAATTTACAATTGCGGATAGATAAGAACGGCCAACTGAAAGAAAATAAAACTTGCGTATATATTTAATTTAGACTTTAAAATAATTGTAATGAGAAAATGTAATTCAGTTTAATTTTAATAAAGTAACCTATTGCAGCAGTTTAAAACATGAGCAGACCAACAACTATATAAATGGACCTGTGCGGATTGCTGCCGCATGGAGTGAATTAAAAGTAAGTACACTAATACATATAACTGAAATCGTATGAACAAAGAAAGTCTATTAAACAAGCAGCCATTCCAGCATCTATTTAAAAGTTTGCAAAAAATGTTTCATAAAACCATGCATGAACTTGGTCTATTAGATTTTTTCTTAAATACATTTTTAGAGGTCTGAAAATTCCTACCAAAATTGAACACATGGGTAAAATTAAGCTTACTATCAAAAAAGGTCATCTCATCTATGCTGGTCACGCTAAATTGGACCGATAGGGATGACTTTCATAAGTCATTGCACAGTGACCATATCGCCGAAATTGATTTTCTATCACTAAAGGCATAGAATTTGCGAGCTAATAAAACCAAAATTTTTGTCCTTTCATATACCTGTTTATCTGTGATTGTGTTTAAAAAAAAGTCGATACCTCTTTAAAAAAAATGTGTTTCTTTGCTGCCATTTATTAAATAATTAATAAATACATTACATTACCAATCATGAAACTTTTCTCTCTGGGATTCGAAAAAGGATGTTTTCATATTAAAGATAGCAGATAAAAATTTCCTGAAATGGTCATGAACAGTATCTTAAAAATTAATCCCTTTTCCGATTCCTCCGGAGAAAAGTTTTTTAATTGGTCTGATTTTGCCGTCTTGTTTCGATATCAGATTTGTTATAACATTAGGTTTGAAATTTAAGGCTCTTGATAGACCTTTCACGTTATTTTTCATGATGATAAGATCAATCAGAAATAAAAGAATTGCTGATTAACAACTTAAAATTAAACCAAAAGGATTCTGAATTAATACTTAGTATCTTAGATAAGCTTGATGATTATTGGTAAGCCTATTAATGCAGATATCTGTTTTTCAGATCGATTGTGAAAAATCATCAGCACCTGGAGTTATCTGGAACTGTTTCTTCTATCAAAAGTAAGAATACCATTATTTACCGTTAACTTAAAATTTAGCTTCCAAAGGATGATAACACTAAACTGAAAACCTCAAAATCTATGCTGATTTCACATTAATTAAACCAAAAGGATACTGATATTTTTTTGTTTTTATTCTAATTAATACTAAAACTTTGAGACAATTTTCAACAATAATCTTCCTTTTTAATTTCAGCACATTATTTGGAAAATGGCTTTTAACCAATTGAGCAGTTCTTAAGGTTTGTAACAAAAAAATTATAAATGCAAAAAGTGTTAATATTGAGCTATTTTATGATGATTTTTTTTAAAAAAGTATAGTTCATTTGAAAAAAAAACATGTAACTAATTTTCGCGCTGACATTTTTTTTATTAAATCTTCAAACTATGTTATGTACCTATAAACGCAACTAAAATTATGTTTCTTTTACTTGCAGTGTTATTACGTTTGGTTGTTCATCTACACGCAGTTCCAAATTTGCCTAAAACTAAAATTGAAGGTAAGCTAAAATGCAGTTCAGTTCTTTTTGAGACTGTCGATAACAACGAGCTTATTGGCTTGATCGGCGTGCGCATACGGCTGCAATATTGCAGCAGCACTAACACAGCGTCTCCACGGTCAATATGTCCGGCAATGTAATATTGCCAGAATGGGAATTTTCTAAATATTGCCCGTGGAGACGCTAAATTGCCAGCAAGGAAATATGTCTGGCAACATTGCCAAACGCTTGCAGGGCAATATTCCCATGCATAGTATATTGCTCTTGCGAGCAATAAAAATGGCGACAAATAAAGATTGGTGGAAAAATAAAACTATGAAATAAATAATCTTATATAGAAAATGAGAATGTTTGTGGAAAATGAGTAATAAATTGTATGAAAGCTTTTTATACTTTTAAAATTTTCTAGACTTAATGTTTTAATGCAATAATGTCTCTCATTCAACGCCATTTCATATATTATCCATTGCGGCAATATTTTGCCCCACCATCGAAAAATTGCCAGATCAAGCAATATTTTCTTGCTCGCAATATTGCGCGAAACATTTTGCTTGTGGAGACAGCGTAAAGCATGTCGTTCTTTACATGCGCAAATACTGGGAAATACCTTAGTGTAGATGCATTGTCAAAGCAGTGAAGATGCATTGTCAAAGCAGTGAAGATGCATTGTCAAAGCAGTGAAGATGCATTGTCAAAGCAGTGTAGATGCATTGTCAAAGCAGTGAAGATGCATTGTCAAAGCAGTGTAGATGCATTGTCAAAGCAGTGTAGATGCATTGTCAAAGCAGTGTAGATGCATTGTCAAAGCAGTGTAGATGCATTGTCAAAGCAGTGTAGATGCATTGTCAAAGCAGTGTAGATGCATTGTCAAAGCAGTGTAGATGCATTGTCAAAGCAGTGTAGATGCATTGTCAAAGCAGTGTAGATGCATTGTCAAAGCATTGGAACAGAGTTCCAGTACAGAAAAGAGATTGCGATTCGTGGCATGCGCAATATTGCTCTACGCCGAACAAACCGCATTACATTTTTTCACATATAAATTTGTTTTGAAGCTAATTAGTTTATATTCCATACGTTGTTTATGAGCAGTCTCGAAACTATATTATTAATGATGATATTGTTCCTAACTCAGGATCCCTCTACTGAGTCGAACCCAATAAAAACCATGCTGTATACACTTTTTAACTGACAGCAAAAAAATTAATTTAAAATATTGTATAAAAAGTTCAATAAATTTAAAGATTTTTATTTCTCTTGCTTACAGGCACACACGCGCATGATGAAGCTGTGCTGATCAAGTAAGCAGGAACTTTCAAGTGAAAACCTTGGCAAGGTGAGAACATGTAAAAAAATTGTATTCGTATCTTAAAATATATCTTACGTGCTCCTTATCTTTTGATGATATTGTTACTAACTCAGGATCCCTCTACTGAGTCGAACCCAATAAAAAACCATGCTGTCCACTTTTTCAACTGATTATTTTATTATTCGCAATATGATCTATTCTCATTTTACACTTCAAAATAACTAATTACGTTTTTTTTTATTCGTTTTGCTTTTGTTATTTCAGCTTGACCATCGGAAAAGGCAGACTTTTTGAGTAAACCTATAAAATTACGTTACAAATAAATAGTAAAATAAAACATGGTGTAATCATAATTCTTACACCATAAAATAAAATGAGTATTATTTGTTTTAATTTGAAATATGGGTTATATATTTTAGAAAACATTTTCAAATCAGTCGTGAATTCTTATATTACAAAGATGATATTGCAGCACGTTCCGAACGGTAAATGATTATAAGTGTCACTTATAAAAAATTTGTGTTGCGCAAAACAAGGGATGTATCCCTTTAACGGAAAGCAAAGCGAAAATAAATTTCCCTCATGCTAACAAGATACAGAGTGCGGTTTTAAAATCGATTCGGATTTAGCTTTCGCAACGGATTCCTTTTGGAATCGAGTTACAGAGTAACCCCCTGACTTCGTCAACGCATTTATACAATGCATCAGTGTGTTTTATCTTGAATTGGTCCGAAGATTATTAACCAAAATTGAGCAACTATGAGTCTGCAGCATAAGCAAAAGCAGTTTGCGCATCATGATACATTTCCGAACGGGCCCCAGAGTGGCACAGTTTTGGTTAATAATCTTTGGACCAATTAAAAAAAAAGCACACTGATACATTGCATAAATACGTTTACGAAGTCAGCCAATCTAGCTCGGAACAAAACAGACTTCTAGGAGGAAACGTAAACCTAAGATCCTTTCATTGAAGGGCTCAAAAAATCTTCCATTGAAAAATTCTATGAGCACTTCTAAGGAAGATTGAGGAAAGCATTCCTCCCAGTGACTCATATGTTAAAAGAATGCCTTCTGGATATGAAAGTGTAAGAGATGGAATTGAAGAATTTCCCTTCCACCTTGGCTTCTTTTGGAAGCACTTTCTTAAAATGCTAATGCTTAAATTGAGACGGCCGTAGCCCGGGTTCAATTCCAGCTCAGACAGAATGTTTTTTCAATTAAAATAATTTTTCAATGGCAAACCTCGGAGAGTAAAAACTGCCACGTAAAGCTTCTTGAGAACAAGCCGTTCGCAGTCGGCTCGTAGGTCCAGTTCTCGATCATTTGTGTTCAAACATTTAATAACACACACAACACAATTGATCAATAGAAGTTCGGTCAAAGTCCTTTCTAGGGCTGAAATGGACAATTTTTTATTTTTATAATACTTAAACAAAATTTGATCGTTTACGGCACATAATTTCAAATTTCGATAAAAATTGCTTGGCATTTTTAGTAAAAAATGCACCTTTACTCGTTCACAGCTCGTTCATAGCTGTCATAACCAACAGCTTCAAGTAAATTTACGAATAGGGTTTGCACCAGTAGTGGAATTCCTAAACGTGTTTACGACGATTTTTGATACCGTTAGGTGGGTTAGGTTAGGTTTAGACGGCAGCCGCTGTACGTGCTCAAACCATACACACGTACCACGGCTCACTTAGACCTATATAAGGTTCATTGTGGTACCGCTGCACACTTTGCCTTTAGTCCGAGTGGAACCACATTGAGCTCTAAATAAAGCTTGTTTTGACAGGTCGTCAAGCTCAGAGAAAAATGACCCCAAATATTTATGCCTTCTAGCAAGCGCGGGACAGGAACATAGAACACACACAGCTTCTGCAGAAGTCATTTGTGATGACTCCCAACCTGGAGGCATGTCTGCCTATCAAGCAGTGCCCTGTGGTAACGGCCACTAACGTGGCTGCCGCTGGTCTTCAGAACGAGAGAAGAGCTCTCGATCGCTTTGGGTTTAGAGTCGGCCAGATAAGCTTTGTTGTTCTGCATGTTCAGAGTTCAGCCCATCTTGAGTTGGCTTTAGATGTGGTGTACTCATTTGATATCGTTAGCGAAAACTGTCAATGGTGACCGATAACGACAACGATTATTATCGTTAAATTTTTGGGAGTTCCACTACAGATACATTTTTTCGATTATGCGATTTTAGTCACTCAAGTTTGTTCATCTCCAATTTATTTTATGTTAATATAAATTTTATTTATAAACAAAAGAATAAAACTAATATTAGGTTATCAAACATGTTACCACGTTTACAATAAATCACTTAAGTTCCCCGCATGAATAAATCACGACCTTCTGCGTTGGAGTGCCATTTTTTGTACCAGCTCGTTCCATTTTTCGCACCACATCCGATCCACTAATCACATGGCCAAAAACAACATGTTTATTGTCCAGCCAATCGGTTCTGTAATACAAATTGTACATTGTTTACATATAAAACTTTCTATTTGTAATTATATAAGTGCAGAGATTATATTTAAAGCTAATTCAAAGTTTAGATTTTAAGAAATATCTACACTATTTGACTATGATATGAATCATAGTAGTCAAACTATTTACCAAAAATCATAGATTTCCATAACTTACTTTGTGGTGCATATAAAGAACTGCGAACCATTTGTGTTTGTGCCAGAGTTAGCCATGGAAAGGGTACCAAAACCATTGTGTTTCAAGGAGAAATTTTCATCAGCAAATTTTTTACCATAAATTGATTTGCCTCCTGTGCCATTATTGTTGGTAAAATCGCCACCTTGACACATCTTAGCAATAGATAAAATTATCTAAATCTTAAAAAACTCCAAAAAAGTCAACACCAACAACTTACAAACTCGGGTATAATGCGATGGAATGTGCTGCCCTTGTAGCCAAAGCCTTGTTCATGTGTACACAATGCACGGAAGTTTTCCGCCGTCTTGGGCACAACATCGGCGCGCAGCAACATAACTATACGTCCCAAATCATTGCCTCCCATGCGTATATCAAAAAATACTTGTGGATTTCTTTTTTCAGCTTTTTCTATAACCGCTGGACCGGTAGATTTCTTTTCCGTTTCTGAGCCACCACCCTCAGCGGCAGTCTGCGTGCTGTTAGCATTATCACCATCCTCTGCCAGTGTTGCTCCTGCATGTTTTTGCAACCAATCGTCGTCCGCCCACACAGGTTTAAAGCTGCCCTCTTTGACACGCACGGGTTTGGCCAAATTGACACGTATCGTTCGGCCACAGAGCTCTGAATCGTTCTATAAAAAGAGGTACAAATAATGAAGTACAGCTTTAAAACTATGCATCATCATAGTTCCAACCATATTATCGATGGCAGCTGCTGCATCTTCTGCCATTTCATATTCAATGAAAGCGAATCCACGATGTTTTTGCGATTCATAGTCGACTGGCATCTGAATGTCGGCAATATCGCCAAATGGAATGAATGCATCATTCAATAGTTTTTCGGTTACCTCCTCAGCCAGAGCACCGACATAAACGGTTCGCTTATCATTGGACATAAAAAATATTTCACAAGTCTAAAAAAGTCGAATATTTCGCATCTATTCCAATTAAAAACTGTAAACAAATAAGCAGCGGCAACCGCAAAGTTAACAATTTTGCTTAACAAGCTGACAGCTTAAAATGCGGAACGGGTTGAAATGAAACAACGAAAGTCATATTTCTTAAGGTTAGTGCTCACTGAAACAGTAATGAGCAATGAGACATATTCAAAAAGTCGTTTTGTTATATCATATATATTAGCTGCATCTCCTTCAACATACAAATTTTGTATTTATTTATTTATTTATTTATTTATTTGTTAACGTCTATGGACAATATCCTTACAGACTAAGCAACATAATTTAAAATAATACAATAAAGATTAAAACTAGTTTTTATTTAACAACAGTGTAATAGTGGTTTTAAAAGCAACTTTGGGCATAGAAAAATCGAGTAAGTTATTATTATAGATACTGTTTAAAGCTATAAGAGCTCTATTAATTGGCTCATTAGTGGCATAATTAGTTCTATGACAACTAATGTAAAAATAATTCGAGCTTCGTAAAGACTTTTGCGGAATATTAAACGATATTAATTTAAGTAAGTTTTCACAAATAACATTTCCATTAATCAGATCATAAATAAACATGATACTATGCAGTAGTCTTCTATCTTCGAGAGATGAAAGACCAATAAGCAACCGACGTGTCCTATATGAGGGAAGAGGTTCAGGAAAACTAAAAGAGCGCAAAGCAAATTTTAAGAATCTTTTTTGAACTTTTTTTAGTCTAGCTATATGTATCGAGTAAAAAGGACCCCAAATAAATGAGGCGTATTCAAGGCTAGATCTAACAAGGGAAGTATATAATGTTTTTAGTGTGTAAGGGTCAACAAACCCAACACTGTTTCGCCAAAGAAACGCCAAAAGTGAATATGCTTTGGGGATAATTCTATTTAAGTGAGGGCTAAAAGTTAAGCTAGAATCAAAAATTACTCCAAGGTCACGAATTTCTGATAATCTGGCGAACTTAGTGTTATCAAAATTATAATCAAAAATAGTTGGTGAGTGGAGCTTGTAATAAGAGACAACATAACATTTTCCGAGGTTAAGAGATAATTTGTTTTGTTTAAACCAGGAAAAGACATTATCAAGATCAGACTGGAGACGAGAAGCGTCACAATCACTTTTAACTTTAAGGAAAACCTTAAGATCATCCGCATAAAGTAAAAATTGAGCATTAAGAAAGCATTTAGAAACATCATTAATGAAGATAACAAAAAGTAATGGTCCAAGGATGCTACCTTGTGGAACCCCAGACACTGCTAAAAATGGCGAAGATTTTGCATTTTCAATGACAACATAAGAAACCCTATTTGAGAGGTATGAACTCAACCAAGATAGAAAAATTGAATGAAAACCAATTTTGGCTAGCTTGAGCAATAAAATATCGTGTGACAACCTGTCAAAAGCCTTAGAGATGTCAGAGTAAACGACATCAAGTTGGTGCCGATCTTCAAAAGAAGAGATGCAGTAATTTGTGAAGACACTCAGGTTAGTTGTAGTTGACCTGCCAGATACGAATCCATGTTGGTTTGGACAAATTGAGTTTTTTATAGCAAAGTACATTTTATCTTTAACAATTTTTTCAAAAAGCTTTGAAACGTTAGTCAACTTTGAGATCGGTCTATAGTTTAGGACATCGTGCTTGTTGCCAACCTTGAATATGGGTGTGATAAGCGAAACTTTCCATTTATCAACGAATTCACCAGATTTTAATGATTTATTGAAAATTATATAAATTGGTACGGATAAAGAATGAACACATTGTTTAAGTAAATAAGCACTAAGACCATCAAGATCGCACTTAACTGAATTTTTCAGGGAGGCAATAGCTGTTTTAATGTCAGACAGGGAGACCGATAAATAGCCAAAGTTTACGCAAGAGTCAATATTATCAACAACCTGAGGGTTAACAGAAGCCAAATTTTGGTCAAAATTAGACTTAAAATAGTTGTTCAAAAAATTAAATTCACGAGCGAAATGTAAATACTTTGCTTTGCAATCGAGGTTTCCAGTTCGTCTAAATTCATTGAAAGATTTATTCCTTAAATTTTTCAGTATTTTCAACCCTCTAGTATACCAAGGAAGCTTATGTAATTTGGTCTTAAAAGGAATATTATTTGCGAAGATATTGGATAGGTGCTTAAGAAAGATATCATAGCAACCAGGAGTATCCAAATTATCAAACAACGATTCCCAATTAATATCAGTAATGAGCCGATTAATAGTTCCAAGATTGCAATTTTTAAAATCATAATGATGTTTTGTAGAACTTGTAACACTGAGAAATTCATAAAATTTAATATTAAAGGCAATGGCCGAGTGATGAATACTATGTTCAGAAATAGGGAAAGGACACTCATATAAATCAAAACTAAGTGACTTATTTATAAAAATTAAATCGAGTAAATTACGTAACTTATTGAAAATGGTATTAATTTGTATAAGATCCAAACTGAAAAAACTATCGATGAGATGAATTTCATAAGCATGGTTAACATTTGTTGGTAAGTATACGTTGTCATCGGTTGAAAAGGCCCAATTTAATTTGCTGAGGTTAAAATCTCCAACGACGCAAAAATGTTCACATTCGTCATCTGCGGATAGTGTTAATATATTGTTGACATGTGCACTATAGATTTCATTAGAACTGGTTGGCGGGATGTAAGAGGCACAAACAAAAATCTTTCCTTTAGGAAGAAGGATGGAGATGCAAAGCTGGTCAATCAATCCATTCAACGTGTCAATATTGCATAGTGATGAACATAAATTTTTACGGACGATAATTAGAACTCCCCCTCCTCTAGAGCAACCAGTTTGAACAGCAGAACGATCCTTGCGATAAACTTGGAAGATAGATGGGTCAGCAATCTCCTCATCAAAAAAATCATTGGTAAGCCAGGTTTCAACTAATATCAAAACATCAAAATCATTTTCAGTGCAAAAAGAGTGCGTTGTATTAAGTTTAGAGCGCATCCCAGACAAATTTTGGTAGTAGAATTTAAAAGAATTTTTGACAGTGTTGCAGTTTGATGGTAAATTTAGATTTGCATTTGAGGCACACTCAGTTGTAAAAACACAGTTCGTTAGTTTTTTGAAGAGATTGAGGGGAAGTCATTTAGAGTCTGGTTGCTTAAATGGTGAGATTGCCAAGGACGTGGAATGAAGTCACGAACTAGGACCCCGAAAGGCCAGAAGTCTTTGCATATTATTTGAGCATAGTCTGACTCATGAGCATAGATTTTGAACGAAGCAATATCCTGTTGAGGTTTTTGTGTGAACTTTAAGCAAGTGATGGTTGAACCTGAATGCGGAATCTTACTTTGAACATATGCTAGAACATTTTCTAGCTAGAAATTTTATTTGGTATATGAAAAAACTATATGAACAAAAGAAAGTTGTTCATATAAAACCTCAGACGGCCGAAGTAAAAGGCCAAGAGAAATAGATGATCTCCTCAAGCAATAATTAATGCTTTGTATATAATATACATTTTCTTTCTTATATGGCATACCATTCTTATAGTTGCCATTGCTATATCCAATGAGCGAAATTACTTCCGATTTCAAAAGAAACATAAACTTTGCATAGTTATTAAAGAAATAGAAGTAATTGTGTGGAAGAAGTGACTGTGAAATAATTAACTTCAAGAACATTCTCTGAGTGGAATTATTCAAGATTGATGAAAAAGAAGTCGACTTTTATACAATCCTACCGAATTTATTGATGACTTGAAAAAATAATTTGTTTTTAATTGTAAAAGTTCCTCCTATTACAGTCTTCTAAAAAATGTATACAAATTTAATTTTTCAAGCTATAACTTCTTTCTATAATACTTGAGATTTGTTGTATAATTTAATGACATAAACTTTTTTAGCCATTACGATAAAAAACTATTATAAAAAATGAGCTGATTTTGTATAATCATTGTATTAAACAACGAAGAACTGATTTCTCCAATCAACATCGTATAAAATTTTATACAAAATTTATCACAACAGTTTTTATTATGCAATATTCGAACGTAAAATATCTAATAAGGTGCTCTTAGGTCTTTTCAAAAATACCTCAAACGTGCACATCAAGTTAGCCTTGTGGAATCTATGATTTTACAAAAGTTAAGCAATTTCGCTTTTTCTTTACTTTTTGACCAAATTTTAATGTTTCTTAAAAACTTTAAAACAATCTTATGAAAAGGTCACACTATAATTATAAATTTAAAAATCTCATAATTTTTTTACTTAAATCAGTTTTTTATTTCGTAAGAATATTCAATTCTAAAAGTTTAAGCGAAATCGGAGGTGGTAAAAACATTTTGCACTGCAAAAATAACAAAAATATGGCTAAAAATGGGAATAAAAGTAACTAAATTTGAATCGTGAATATCTCGAGATTTTCACCTGATTGAGAAAAACTGAGTATGTCACTAACTTCTACGACCAAAAATTAAGTTCACGTGTTTCGGCGTTTTCGTGTGTCTTTTTGACGTCCCTACAGTATTATGTTTTTATGTTGTTTTATTAGAAGAAATACTGGCCTAAAAGACACCTTGCTAACTGAAATGCGATGGGTCTTGGGTTGAAATTCAGATGCCACTTCACACAATAATTCTTTTTTTGAGTAATAAAGTTTCTAAAAATAATTTTGGAACCTTCCTGCCAAACTTTGGTTCACAAAATTGTTAAATAAATAATTATTGCTAAACTTAGAATGGATAAACAATAAAGCTAAGTTTGAATGCACATGGGAGTGCAAAAAAGTTTAAACGCGTTTTTCTGGAAACAGCATTTTTTGGCATTTCATTGACGGGTTTTTCAAAACCACTGCACCATTTCCAACTATAATTAAGAAAAGATCAATTGAAATTAAAGACGACCAATTAAAATTCATAATTTCATTTGAAATTCAGAATAGATAAATTGAAAGTCAGAAATTCTATTTAAATTAAGAAAATATAAAATTAAATTAAAATTCAGAAAAGGTCCATTGAAATTCACATAACATCAATTGAAATCCAGAAAAGATCAATTGATATTCAGAATAAATAAATTGAAATTGCAATTCAAAAAGGTAAAATAAATTGACCAATTGCAATTTATAATTAAATTTCAGAAAAGATCAGTTGATATTGAAGATAGATCAATTTTAATTAAGAAAAGATATATCGAAATTAAGAAAGGAGCTATTAAAATGTAGAAATTCCATTTCAAATTCAGGTTAGATCAATTGAAATTTCGAAAAGATCAATTAAAATTCAGAGAAAATTAATTAATATGTAAAATTTTAAATATCATTGTCATTGCAATTATCATTACTAGTGTCCGACCGAATATTCGGCTTCGGTATTCGGCATATTCGGCCAATTTTTTAACGTTCGGCTTAGGCCAAAAATAGCTGAATATTGTCCGAATGTTTTTGCTCTTTTGTATTGCAAATAATTTTTATATTTTTTTTTTTTTTTTTGCATTTTCGATAGAAATAATAGAAATCGTCCAAAGCAGGAAGCGCACTGCTTTTTCAAGCTAGCGACGTTTATAACTCAGTCAATTTTAAACGAATCTCTGTATTTTTATTTTCAAAATACGAGTTATTAAATTGTCAATGGACCATAATCTCATTGATAAATTTCATATTGCAATTTCTATCAACAGAAAAGTAAAAAGTTTTCAGTAAAAATTAAAAAAATTATTCCATAATCACATTCATACTCGACAGGAAAATATTTTAATTTTTGTTTCAGATGAATTTTGCAACCTGTGGGTCATTTCGACAGCTCAGTTCGTGTTTTAAGCACTGGTCCACGTCAGCCCGTGACTTGCTGCAGTATAATAATTAAATAAGTATTGATTATAATCTGAAAATTTTATACAATTTTCTTCAAAGTACTGTTAATATACCCAAAAAGTTTAAAGTACCTATATTATTTACTTTTTCCAAAAAAGATTCATGAAAATTGCATATTTGACATGTAATGATTGCCGTTTTTTGTACTGAAATTATTACATAACGAAAGCAAGGCCTACATTTTATTATTTTTGTTACTTGAAAAATTATTTGTTAGTATTCGACTTCGGCCTTTGGCCGATTATTTCTATTTGGCCGAACATTCGGCTTCGGAAATCCACATTCAGTCGGACACATATCATTACTATCACCTTTGCCATTACCATTAACATTGCCATTAATAATACCATTAATAATACCAATAGTTCCTATTACTGGAACTATTACCATTCCCATTACTGTTGCCATTATTATTATGAGTACTATTACCATTACCATCTGAATTTCAATAAATCTTTTCTAAATTTCAATTGATCTATTCTTAATTTCAAATAGAACTTTAAATTTCAATTGATTTATTCTTAATTTCAGTTGATATTTTTTAAATGTTAATTGATCTTTCTTGAATTTCAAATTAAGTTTCTGAACTTCAATTCATCTATTTTGAATTTGAAATAGAATTTTAAATTTAAATTGATCTATTCTGAATATCAATTGATCTTATCTAAAATTCAATTAATTTCGAATTTCAATCAATCTTTTCTGAACTACAACTGGAAATAATGTAGTCCGATTGCTTTACAATGTAAAGAGCTTGGGGAAGACGCACAGTGGTACAGAATTAAAAAAGGTGGCCAAAATACGAATGGCCAATAATGGTCCAGCAACAAAAAAGCATTTTCGAAGGAAAACAAAATCATACACCAAAAATCGAACAACGACAACGCCCACTTCACATAGCAACTATAAACTAAAATCATCGTAACTTAAACACTTTAGTTCACACAACAAAATATAATTTGTGTTTGACTCTGTTTGTTAGCAGAAATTTTCTGAATGATAATTGGATAAAAAATACGCCCACCTCCTATACAATATAGTCAAAACCATTAAAAATCAATAATTTATTAATATTTTAACTATAAAACTTCAATTTGGCGTGTATTAAATCTCTAAAAAATAGACATAAGCACAAAAGGAAACATTCACTTCCACAATTGTCCAAACTTTAAAATTTTACTTACCTTTATTTGTTATACAAACCTAACTTTAAAATCTATCCGAATCAGAAACGATCACCGTGACTTTTAAAATTGAAATTTTAAAAAGCGTATACTTTTAATCGATTTCGAGAAGGTATTTGACAGTTGGGCAATTCACAGTTCATACTAATTAAGGTTTAATCTGCTAATTCTGAAATGTGCTATTTTGCCTGTTAATTTTTTGTTTTTGTTTTGCGTGTGTTAAATGTTGCCACTTTTGTACATGCCCTAAGGCATGCTTTTGTAGAGTGTTAATAGGGGTATTCAAGATTCAGTGCACTTGCCAGTGCAGTTGAGGACTTGTGCACTTTACAAAAACAAAAAACACGTACGTCAAAAATCTGCACAAGTGATTTTCAACTGTAGCCTAAAACTGGAGGACTTGAGCAGTTGTGCACTTGTGTGCTTTGACAAATTTTGACAGCTTTGAAAAAGTGATAGTAGTGTGTTCACGAAAACCTAACTGCACAAGTCCTCAAGTGCACTGGCAAGTGCACTGAATCTTGAATACCCCTAATGTGCTATTTCGTGAACAGCTGTTGAATCAAAACAAGAGTTGGCTGGTAAGTAATTTTAATGAAGTTTTCAATAAAACTGAATATTAAATTGAGTTTGTTTGTTAAACTTGTAATGCCCATATTACACGATGTCCGTTTGCTAAGCGTACACTTGGCCGTACAATATGGTTGTTGTATGGATGTTGTCGTATTCTTCAAAATTTTTGACGGTTTCGCATTGGAAGCAACAACAAAATTATTTGTACGCCGAGCAAACGGACATCGTGTAATGTGGGAATAACAGAATCCAAAACATCTCAGCTGCATATTAAAGATTCCAGAGCTGTTTTTAAACTACAAATTAATAACTTTCTCTTCAGTTGTGCTCACAGTTGTCAAAAATTAGTACATTAAAATATTAGTATATTTAAACATTACAATGAACTGTGAATTGCCCAAGTGTTCAAGTTGACTGCTTAAGCTGGATGCACTGATAACCTTCAGCAAGTTCTTGAACCGACTGAACCGAGCCGAGCTAAACTCAAAAAGTCATTGGAGAAAAAGAGATGCATGGCTTGCGTTCTCTATTGCTCCCAAAAGTTTTTGAGTTTCAGTTCGGCTCGGCAAAGCAACAAGTCGTCACTATAAACGCGCCCTAAGACCCATTAAATCTCATTGCAAAAAAAAACAGTTTTCTACACGTCAGTTCAAATTAGAGTTTATTTTCCGGGATGAACAGGGGGGGGGGGAAATTCCGGCTAAAGTGTAAATTTTTCTCCGGGAAATTTTGTGCGGGAATACCGGGAAATCTCAACATTCAACGGTTCATGCTTTATTAAAATTCAAAAATGATATTATGTATTTTAAATCTTCGTCAACGTAAATGTACAGTAGCAGTCTCCTTGGACATAGAAAAAGCTTTCGATCTAAATTAACTCAAATTGGTTTTAATCCATCCTTTATCAAAATTCTAAGTAGTTTTTTAAACAATCGCAAATTTTTCATTAATATTGATAGCATTTCTTTAGATCTTGGTGCAATTGAAAGTGGTGTCCCTCAAGGTTCTATTATGGCTCCACATGTATATAGTATATTTATTCATGACTTTCCTCATGTGCATAACGGATCCACTGGTATTTTATATGCTGATGATTCTCTTGCATATGCTCATGGCTCTACTCCTAATGAGGCTCTTGCCTTGGTCCGATCCCATTTGGGAAAAATTTATAGTTTTTATAAAGATTGGGGAATTGACATTAATACAAACAAATCGGAAACTATTTGTATCAGAAATCCTTCTGGCAAATGCCATAGAAATACTGTGCCTCAAAGTAAAAATTTAAAAATAACTCTTTGTGGTTCTGATATTCCTTTCAAAAATGTTATTAAATATTTAGGAGTTTCTTTCAACAATCTTAATTAAAAAAGATTTAATAATCATGCTAATCTGACTTTAAACAAAGCTAGAAAAATCTTGGGCATGTTCTCTAATTTAATTAGAAATAAATATTTGTCTATTAAAACTAAATTACTTATTTATAAAACTAGTATACGCTCCGTTTTAATGTATGGTTTTCCGATTTGGTTTACTATCTCCCCTTCAGTCACGCAAAATCTTTTACTACTTTTAATACTTTTTCACATGAAAAAATGTATCAATAAATTACCTTACTTAGAAAATGATTTAATCAATACTGTTTTTGATTCGCAAAAATATTATAATTGGCCATATATAAATAATATTTCTGCATAATTTCTGAATAATTAATGAAAGTATAGATTTTACTTTAAATTCGAGTTCTGCCACATCGCTAATACCTGAATTTTACCGTAAAGCTAGCCCTAATGTACATAAAGGCTGATTTTCATCTTAATATTATGTTTTTATTAAGTGTATATGTGTAAATTTTTTTTTGTAGTTTTAATTATTTTAATTAGTTTTAAGTTTTATTAGATTTCACATCAAGGTAACTTAAAAAATGTTGTTTGAGCAAACATTTGATATCATTTTGTCATTTTTCTTGCCTCTGCATGCTTTTCTGTCTTTATAATAGAATTATTTTTGCTGTTATATGTTCTCTTTCTTGTCACTTCTGCTTATTTCATTGTTATTGTCCTGAAGTCTCAATAAAAGTTCCTTGCTTACTTTAAATTCATCTATACAAATTTTGCAAACGAACAAAAAATCAGGTAAGTTATAGTTTAATTTTAATAATTATAATTATGTAATAAGATTTTTGAAAATTAATCATGAACACTTCGTCAGAAGCTTGGCGCTACTTCAAAAAACAAAATTAAAATGCACAATGTACGAAATTTGATTTAAAATTTGATTTGATTTTTGTTTCGCTTAAAATATTTCCAAATTTTTTAGATAAGTCCGACATAGAACTTCTTGATGAGGAATGGAGATGTTTTTTAAATTTCGATAATTTTGCGAAAGATTTGGAATTGGAAGAATTTTGGACCAATGTCCAAATGTTATACTCAAAAATGGTTTAAATAATGTTTCCGAATATGCATAGTGCTATTGCATACATTCTTTCTTTTTCTCATAGAAGTGCGGATGCAGAAAGGAAGCTTTCTGATTTAAACCTCATAAAAGATAAAAAACGCAATACACTTTTGACGGCTACGATCAATTCTATTTTGATGTCAAAAGTATTATTAGATAGTTATGGTGCAGAAAAATGGGTGCCATCTTAAATATTACTTTCAAAATATACCAAAACTTAGTCTCGAAATTAATGCATTATCAGCCCTATATTATAAATAATTTTTCACGCGGAATCTGAAAAGCGAGTTTTCATTTTTAAGATAAAGCTCAAGAACGTTTTGAACAAATTTGCATTAAAAATTTCAAAAATTTTCTTTAGCTATCTCTACAAAATTTAAACCTCCTTTTCCGATTCCGCGTGAAAAATTATTCATGATAGGGCTGAATATCTACCTCATTTTTTTAAAGCATACTTATTCAAAAAGTACATTATATTTGTAAAGCAATTTGCAAATTCATCAATTGAGTTAAAAATGTTTAGGATAGAAATTTCAAGTAAGAAGAACTGCAGTATTTTCGTAAATGTATTAAACTTTTTCTATATAAACTGTTCGTAAAAAACTTTTAATTATCTTTAACTCTTATTTTCTTGATTAGCTTCTGAAAGATATTTTTTATTTTTACCATAATGTTGCTTTAAACTTTTCAAAATAATTTCTTGTCAAAACAGGTACTTGTTTTATTTATACATAGGTTTAATAGATAAAGCATTAACTCTGTGAAACAATATATATGTTAAAAACATTCTCAATAAAAATGGTTTGCCTTTTTATATGCATATGTATGTATTTCGTTTTATTGCATATGTATGTAAAATAACTTTCGATACTACCCTGTACTACTCAAAAACCAGAAACTGTACTACCCGTAAAAAGTGCGGGCAGTGATTGCGACAGTTTGCAATGCAGCATTTGTTTGATACGTATCCGTATGATCTTCGCTTTATTTGCAACCATATTAAAGTTAAAAAACTTAATTTTTAGATCACTGATAGAAAGATTGAAAGGTTAAATAAAATTCAGAAGAAAATTTTTCTTCATATCTTTACAGAGTGCATACTGTTGAGACTGTGGCCCACGCTCATAACACCAACACCCACACCAATGAGCTAGGATATCTAGCCTAGCAACTTACAAATATTATATTAGCTACAAATACACCTACATACAAAGTTTGTGGTAACTCCAGCGGATTGGTGCTATCATATATATTATCAATTTTTAAAAATAACACTATTTCACAAACATTTGCGTTTATTTTATAAATTTTAACATCTGATGCAGCTGAACAGCTGTTTCGAAGTTTTAATTCCCATTACCATATCCTTACTAATGAGAGATTCATAGTAGGAGAATTTTGTTCATGGGATAGTTAAAATTTTTGGGAGCCGAATCTTCTGGGAGTTTTTATGATTGAGCCGAATAAAATTCAAAAACTTGTTTGGTTGTTTTAAGTTTGGTTTTGGTTTTTTTATTAATTTTTATGTATTTTATAGGTATTTATTCAATCATCTTTCAGATAGTGTACGATTATAATGTACAGTTACAATGTACAATTAATATTTCAAATTTGATTTGTTATTTATGCTGTACTGTATTTTGCTTGTTTCTTTTTATGCTATTCACTGAATTCACGCATAATTGTAAGTTTAACAAGAATTTTATATCTCTGTAGTTGGGTGTGTTAGTTTGTGTAGCAAATACATTTCTATTTGCGCAAATACACTAATAAAGAAAAACATATGTACTGGATAGTATTAATAAATGAATTTTTGGACTATTGCATATGCACTTTGTTGGTGTAGTCAATATTTTGTTGTTTTGCAAAATTTTAAGCTTTTTTAACGGACAAGTTAAAACACCTCAGTATAGCAATCAATGGTCGTTATTTGCTGAGTTGTGGTTTTGGTTTCCTTTCACTGCCTTTTTTACTTTACAAATACTATTTTGTACTCTTTTTTTTTTTGTGTTTTTACTTTATAAAATAAATATGTATTTAAAATGTCAGGAAATAGGTAAACAAACACGAAACTATGTTTTTAAAACGCTTTTTGAAGCAATTGTTTCTTTTACTTTTGCATTTGTGTTTCTGACTATTTTAATGTTGTTGCTGTTTTTTTAAATGTTTAAATTTGTATGGTTCTTTGAGAGTTAAAACTGTCTATTGTTATTGTAGCTTATTTTTGCTTTAAAGTGTTTTTTCTGTTAGTTTAGTTTTTGTTATTATTATATTATAAATTTTCTAGTTTTAATGATAATAAATAATTTTATTCAATATATATATATATATATAATATAGCTTTGTGTTAAATTTTTGTTATATTTCCTTTTATGTTTTTTTTGTACTTGTAATAATTTTTCAATATTTTCTTTTTTCTTTCTTTTTGTCTGTAACTGTGTTTGTGTATGCATAGTTTTGTTTGTATAATAGTATGTATATGCCTAATTTTTTGGAAAAACATTCACTTCTAAGCAATCGTTTCAAACTTATTGAAAACTTTTACTTTTTTTATAATTAAATTTGCTTTGAGTTTTTCAGCAAAATTTTTTTTTTGTTGCTGTTATTTACTTGTTTATTATTATTCTTTTTTGTTTTTACACAACCTGTTGTAATAAATTTTAATTTGTTTTCTTTTTTTTCCCATAGAGATTTATTTGCTTTACATACTGCTTTGCCAAAACATTTATTACGATAATGAAAACACTTAAAATATTTTTGCTGTACATTTGCTTTAGTTTTATTTTATTTTGTTTCCTAAATTATTGGCATTGTTTAAGAGACTTTTGCGCGCTATTTCTTTAAGTTAAACTTTTCAATTTAGCGCCGCCATTTTCTTGTTGTGGGCGTGCCTTATAGAATGCAAGTGTTCATTTTTTTATATATGTATATAGTATTTATAAGGTTTTTATATTATTTATATTTATATGTATATATTTATGTATATATAATCACATAATATAATTATTATAGTTCATAATAGCTGCACATTTAAAAGAAATTACAATAAGTTGCTTTTTGTTTTAAATTTTAAAATTTACATTTATTTTTTTTTATAAATTTGTTTTAAAGATATTTATTGTGTAGGTAATGAAACAAGCTGCTTGCGCTAAAAATTGCAATTAATTAGTTTTTTCATCTGAAAAAACAATAAATATTAAATTCTCACATTAACGCTTTGCTGAAGCTTCCAAGCTTCTTGCTTACTGTTGTCTCTTTTATTTGATAACAAATAGAAGAAAGCGTCGCTTTATAACAAAAATTTAATCATTAGAATTTTATCGGTTTTTCTAAAAACATTGATAAATGTGCAATTTTTGTCAAATTGCCTGAGACCACCTTGATTTTGACGCATTTTCAAAAGCACATTTTATGAATGTTTCGTAAAATTATTTTTAATGTATGTGCTTTTGAAGGTGCTCTTAAAGATTTTGACAAGTTTAAAACGCGTTGCATCAAAGCTTTCGAAACACTTAATTTTATTGACTTTTAACGGTAAGGTTTCATCAAATTAATGCATTAATAAAAATATGTCATGGCAAACTAAAAATAAAAACTTAAAGACAAATTATAAAAAAATTAAAAATAAATTAAATTTAATAATCGTTTTATGAGAAAAAAAATTCAAAATAAAAAAATAATTAAATAACGACAAGACTATTAAAAATCGTAATGATTTTTCATGATTAACATAAAGATTAGTGCATGTACTTGAATTGAATGAAAAAAATTCTAAATGTATTACTTATAAAAAATAATTGAAAAACAATAATTTACAAAAAAAAAAATCTTAACGCATGTAAGTAATTAAATGAATGTAGAAACAAAATATTTTAAACAAATTAATAAAAAATTAATTTAAATAATAAATTAGAAGGAAAGCAAATCTAATACTAAAAACATACTTAGCAAAAACTATATAATTTTACGGAAAAAACCATCAAATGCAAGAAATTTTTAATGAAAATTTAAATCTGAGTATGTATTAAGGAACATTTAAAGTTTTCTTAAAATAAAAAAAGACCGCAATACAACTTGAAATGTGAAAACGAGGACTAAACTTTAAGTAATCGCAACAAAATGTAGGGTAAAAGTAATGCTTTGAATCTCAATGAGCCCTTAGAGGAATCAAATACACACTTCTACCAATTTTTTTCTACCATTAGTATATTAAAGCATAAATTTAAGGAATCCTTTTGCCGTAACCATACAAAATAGCCAATGTTGCAAAAGCTTTAACGCGTTTTTGTTGTCAATTTGTATTTTTCTTATTGGGAATATACATGTTTATATCATATTTATGGGCCTAAGCCTTTCGTTCTTATTCATTTCTATGAGTTAAAGAACAAAAAAATAATAAAAATTTCAAGATTTCAATCCTTAGAGCAACTTAATGGAAAAATTTTAATATTTTTATTTTTGTAATATAAAAAAAAGAAACATTTTTAGCTTAAAAACACTGTTTTTAACGGCTAAGAATTGTGTGTTTTTAATAAATAAATTAAAAATAGTTTTGTTTTAGTTTTGTACAATTTGGTTGAAATTCCAGTATTGTGATATTGGCATTTTGTTTTTTCTTTTCTTCTACTTCATTTAACGTCTGACGCTCAAAGCAATTCGTATTCAAAATTAGTTTGATGCTTTAAATAAGCTGCTACCGCAAACAACAGCTTCTAACAAAAGTTTTAACAATAGTTTCTGTTCTTTTTTTTTTGCTAGTTAAAAATGTCCATGTTTTCTATATTTATAATTAATACTGCTTTAGAAAATGTTTGAAACAATTTTTAAGAAAATTTTAAATAAAAATTTAACAAAGAATTGAAAAAAAATTTCGCACAATAGATATAAAACACTCAAAACTATGAAGAAAAATAAAACGTTATTGTAAACAAAATTTCTAAAAACCAAAAACTTAGCACAATACCTAGTGGAAGTCGGAGTTGTGGTAGAGAATATTTTAAGTGCATACTTGGGTTATCAAATCTACTCTCAAAATCTGAATTTGGGGTAAAAAACCGACTTCCGAAATTTTGTAGAGAAGTATGAATGGTTAATAATGAATAATGTTTTGCATTATAAACGCTCCATATTTTTTAAAAGATAAAAGGAAATAGCTGCAAGACATTTGTCCACAAATTCATATAAAAAAACTAAAAAAAAAATGGAAAACTTTCTGATTGTTACACATGAAACTTTGACATTTTACTAAAAACATATAAAAACGATGTATCGTTGCAAAGCTCTATACTTCACATATAAAACATAACTTTATTTCGGAAAATTTGAACTGTAGTATAAGAAACAAAAACTAATGTATATACAAGTTTAAAACATGAATCTACCAAAAAATATGTTTCGGACCACAAATGCAGATTTTGAGGATAATGTCGAAAATCTAAGTATGCAGAAAATCAACTATCCTCCTCAGTTATAATAAACATACCTACGACGTACACTAGGTCTCGTGTCAAGTTTGTTTTTACTGTTACACCGTTTAATTAAATAAGTGTTAGAGCACAGCCCAAAGGTTTTAAGTGTGAAACGAAAAAAAAGGAGAAAGAGAGTTAAATCCACCAGTTTAGGTGGCGATATCATGGCTGGCTGGTTGTCATGTTAATGTCGTACGACTCAAACTGAGCCTGATTCTACTGCTAGGCAAGACAGTCAATGCACATACTTAACTGTGCAAAATAATGTTGATTTAAAAATGTTTACATTAAATAATACCATATGAGTTGCTGATATTTTTTTATAATCAAATATCAAAATTATTAATATTAAATTATTTAAATACTTAAACTAAAACCATAACTAAGCAGCTAAGCATAACATCTTAATGCAAAATATAAAATAAAATTACATTTTATTCAGTTGTAAAAAAGTTATATGTAAAAAAAACGAAGTACTTTTGTGCGTATTTTGTGCATAAACTGCAAACGCGTAAAATTTCTTCTTTGTTCTAGGCTAAACTTCTAGTTTGCAGCTAAGAACTAGTTTACATAAATTAATAACTAATTATATACAAAATTTTTTAATAAATTAAATATTTATGGCAACATTAAAAAATATTTTAATATAAAAAAAAGAACTCGTAAATAAATTCAGCGTTACGAAATTAACAAAGCAAGGTGTAGAATGATTTAAATGTTGTTTTGAAAAAACAAAGTGGTTTTTTTTTTCTTTTGTTTGCTTAGGAAATACTACGCTTCTATACGGTTTTAAAAAAGTAAACGGCCGTAATCATTGTATTGTGTTGTTGTTGTTGTACGTATTGGAATATGTTTTTGCTTTTGTTGATGCTGCTGTTTTTGTTGATGCTGCTGCGGCTGTCGTTTGTTGTAGTATTTATTTTGTTGCTGATAGTGTTGCTCCACATCGTACAGTTGCTGCTGCTGCTGATGTGGTTGGTAATAATAGCTCTCGAATTGCTGCAGTCTAGCCTCCAAATGTCAGACTTGCGGTTTATGTTTGCCCCCACAGACGCCACAAGAAACACCGATCCAGTGGCAAGCGCGCAAAGGTGGATAACACCAAAGACATGGTACTACCAAAGAAAGCAGCGTCAGACCAATCCATCTGTAAGAATTGTAAAGCAAAACCAATCAGATAATAAGAATGTGTAGTTACTTAAAAATTTTGACACATAAAGCTTAGTTTATACGATAAAACTGCTTTTGAAATTGCATTTTAATTTATAATCGTACTTTTAAATCTAACCAAAAGTTTATTTACTGTGAAGCAGCACAGTAATCAAGACTTTAAATTTTAACGCTTTTCCGGCATCGAAAAATGTTCATTAGAAAATCTCTTTACTGGCTTTACTGAAAATGTTAGAACTTCTTTCAAGTTGTTATTAATTAATTCAAGACTGACTCCAAAAAGCTATTTTTTTAATACAGTTTAGCCGCGAAAATGCTATAAAAAAGTCCACCCCTTTGTAGCAAACTCTATAGACGAATTTCCATTTTTAATTCCTGCTCAGAAGCCCAATTGATGTGAACATAATATCGTATTGGTTAAAATTAAATGTTTGAGTACTGGAATGTCAGTCCTGTTCTCTAGATTTGAAAACATTAAAGAAATCTGAGTTTAAAGGTTCAAAAGTGTGGTGGTAAAGTGGTTCAAAAAGAAAAACAAAAGCAATTTGAAAGCATCACATAGATCAAATTCTGAATGTTAATTTGTGATATTCGAGACTTCTGAGAGTGGCCCCTAAAAACGTGTTTTTTTTGTTTTGTTTTGTTTTATACTCTTTGTATATGTGCTGGCAGAATTAAGGGGTCGCTGATTTAAAATCTTATTATCTGATTTAGGGCCTAAGGCCCCTATTACGAATTCATACGATACACCATAAATGCTTGCATTCTGCTATGCGGTATTACGAACTTACATTTGTCGTATTAAATCCGACAGATAGCGTTTATCGTTTATCGAAAACAAATGGAGCGTCTTGCCACTTCAATGGAAGAAAACGCCAAATGGAAGCATCCTTCAACTGCTTTCCTTTCACAGCATCTATGATGTGCAAAGAACTCAATGGAACGTCGAAAACATATTTATATATTTTATTTTTGAACTTTTAATATCTTGAAGTGAGAATTTAAGTTGTTTTTTCTTGAATTCACAGTAAAATGTAAGCAAAAATCACTGTCATTCACAATAGCATATCTATCGGGCGTACGAAAACGATAATTCGAAAGCTTGATTTTTACGATACACTTGCAAGCGTTTATCGTCTATCGTATAAAAATTCAAAATAGGGGGATTATGTTAGCGAAAATTGGCGCGACTTTTTTAAAAAAAAATATTTTCCCTGCGGGCTTTTCATGTACTTTGAAGGAAACATTTGGGATAATTTTTAATTTTAGTTTGGGGCCAAATTTCATTTTATATATTGCGGTAACATGTTATTTTTCGTTTTGTGGCCATTTTTCCTGGGGCCAATTTGCGCAGAGCTTTAAGACTACCCGTGCAGAGGTCTACTGTTTAGTCTGCTGTGTGATTGACTCTATACAACGTTTTTGTTGTTGTTATTGTTTTTGCCTTCTTCAAAACTTACTTGATCTACTTAGCTCATGTAAAAATTATTTTGGCAAAACACAACATTTAAAAAAAAACCTAAATTTTACAAAACTCTTGCTGAGATCTTTTTTAAATTTATTTTTCAATTCAGTATTTCGTCATTGTCGAAAAAATAGTGTCAAAATTACGGTGCGACCATAGTTTTACATCACAGGGTTATAGCCTCAACACATTGGCGTCAATAGCAACATTACATCTTTCTAATTTTTTTTTGTACATAAATTTCTTATAAAGAATAATTTTGTGGTAATTTCATAACAACATTGCTCCCTTGGAACAATAGCCGCATTCAGCGCAGACAACAGTTGGCAACTGTTGTGTAAAAATCCGCTGTAAAAGCTGTTAAAGTTAAAAACATAGAAAGAACGAATCAAATTTAAGTGAGAAACCTTTGCAATTAAATTAAATTTACATAATAATTATATATAATTGAATTAAATATAACTAGTGATTGCCCCCCGATAATCGGGTGGGTTGGATATAAGCATCAAAAATCATATTATTTGTATTATGACTGATTTGAATAAAAACCTTTCGATATACTTATTTTAAGAGTTTATAGCATGGTTTCTGTGCAACAATCTAATTTTAGAAACTTTTCATGAATTAATATAAAATTAACCTCATATTGCAGTTTGACAGCGATAACTCTTTAACCAATTGTTCAGCCGTGCTAGAGAACTGTAACTGACCGATTAAGTTCCAAGCAACAACAACATGACTTACTTC
The DNA here is from genome assembly GCA_963920525.1 of Dichetophora obliterata. Lineage (NCBI taxonomy): Eukaryota > Metazoa > Arthropoda > Insecta > Diptera > Sciomyzidae > Dichetophora > Dichetophora obliterata. The sequence continues at coordinate 244,007,340 of OY986437.1, read as the reverse complement.
AGGGCTTGCTTAAACTACTACTGATCAATATTATTCTGAGTTACGATTCAAAATTCAATTTCATTTTCCCACTCGTGAAGATAAAAACAAATACTCTTTTTTTAAATGTTCATTGTAATCAAATGTTTTTATCCCTCTTTAATAGTTTTCACTTAAAGATTGCACTCCAAAAATAAACCAAGTTAAACAATGCTTGCTGTATTTGTGATTTTAACTCATATAATTTTTAATTTTACGAAGTTTTTCAAACCAAAGAAACTCATGCCCTCATTCCAATACGATTTTTGCACTTACTGATAAAAGCTCCAAATGGGACTAATTTCACATGGCAGGTATGACTTCTAGAGGTGCCTAATATAAAGCCCGGTTAAATAATTTTTTATCCCTAAATATTCTTTTCCAAGTCCCATTTATAATTGCCACCAAAATGTCCCCCAACAAAAACACAAAAAATAATTATGTGAAAATAGTTCATGTCTTAGAGCAGTCAAATGAATGTGCTGATCCTATAATTTTTTATTTTCAACATTTCAACCACGTACACCCACCCCTATCTGGTACTCCCCTTCTGGGAGACCCAATAAACCAAAATTTAACCTAGGTAAGTTGTTCATATTTTGCAAACAACACTTCGATAGACCAAATGTATGCACCTGATTCTATTATATTTTCACAACAAACATTTCATTTAAAGCCACTTATCATGTATCTGTCACCCAAGAAATTAAATTCTTAAGGTAACGGTTAATCTTTTATTTTTTCCCAAGGTTATTTAATTGAACTTTCAGACAAAAAAAATTTGATGAAAATCGATTGTTAAATGGCTGAGATATTTGCTTGCAAAATCAAAACTTGGGACATGCAATCGTTTTTTCTCATTCGAAGGCGATGGCTTGCTTAAGGAAATGTGTTATACTGAGAAAATCTACAGTTTTCAAGATATCGCAATAATTTTGATGTCATAATAACGAACAATTTTTTTAGCATACTATCCGTGGAAAATATTACCAAAAAATCTTTCGTATACCGTTATTTTTCGCAACCGACGACTTTTCATACAAAAAAACATTATACTGAGAAAAGCTACAGTTTTCGAAATATGCCAATGCATATTTACATATAAATTTAATGCCAAAATAACGGAAATTTTTTTAACTTTTATTTGGAAGAAATTTCACCATTATAATATATATTGACACGTGTTGCATAAAAAAATGCTTATTGTATTGTATCCGTAAGAGATAGCGAAAAATATCTGGAGTGTTTGTTGTACATCTTAGCAATGTCTAAAATGCCTTCATACCTTATGTTCTTCCATCTATTTTTGTTTAGATTTTGTTTAAGAAATTATCTTTCAACACTCATATTTATTCTCCTAATTCATTACATCAAAGTAATTTATTTCTTCTGTTTATCTATACTCATTGTTCATATAGTATTATTGTTTTTTTTATTTATTTAAATTATCTTTTATTTCAATATTTTATAAAATTATAATTGTTTTGTGTAACGTCACTTAATTCAAATGTTTCATATGTTGTTTTCTCAATATTATTATTTCGATGCTATATAGTCTTAGCCATACATTCGCCACTAGTTTACTTGAACTACAGAACGTATTAATAATTTGAAACAATAAAAAATCATTTCTGGTGAAAGGTCAGTAATCGAAAAACCCACCAAATTGTGTGCGCCTCCGCATCCACCACTTTCATTCGATACCTCATTTACCAATCCTGACATCTCAAAAATACTTACTGAAATAAATATATAAGCAGATTTTTTTACTTAAATATTTAAAGTATTTCTTGACAATATACCTTAAACTTCAAAACTAATTTTGAAGAACTGTTACCAAAGTAAAATATAAAAAAAAAAATAAATAAAAAAAAAACGATAAGGAAATGGCCAAAATATTCGCATTGGAAGTCACGCTTTATCTTTCACATTAAAGCGAGTTCGTGTCTTAAGTCTTTTTGCCATTTGTTTAACTTTAAATGCTAATATTTGCTAAACGGTACCACCTATCTAAAATCTAACAATTTTGTGCATACCTACAGCTTAAGACCTTTCTTATGATATATCAAGTGTTTCTAATTTGTTTGCAAGCGTTTGTAATTTGCTGGAATAAGGGGACCCTTACAGGAATAAATATATTGATTTCTGACGTGTAGAGTAGCAAAACATTCAGAGAAAAACATCGCTTACTAAGGTATCGCTACCATTACAGTTCACAACAGTTGTTTGCGCTGAATGCGGCCATTGTTGCTAATTGTTCTAGTTTGACAGGCAACAAATGTGCAAATATCGGGGTTTGTGTATGTGTTGGTTTTAGCTTTTATAAAATTCTTGATTTTTCAGTCGTGTTCAAAATAATCAAGAAGCCGATGATATTAGGCTTGGGCATTTTAGTTCACTAAAAAGATCGCTCTTTTTAGTTCAGTTGAGTTTAATGAACTAGTTCGTTCATATAGTTCTTTTAGTTCATTTAGTTCGTTCGCTCTTTTAGTTCGTTTCGTGCACTCGTTCATGTTGTTATTTCGTTAGGTCTTTTAGTTCGTTTGGTGTTTTAGCTCGTTGTATTTTTTAGTTCAATAGGTCTTTTAGTTTGTTTTGTTTGCTCTTTCATGATCAGATCTATAAAATGAAACGAATTATATGACCGAATCAATCATTAACTGCGGACATAGAAGAAATTTACATAAAAATACTACATATGGGGCATTTCACACAATATTTGCCACAAAAATTTGTTTTTGCAAAAAGTTTTGTTACCGTTCATAAGTGAAAAACTGTATCAGGACGGACTCAAACCATTGTTGAGTGAAACAACATTTTTTCTAGTTCATTTCGATCTGACTCGCTGCAAAATCGATTGAACTAAAAGAACTAAAAGAACGAGAATCAACGAACTAGTTCACATAGTTCTTGAGTGCGAATAGTTCAATTGAACTAGTTCGTTCGTGAACTACCCAAGCCTAGATGATATGACTACATTTCTCTCTTAACGTCTAGTCGTTGTATTGATGTCGTCACCAATGTGTTCAAACTTTTATACGTTTTGGTCTGTCATAATCTTTTAACTTACCTCTTCGTACAGCCCGATTCATTGACACACTCGCATGGATGTGATGGCGTTTCTCCCTCAGCATCACTCATGCAATGATAAAGCATGCAACGTGCACAGCCCATGCCCGATATACATTCGAAACCCGAACGAAAGCAATCGGGTGCAAACTCGCAGGCACCCTTCCGATTCCACTCATCATTATAGAACTCATGACAATAACGACAACGCACACGCGATTGATTACTTTTCTTAAGAATATCAGCTGCAGCAGCTGATGGATCTTTAAGAATGCCGATACCGCCAACGCCACCGCCTCCACCACCACCACCACCACAAGTTGTTATGGGAGATGATTGCTGAGCGGCTAGAACTTGGGCGGCTGCTTCCAAAGCATTGCGTTTTTTGAGTGCGCTTATGGATTCGCGACGGGCATTTAACACTTGCGCAGCAGCGGGTTGATCAACAACGGGATAGTTATAGTCGTGAACCTAAGAGAATAGGAGAGAACAAAAACTTGTTAATATGGATATTTAGAGGGGAAAAGTAATGAATTGAGTTACTGCGGTCAGTGTGACGTATGAATAATTTTCGCTAGCTGCTATTGTGGGTGGAGTTTGTTCGATAGTGCTGCTTGTAATTGTAGTTGTGGGCGTTGGTGTTGGTGTAGGTGGTTGTATGGATGATTTTTCGCTGGATATGTAATGAATTGGAGCTGGTTTACTATCTGACTTGTCATTTTGGCTTTTAAGACTGATAGAATCACGATGGCGTTCCCCGCGATCACTGCTGCTTTCTAGAAACGGATAAAGAAAAAAATATTAGGATAGTTTTTTTTATTCCAATCAAAGAAAATTTACTGTGGCTTTTTTCACTGCCTTCGGGGCTTGAATGATATTGAATGCCTTCGGTTTCTATCGGCAAATCTAGTGTCTAAAACACATAAAAGAGAAAAATTAAGAACTTTCATAAAAAAAAGAATATTCTCCAACTCACCATAAATACATCATCTTCTCCAACCGAATCGTATTTAGTTAATGGTGGGCATATAATTGCAGGAGTTAATTTAGCCAGGCCTGTTGTCGGGTTTCGAGGAAAATTTTAAAAAATACAAAAACAAATTAGTTTTTGGGTGCACATTTCCAATGTTATAAAAGACACACATATATGTAAAGAACAGGAAAACACATTCCTTAATGGATCAAAATAAACGTAAATAACAAATTATTAAAATTAAGAAATTTTAATTGCAATTTTATTTTGCTGCTTCGAAATTTAGAGGTTTTCAAAGAATAATAGAAAAAAAAAATATTGCATCAGCAACTGAGGTTGAATGAATTAAAGAAATAATGAGATTTGCCAAGAAACAATAGTTCAGTAGGAGAAGCTATGATCTTAACACAATATCAGGCATTGTACTCGTTTAGCTACAACATTTAAAAAAAAAAATGTTTTTATAGTGCGCAAGCGAGTACAATTTCCAACATGTTTGTAGAAATAGGCATAAGCGAAAATTCTAAATACAAGGAAGCAAGGAGAGCAGAGAACAAAAGGGAAACAAATTTAAGAACATAAATTATTTTCAAAAACAAATAAATAATTTCGAGTTTTAACACTTTATTCGAAACTTACCAATAGATATATTTTTTGTTTAAGGATTCAAGTTTTAGTTTTGTTTTTGGTTTTTTGAATGCGGTTATTGAGTTATTTTTTTGTTTTAAATTTTATGTTTTTTTTTTTTTTGGTTACAAGTTGTCCAATTATTGAGGCAAAACAAAGAAGAGCCATGATGTTAGACAAAATCGGAAATAAAGCAAGACAAGTAAAATTATAAAAAAACGGCATTAAAAATACTGGTTAAATGTAGTTATTTTATAAAATAATATTAATACACAAATGGATATATGTATGTATGTACAAAGCTAGAGTTGCTGTACATACTGCCTATCACCTATTTACCACAAAAACGATACATCTATAAATAAATATATTAATTGTTTAGTTAAAGCATTAATATAGTTTTAATAATGAGGTACTTTTCATATTGTCTAAGTGATATTTAGTGCTCCAACATGTAATTTTAGGCACTTAAAAGTTTAAATGTATCGTCATTACGGGAAACTTGTGATATTTGCACAATACAACAAAAAAGTTTATTTACTTTATGACCTCGATTTGACTCGTATTCGTAGCCATATTTTTAAAATTCGACTTATATAGCTCTAGGTTAATGTTAACATTCTTACGAGTCACATTGACTTTAATTAAAAGTGGTGTCCATCAATGTAAAAAGATTTGTGTTAATAGAAATTAAAAAACCATACAGAACCAATAGAAATTAAACCATTTTATCAAGAGTTAACAGCTCTCACAGGTAGAGCATGTTTTTTTAATCTCATTGGTAACAATGTAACATACGCTTCGAACAATGCATCGTCAGCACAAAACTTGAAATCTATGATATCTAACTTAGCATGTTGTATGACTCAATTTATGACGTCAGTGCAAAGCATGTTGCAAGAGCTGATTAAATCTTAAAATCAACTTTTACAAGTTCTTGCTTAATAAAAATGGAATCAGTTAAAATTTGCCACTGGAACGCTAATGGCATCAGCCATCACAAACTTGAAATGACAGAGTTTTTAACAGACAATGATATTGATATTATGCTTATATCTGAGACTCACCTCATTCGGGTAGAAATTAGAATAATTTCTCTATCGAAGGATTTGAATTCTATAAAATAAATCACAAATTATAACAAAATGTGAGCTAATATTGTAATTGTTATAAAAGGTAATTTTTTCTATTTGTTTTTCAGTGTAAATTTGTTGACACCTCACGCGTGATTCGTAGCATGTGGCAAAGTCAAAAATGCTCAGACGAACAAGCGAACAGCGCTTGCAAATCATTGAATTTTATTAGCACAATTCGTGCTCTGTGAGAAATGTTTTTCGCAAATTACTTCCATTTTATGGTCGTCATAATCGACACACCGAACAAGCTTTTGTGATCAAATTTCGCACCAGTTTCACTTTATTGTGCATTAATCTACCAACACGTTTGCTAAGAGTACGTACCGCAAATATTGCTGCTGTATCGGTCAGTGTCAATGAAAATCGCGATATGTCAATTCTTTGTCGTTGTCAACAATTGGGCTTGTGTTATTCGACCACCTGGAAGATTTTACGAAAGGAGCTCGGTATGAAACTATAAAAAATACAGATGGTGCAAGAAGTGAACCCGGATGACCTACCACAAAGTCGTTTGTTTGGTGAAAGGGCCTTAGAAAAGTTCAATGAAGATCCACTTTTTTATCGAAAAATTGTCTCCAGCGACGAAGCTCATTTTTGGCTCAATGGGTACGTCAATAAACATAATTGACAAATTTGGTACAAAGAGCAACCAGAAGCAGTTCAAGAGCTGTCAATGCTCGACGGCATCATTGGACCGAACTTTTTCAAAAATAATGAAAATCGCAACGTTACAGTCAATGGAGCAAGGTACCGTGCGATGATTACAGACTTTTTTTGCCCTAAATAGAAGAATTGGACTTGGTTGACTTGTGATTTCAACAAGACGGTGCCACATGTCACACAGCACGCGACACTATGGACCTATTGAGAGCAGAGTTTGCTTAGCAATTAAACTAACGTTTTGGAGCAGTCCATTGGCCGTCAAGATCATGCGATTTGACCCCACTAGACTATTTTTTGTGCGGCTACATTAATTCTCTCGTGTACAGGGACAAGCCAGCCACAATTGCGGCCCTGGAAGATACTGGAGGTACCGGCCGAAATGCTGGAAAAAGTATGCCAAAATTGCTACTCTGTGACATGCTCTATTCATATAATCTAACTCAAGTTAATTTTATTAAAAATGGTATAAACAGAATTTTAGATCTGATTTTTATGAATAATGATTTGTTGTATTTAATATCGAAATGTGATATATCTCTTACAAATGAATCGGTGCATCATAAACCTATTGTGGTGAACTTTCGATTTTACGAATTTATTGCTTCTTCAGATAGTGATGATGTCTTGTCTTTTAACTTTTACAATGCAAGCTATCAGGCTTTAAGCAATTATTTCAATTCCGTGAATTGGAATACTGTTTTGGGCTCTGGAGATGTGCTAAATTTATAATCAAATTTCAAGATAATACTTAATGAAGGCCTTAATATGTATGTGCCTATAAAAAACGAAAGCACAAATTTAATCTGCCTTGGTATAACCGCAGCTTAATTCATCACAGAAACTTGAGGACCAAAGCTCATAAGAAATTCAAAAAAACTAACCTGCCCGAAGATGAAGCAGTTTTTATTCTCCGCAGAAAAGAATTTGATTTTTTATCGAATTTCTTATATAAAAAATATATGAGTTCTATAGAGACTAATATAAGGTCAAATCCGAAATCTTTTTGGGTATTTCTTAACTCTAAGTGTAAAAGTGAAGATTTTCTAAAACCAATGAAGTATGCGGAAAGCGAAGCAAATAATATGCAAGATATTTGCGAATTGGTTGCAATATTCTTCGGATCAGTTTTTGACAGTTGCGATGAGACACATCTAAATATTCATCCACAGTTGGAGCAAATTACTAATATTGGCCACTTAGTAATATCAGAAGATGAAGTATATGATACTCTCAGGACACTTGATTCGAATAAAGGAGCCGGGTTTGATTTGCTTCTTACCTTATTTTTGAAAAAATTCACTCATTCGCTATATGCTGCTTTAACAATCATTTTAAATAAATCTCTTTAGGGAAAATTACAGTACGCCCCTACAATTACCTTACCAGTTGGCATCACTGGTCTCAAAAGCAACACTAAAATAATGAAAGTTCGAGAAATTAATAAGTATTCAATTCATTTATGATTAAAATTTTAAGGCTTTTCAACGGTTCTTCTCAAATAGGTAAGTTTTGACATCTGAACACAACATTATTTTAAGAGAAAATCTCACATATAGAAGAAAGTTACGGGCACAAAAATTGCTGATCTTGATAGGTTTAACGACTGTGAAAAAAACGTTTAGTGGACATCTCTTATAAGAATCCTTTTTTTACTACTGAACACCTCTTTTTTAATTTAAGTCCACATTGTGGGAGAACTAGATGTGGTTAAAGTGAAATAAACTTCAGACTCGTTAAATCTAAGACTAAAAATTGGAATTTTGCTGCACTATATTTTCAAAAGCGGGAGATCGAATTTCTTTCGCAATTTCGAATATGTGAAGTTCAACAAGAGCCATGACATCTTGATCAACACCGCAAGGGTCAAATGGAAGAGCTAGAAAAAAGATTCGGATATGGGTATTTCCGCCAAAAGGTCAACCGAGACTGAAAAATTAAATGTTGCTTAAAATCCTTTTTAACCTCCATAGTGGAGAAAAAAAAACTGGTCACAAGGAATAACGACTAAACTCAAAGTATCAAAAAAAAAAACGATATTTTAATTGCACGAACTACGAACCATTTTTTTTTTTAAACACATTAATCGTTACAAACAAAATATGTGCAGATATAAGTGATGATCAATTCTGGGTATAAAATGGATATTTGCATACTTCTAAAAATTGGCAATAAAGTAAATTCCATATCGCTTTTTTATGATATTTTGAGTTTAGTCATTATTCCTTGTGACCACAGAAATGTTAAAATTTATATTGTGAGCGTACTGAGAGCTATGAATTCAATTCAATTTCAAATTCAATTCTCAATTTGAATTTAAAAAATGGCAGCAAACATGATGAATGGCAACAAAAGTTAAAAAATCGTGACAAAAGTTGAAAAATGTTAACGAAAGTTGAAATTTTAGGAATAATTGTACTTTAGAGCCCGGACCCGAATTTGTTTTTCTTTTTCAAAATGTGTATTTGGTAGTCCTAAGTCCGAATTTCAAAAAAATGTCGCTCTCGAATGGTTTAGGAGACAAAAATCGTCAGTTTCAAAAAATGATCATTTGAAGTAAATGAAAACGTCCACATTTTTAACATGCAAATAAAATTCTAAGACAAATGTTTGATTATTATAAGGATGAAGTGTGTTCCTTTAAATGAGATATCAACAAATAAAATCCTTTAAGCACTCTAAGAAATACAAAGAATAAATCATTTGTAGCTCCAAATGTGAAAAATTGCAACGCTTTTGCAATACAAAATATAGTGAAAAAAGCAGGTTCTTTTTAATTTGCACTATAATTGTAATGTGTTTTTCCTTGGAAGGAATTCTTTGTAAATTTGCAAATATAGGAAGGTATGTTATGAGTTAAATTTCCTGCTAAAATTAAAGTTATTTAAAATTCACGCGCAATCATGTCGTCTTTAAATTTAATAGACATATTCTCTGTTTTTAATTACAATAAATCAGTGAATTTACAAATAATTGAACAACTGTAAGCGTGGCATTTAATTGCAAAAAATTAGACAAAGTGTTCGAATGGCCATTATTTTAAATTATATTCTAATTCAGAAGCCCAAGATAATATAAGTGGTATTTTTAATGACATTTATGAAGTTATATTTGATGGAAGGAAAAAGCGTCTAAGGCAAAAAATTTTTCTTAAAACAACTCATAAAAAACAACTCTTTTATTTAACAATATAACATCAATGTTGGGAATGTTAACGTAAAAAGGCAAATTAAGTTCCAAGCACTTAAAAAATTTGAACTGAATTTGTAAGTTTTCGCGAATTCTATCTTCTAAACCAAACGAGAGAGACAATTTTTGTTTTCATATTTAGGCTTAGGAGTACATTTAATAAAAATAAGAAAAAATATTCGTGTCCGGACTCTTAAGTAAAATTATGCCAAATTTTATAAGTATAATAAAACTCGTATAATACGAAATTTAATTAAATTTTTCAGTTTTCGATTGTAACGGTCCTGAATTGCATTTTGTATGTTTTTCTAGTTCAATTAAATAAATAAAACTACAAAATATTTGCACTTCTTTGAAGGGAAAAATCTGTCACATAACGTATATCACGTAACGTATTATGTTATGGTTTGTATAAAAACAAAAATTTTTTAACGAAACAATTATTAATATGTAGCAACATCATTCCAGATTATATTTAAAACACTTTCATAAAAAAACTCGTGCACACTTCTCAGATTTTTTTCGTTTATATTGATGCAGGTACAAATCCCTTCTAGTTTGTGCCACGTAACGTAACATTTTTGGTGGCTTCTATCTAAGAGCTGAACTTTAGACAATTCTTAGCTTTTATACCTTGTATAGTAGGGATATAACATTTTTTTTGAGTACAAAATATCAGTCCAGTACCATGTGGGGAATGTTGTTCTGATAATAAAAAACAAATTTTTGAGTTGATTCGCTGCAAAAAGTTTCCGCACCGAAAGCGATTTATTATAATATAGAAATACTACCTTCTGAGATAAGAAAAATTAAGGAAGTTAAAGAAAGGTACTCTTTCTGCTTAAAATATCGCGATTTGATAAAACTTTTGCATGAGTCTTATGAAAATTGGTTTGGTATTGAAGATTATATAAGAATTTAAACAAAAACATAACTTATTTAAGAGAAGAGTAACTGTAATAATGAAAAATAAAATAAATAAATAAAAACAAAACTTCAACGCTTTCGGTGCGGAAACTTTTTTTCCAGATAGAGGAAAAGTGATACCATATTTTTATATTTTTTCATGCTCCAACCGGCTATGCGGTGATATTTTTGATATTTGCAAAAATTGCAAAAAGGTATATCCCTAGTGTATAGTGCGCTTAGTCAACTATTGAAAAATCAAAATAAGAAAACAGCAAGTTTAATTTTTCTTCGTTTTTTGACTCATTCAAGTTGTACGACTGTCACGTGCATAGCTACGGAAATGCTCATATCCATGTCATAGAGTGATCTATATGGACAACGAATTTCATTGCAACCAAAGAATGTTTTATACATATATAATTTTAGGTCTTTGCATTGCAAAACTTCAAACTATTTCACTTTTTACACAATAAGAATTGAAAAGATTTAAAAATATTTAAAGGTCTTCCAAATTGCATTTGGAACAAATAGAAATCTAAAAATCAAAAAATTAAATTTTACTCTGCAGTTATAATTGCAAGGAGCATCTGCAATTTGAGTTTTGTATGCTAACTATTTTACAGAGTAATAACGAAGATCAACGATAATATTAGAATTAATAAGAAGCCGGCATGCAAATTCAATTTAAAAAAGGAAAAAGAAACCAAATAAAACAAAAGAAAAGAAGTACTAGTTCGAATTTTGAAATCTAAGGTTAAAGCATTATTTGTAAAATTGTAATTTTGTAAATAATATGGTTTGCTTGAATAAAATTGCAACAGCAAAAATGATGAGAGAAAGTGCATTGAAAAGAACGAACAAAACAAAACTAAAGGAGAGTTAAGAAAAAAAAAAATAAGAGAAAGAAACATTAGTATGTTCCTTCTTTATGCTTGTTAATTAATGGAACTACGCTCAATGGAATCCATTATGACAACATAAATAAACTGATAAAATGATGATGGAATAATTACCGTCAATTAATTCATTGTATGCTCGTACAACTCCCTTATCGAAAGCTCGCGCATCAGCAGCCGTTTGAAATGTAAGACCGTTCCTTTGTTTTCCTGCGCGCCAATGATGAAATGTTGGCATTACTTTGAAGTACTTAAGATCGCGATTGATGACACAACTTAAAATTACCTATAAGTATTAATGAAAGAAGGATTTAAAGAAAGTGCAAAAAAATTGCAGAATTAAAAAATATCTGGCAATACTGATACTCTCTTATATATCTCTCGACGACTTACACTTTGATCTGAGATTCTTTGTCCATAGATTATATATTCATGTCCAGCGGCGCCAGGGGATAGTCTAGCGCGTTTGCGTATAGATACATTTGCTAAACCACCCCCGGCGAGTGGTAACCAACCTTCGGTGCTCTCGTCTCTGGTCATAACCTGTGCTCGTACTGTAACTAGGAAGTCGCTGTAAAGATAAAATCAACAAGCCTAGGTTAGATCGATCGATATGAAAGTTTAAATTAAAAACAAAACTTATAAAAATAACAAATTTAAATACCTACAATAAAACAGTCTTAATACTAATCTTAATTTTTGGCGACTTTTAAAGTTATGAAATATGACAAGGTAAAGTTAAATTCAGAAACAATGTTTATTGAACAACTTGATAGAAATGCAATTCGTTTATACCCAAAAATATTTATTTGTGTGGAATAAATATTGTATAAACTGGTTTAGTAGTGGTGGAAAACTATCTATGGTCCATTCTATATGAAAACGCATAATGGGTGAGCTGCATAGCAGAGAACTGCACAAGCCTACTTGAAGTTCAAGCTTTTTCAAGTACTTGAATTCAGGTATGTATCCAATCTTGAAAAAGCAAGCTTTAGCCAGCTTACAAAAATACCAAACAGATAGATACAAGCCATATTCATGCTTGCTCGTTGGCTTGGCTTGTTTCGGCTTACTTTGTCGGGCAGAAAGTTGAAAAGCTTAAAACGATCGACAAAAGCATGTAAGCTCGCAAGTATCCAAATTATTGAATTAAAGCAAGTATCCAAAAAATTTAATGAGCTTCTTTAGAGAGAGCTTAAGCGTAATAGGACTTTTAAGGATTCTGTGGACTCCGTGTCCATGAATGTCCGTGTAAATGATTTCGAAGATGCTGTCAAACTTTAAAATTTAAGATGGCGGATAGAATTGCCACCTAGATTTTTTTTATTTTTGCAAATTCTTCTAATTTTGAAATTCTGACAACGGATTTGATTTCGAATACATTGTCACAGTTTTAAAATTTAAGATGGAGGTTAGGGTTGCCACCTAAATTTTTACCACAGTATTGCCACCTAATAATATTTATTTTTAAAAGTTTTAAACATAATTTATCAGTGTTAAGGGGTCGCTGATTTCGAATATAAGGTCAAAATTTTAAAATTCAAGATGGTGGATAGGGCTGCCACCTTTATTTTTTGTAGCTTTTTGAATTCGGGGCTGTCAAAAAAATGGTACACCAAAAAAGGGTCGCTAAATCCGAATCCGTCGTCAGAATTTCAAAATTATAAAATTTTGAAATAATAGGGTTGCCACCTAATAATATATCTTTTCAAGAGTTTTAAACATCATTTTTTAGTGTTAAGGGGTCGGTACATGTTAAACGTCATGTCGCCGCATGCCTTATTGAGAAAAAATTTGAAAAAACCTATCATACGCAGGCTAATCTATTCTAGCTGGTGTTCATGATCTTCGTAATTGAATCCTGCGACATTCATCTTGCAATCATTCCTTTTTTATTTCTTGTGCACGATAAACATCAGCGTAGTTGAAATAAGCGCAGTAGCTAACTGCGTAGATGACTCGCTGTGATTCGCTCAAGCATTGAGGGTCATGCGAATACTTTATCAACTTTCTGCGAATAGGGCGAGTGAGGAACTTTGAGAGGCTGAGTGTTTGAAGCTTTATCTATTCGTTACAGCGAGTCTCTTAAGCAATACAGTGGTGAATAGCAAGCTTAGCGAAGTTTACTTTTTGAGCGAGTCCATATTTTGTTTATTCGTTGAAAGAGAATGCAATGCACGATAGCTACTCTCATTTTCAACGAGTGCTTATATTTATTAGTGAAGCCACTCATGCAGTGCACTGGTGCTTAAACTAATCAAACATACAAAATTTCATTATCATTGGAGCACTCCTGCTATTTTTGTCCGTCTTTAGTATGGAATCAACGCAGTGTGCGATAGCTCTAAATTTGATGGCAAGTGTTTTTAGTAGATTTAGAGTTTCCAATTTCTTTTAATGTAATTATTCGTGTTTAGTACTCGTAAAGGGCAGCTTTTCTGATAAAAATGTTCACTTTAAATTTTGGTAAACTTAAACTTTGTTAAAATCACAAAAGTCTTATGTTTATATACCGGTTTAAATTAAAAACTGGCAGTAAAAATGGCTGTAAATATTTGCTTAAGATACATCAAAATGACATTACGAACCATGGTTAATTAATTAACCCATTAATGCTCACCACCAGAACCCGTTGAGTTTAGTTATTGAAATTTTCAGCATAAATTTGTATTAATATTAGACGGACGAATCTGAAGTTAAAAAAAAATCAAAGGATTTGATGATCATAAATTATAAGGGGTCGTCTGTAAATAGAGAAATAAAAAATATAAATTTAAAAAATAAAAAGTAAAATTAAAATTAAAATGAGAAATTGAAAATTTTCATTTCATAGCGTAGGCTTTCAACTTTAACTTAATGCACTTTTTTAATTATTTTTTCTTTTTCCTTAATTTTTATAAAAAAAAATAACTCACCTGAGTGGCATTTTTCACTTTTTTTAAAGACTGCACAAACTGGTGCAAAAAAATAAACAAAAAGGCTTTAAATCTCAATTTTATAACTTTTTTTTTTGGAAAAAGCATCACACTGTTGAAAGCAAAAGTTTTACAGTGGCTGCGGACTTTTGAGGAATTTTTGAAAAATGCTTTCATCGCGTAAGTATGGTATATCCTACGTTATCATTAATGGGCTAATAACAATAATGTACAGTCATAATATCGATATCTATTTATAAAATGAATAGAAATGTTAAGACTATTAAGCTTATTATTTATATTTTTTAATTGCATTTACTGATAATACAAATCCTATTTAAAATGTCCTTGCAACCAGCATTATCATATTCATTTCAAAGCCTTATAAAAAAACAAACGCAATATAATCCCATTAACGAGTATTCACACAACAACGTTTGCGAACTACAGACAGGCAAACAAACAAACAAACAAACAGGTTGGTTTCCATACCAGGCAAAAACTACAGTAACTTGTGTGTGTGCAAAAAAAAAAACAAAATAAAAAACGAACTAAAAATAGTGCAAAAAATCCTTCAACTCAGTTGATGTCCTTCAGCGGTTTGATAAATGCAAGGCGACAGAGATTCGAAAAACCGCAAAAAAAACGAAAAAATAAAAAGTTTTAATTTGTGCATGTATCTGGACTTCCGTGACTGCCAAAAAAAAAAAAACAAAAACATAAGCGCTTAGAGAAAACAAAAACCAACTTCATTCTTCAAAAGTTGAGACTGGGTTCATGAATGGAGTTTCTTGCTGCTGCTCCCTTTTATGGTTGCTTTGGTTTTGACTGGTTTTTTGTGGGAGAACAGAGTTATGCTTTTCGAACTCATTTTTGCGCTCATTCTGAATTGAATGGAGTTCTGAGTTTTTGGCAGAGTTGCGCTGTCGAGCTCATTCATAGAAAGTTGCGCTGTCAGAGTGTATATATATGTGTGTGTGTGTGTCTTTATATGTATGTCCCTTCGGAGTCTTGTTTGTATTGTATATTAGTAAGTTTATCATTTTATGAGGAGATACAAAACGATTGTACATAGTAGTTATATGAATTTGTCCTAGTTTTGGTTTTATGTGACTTTAACCCCAGAATACCAAACTGGGGTACTCCAAACCGTCAAACAAGCTTTTTATGCCTATTGTGTTTTGACTGTAGTAATGGTAGGATCTAGGTCTAGAGAATATTGGTGTCCAGAAAACCTTTAGCTCTATGTTGGCAGTGTCACAGTAAATAAGTATGCCGATAAACTCGTCTTGGACACACTGAATAGTCTAGATAGCAGCAAGGATCTGGGCTTTGACTTGCTCCCACCCTCATTCTTAAAAAACTGTGCATCTACGCTCTACCATGCATTATCCCTTTTATATAATAAATCACTTTCTTCAGGTATTTTCCTAAACGAGTGGAAAATTGCCAGTATTGCTCCTATATATAAATCTGGCCAGAAATATCTCGTGGAAAACTATCGGCCCATAGTAAAACTGTCAATAATTCCCAAGGTGTTGGACAATATTGTTGCAAAAATTATGTTTGCTGAGATACAGAGCTGTATATCTCCACACCAACACGGCTTCTTCTACACAGGTAGATCAACAATATATAACCGCTCGATTTTTTTGCAATTTTTGTATCAACGTCATCGAAGAAGGTGCACAAGTGGTCACGCTGTATACAGACTTCTCGAAGGCGTTTGATAGTATTCTGCATAACATACTTATTGCCCAGCTCGAAAAATTAGGCATTCATTCCCAATTGTTGCAAGGGATAGAGTCCTACCTTTGTGATAGAGTCTTGTAAGTAAAAATAGTCAACAAACTTTCTCGTTTGATTGCGGCTAAATCTGGTGTTCCACAGGGAAGCCACTTAGGTCCTCTTTTCTTCATTTTGTTCGTAAATGACATCCCCCAAAGTTTTGTAAAACGCTACTTTATGCTGACGATCTTAAACTCTTCCACTTAATTAAAAATACTAATGACTGTGCTGATTTGCAGGAGGACATACACTCTTTACTTTATTGGTGCAACATAAACAAGCTTCATCTAAATTTTTTAAAGTGTCAAGTGTTAACTTTCTATCGAAGGACCGTTCCTGTCAATTTTGACTACGCTGATGACTCTGGTTGCAGTTTTTGCAGAGTTAGCCAGTGTAAAGACCTCGGTGTGATTTTTGACCACAACCTTTCATTTGATGCCCATATCGAGTATATGATCTCAAAGGCAAACTCACAGTTGAGTTTTCTAAAAAGAAACACCAAAGAACTTCTCGATCCTTATATGCCCAAGGCAGTCTTTATCAGTCTGGTAAGGCCTATCCTTGAGTATGCAAGCATTATTTGGGACCCCTTCTACGATTCTTCTAAGAATAGGATCGAAAAAATGCAAAAACGTTTCACAAGGTTTGCACTAAGACGGTTATACTCCTGGAAATCCATGCCTGCTTACTGGTTGCGTTGTCGGTTGTTGTGTCTCCAAAGCCTCTCGCATAGACGTGTCGTTTCTAACATACTATTTATCAAAGATATAATTGATGGTAGAATTAAATCTTCTGAACTTTTAGCTGTTATTCCATTCAACATACCAAGTCGAGCGCTCAGAAATTCGGACCTATTCCACACGGCGTATCACAGAACTAATTATGGGCGAAATGAGACGATAAGTCGATGCCTGTCACATTGTAACTCTGTAGCAATTCAGCTTGATTTCTTTGCTGACCGAAACTTATTTAAAAAACAACTTTTAGATATTACTGCTACTTGGTAACATGGTTTCTACTTCTTTTATTGTAATAATTGCTTCATAAATTCTCATATCCAGCTTAAATTTAAATTATCAAAAATAATTATCTATGATTCTTTTTACCAGGCATTTGTTGTCTTAACCATACTCATTTCTGAAGTATTTATCATCTCTGTACAAATAAAACCAAAACAATGTTAAGTTGTAAAATGCATTTTTATACATAAATATTAATAGTAGTTGTTTATTTTAGTAAAAATTATATTTAAGTAAAAAATTTAATATGTAAACATTATATTATCAGAATGATTTAATATGTAATCTGCAAGGGTTCCACCCGGTAGATGAAATAAATAAATAAATAAATATTTTAAAGAGCGCACAGTGTTTCGGGCAAAAAAAAATTTGCTGGAAAAAAATTTAAAAATTTAATTTTAAAAAAATGATATGCAGTAATCTTGAAATACAGACAGCGAGTAGCTTTCGTCAATAAGCTTGACACTTATTATTACAGTACTTCCACCAGAGATAAAGAGATGGGAAACTCCGTTGGAGAGGGATAGCAATATGCTCGATTCTACGTTAAATTGGCTCGAATACTAGCACAAAACATTTATATGTGGTCGTAAAATCAACGGAAAACAACCCTGGTTTATGGTAGATTTAAGAATTTCACCAGTTACGTTTGAGGTCCGATAACTGCAAAACTGCATATTGTTGGAACAAAATGGGTAACAAAAGGTATGCCACCAAAGACTTCGGAAAAGCAATGGAAAACATCCCTGAAACATCATGGTGAAATTATCTTAGAATAATTACACCATAGGAATAAGTCCAAGCAGTGTACTTTTTCAGCCTCATATATGAACATATGTTTTTATTTGCGAAAATATAAAAAGTATGCATTTCTTTAAATTCGACAAAAACTTTAAGAAAAATTATGATATGGAGACATTTTTGGACAGTACTTTTTTTATCAAAAAATGCACTAACGCAACCTCTTTACAAAGAACTTTACAATTTTGTGATAAATATATTAAGTTTGCCTCATAACACAGCTGCTGCTGAATGATTTTTTCTAATTTAAAGTTTACTATAAACGATAAGACTAGTAGACTTTTTTTTGGAATATGTAAAAGTATTTTGTTTTGCAAAATACTTAAAAAAGAATATTTCTTAATTTTATATAAATAAAGGGCAATATCAACCCATATAATTTATATTACACTAAACTGAATAAGCTATTAAATCACTGTTTTATGTATTTACAATATATTATTTTGCATCATAGCTGTAAAATAATTATTACTAATAATATTCATTAGCAATTCGATTAGTTTTTTAAAAATGTGAAATAACTGATAAAATACTTTTGTACAATTCTTTTCTGTTTGTAATCGTAATATAATAATAACAATCACAAAATAATTACAGTTACTTTAGATGACGAAAAAAATCAAAAATAATTAAAAGTAATCAAAGAAAATAATCCGACTACTTTTAGAAACTATGTTTGAATCTTTTTGATTATTTAAAAAATTTCAATCTAAAATACTAAAAATGTTGTTAAATTTTTTTGATTAACAAATAAAGATATGATAATTATTAAACAAAGATTGTCAAAAAATAAGAACGAAAAAATGCATTACAACATTTGCTTTGTTAATTTTGTCAAGCACCTTATTTCTTCTTTCTTGTTTTTTGAAAATCTTTTTTAATGATTGTATATATATATATATATATATATATATATATGTGTTTATTTATGAATAAAATTTTACAAAATATTCCGAACTTTAAAAAAAAACTCTTAAAATAATCACACAGAATCAAAGTAGTAGTAGTAGTACTTTATTGAGTCTTTAATTAATCGATATATTGGGGGTTGGAATTAATTTTAAAGGTTTTTTTTCGGTTTTTGAGCATTTATTTAGAAACAACGGTACAATGTATATTATTCAAAGTATTGTCCATCGTTAGCTACAACATTTTCCCATCTTTCTGGCAGCATATGGATTCCGCGCCGGAAGAACGATTCGTCTTTTGAGGCAATCCACGAATCGACCCATTTTTTGGTATCCTCGTAAGAAGTGAAGCGCTGCTCAGCCAAGCCATGCGTCATCGATCTGAATAGGTGGTAGTCGGAAGGGGCTATGTCTGGGCTATAAGGCGGGTGGGGTAGCACATCCCAATTCAGCGCCTCCAACGTTTCCTTGACGGTTCTTGAACATGTGGCCGTGCGTGGTCATGTTGAAAAACCACTTTGTCGTGTCTTTTGGCATATTCCGGCCGTTTAACCTTTAATGCTCGGCTCAATTGCATCAATTGTTGTTGGTAGCGTTCCCCAGTGATGGTTTCATTAGGTTTTAGTAGCTCATAGTACACGACACCCTTCTGATCCCACCAAATACACAGCATAAGCTTGGCGCCATGAATATTCGGCTTGGCCCTCGATGTTGATGCATGGCCGGGTGGTCCCCACGATTTTTTTCGCTTAGGATTATCGTAATGGATCCACTTTTCATCGCCAGTGACAATACGATGCAAAAACTCTTCCTTTTATGCCGTTGAAGCAGTTGTTCGCACATGCAAAATCGCCGTTCAACGTCTCTCGGCTTCAACTGGTACGGCACCCAATTTCCTTGCTTTTGAATCATTCCCATGGCCTTCAAGCGTTTGCCGACCGTTGATAAGTCGACTCCCAATGATTCTGACAATTCTTGAAGGGTTTGACACGGGTCTTCATCGAGCAAAGCCTCCAATTCCTCATCTTCAAACTTTTTCGGCTGGCCCGGACGCTCTTTGTCTTCCGTATCAAAATCACCACTTTTAAACCGACGGAACCAGTACTCACAAGTAGAAATCGATGGAGCATAGTCCCCGTAAGCCTCAGTAAGCGTGCGTTGTGCTTCAACCGCTTTTTTCTTCAAATGGAAGCACAAAAGTAAACCTTCCCGCAAATTGCGTTTTGTTGGAACGAAAGTCGACATGTTCACAGAGAAAAAAATATATGTTGTTTACACTTCAGTGGAATGACACATACTGAAAAATGAAGCTTAGACAATGTGCTTTGAACTGAATATAGTCACAGGTGTGCCCGATGCGATCTATTGATAGTAGCATAACCATTAGCACCGGCAACAAAAAAGTAGCCATGAACCCAAAGTTCATACTGTAGCTCCCGAAATTTATTAAGTTTTCGTATAACTGTTATTCGTATAACTGTGTTAA
The DNA here is from genome assembly GCA_963920525.1 of Dichetophora obliterata. NCBI lineage: Eukaryota > Metazoa > Arthropoda > Insecta > Diptera > Sciomyzidae > Dichetophora > Dichetophora obliterata. The sequence continues at coordinate 243,986,946 of OY986437.1, read as the reverse complement.
CTGAAAAAGCCGTATCAGCGTATGGGCGATTTCAGTTAAAAATGACTGGTTGCACTTCACAACCTCACCGTTGAAACGATGCGAGTCGACCTCAAACAGCATCAGAAATAATTTCTTAAAGTAGCCGGACTGTTTTTTCTTAATTAATTTTTATTCTTTTTGACTATTTTTGTAATTCAAAGTAGTCGTAATTATTTTTTGATCATTTGTAATCGTTACCAATTACTTATCAAAAACATCTCCCTCAAGGATTATATAATGATTACAATTATTTTTAAAATATAATAATACAATCTAATTGTTTTTTAATCGTAATCGCAATTTAACAGCTATGTTTTGTATATTGTTTTTGGTATAGTATAAATATCAAACCTTTAAATTTAATGTAAAAAACATAATTTATAAAAAATATAAAGATAACACAAAATATAACAGACTGAAGTACTGAAATGTACTTATGTTCCTTTTTAAGGCAGGCGCCGGTTGTCTAAAATTTGTTTCTTCTATTTCTTCTTAATCTTTTAAAAGTATAGTTTTTGAAAATTTACAGTTAAATTTTTGTAAGGATACTGACGTTATTTCCGCTTCTACAGCCGTTTTAGCAGGTATCGAGCGCACAGCACAAATACCGTACTCACTCTATCTACACTCATTTATCTCAAAACTACTTTTTTCTGCAATGTGTTGTAGCGAAAATAAAAGCCATTCAGTTGAAATCGAATCATCTAAAATTTTAATATGTTATTCATATCCAGTGGCTTTCGCTATCAAAATTTAAAAAATCGTATATTTTACGTTGAATAACCAGTAAAAACAATGTTTTTAGAACTTAAATTTCAGTGTTTTTTCTAGTCCCGGCGATAGCTGAACTCATAGTAACTAATTATATTCTCGGTTTTAATTTTTAAGATTAATAGAAGAGTAAATATCAACAACAGCGCCGAATCTCTTTCTTCGAAACGCTCTTTTTGAGCACCATTTTAAACATAATCGAAAATTTTTATGAGTGTTTCAATATACTTTTAAAGTTTAAATATCGTTGTTCATTATTTTAACTTTTAAAAAAATAAATCCTTAAAATATTGAAAATATTCAAGCACTAGGTCTTAATATTATTATTTATTATTTTATATATGTACACGCTTTTTTCTTACTATTACATTTTAACAAAGCTATTTGTTAGTTTTCAAAGCTTAAAAAATTGAGTTTCAGTGGATACAATATGTGGATACTTTTTTCTGAAGTGCATACATTTGTGACTTTTTCATGGATACTTTTTTTAGAACCATCGCGGCAACACTGATTTGAGGTGAACTCACGTACACAATAAATGAGTTTCACCAAAGTGCATAAAAATGGAAAAAACATATGTTTTGACGTCACAAAATTGAAGTTTCCTATCTCTTTATCTCAACGTAGATTGTGTAATTACTCCAGTGCTTCTCAAACATTTTTGGACTAGATTTATTCCAGTGCTTGTCAAACTGTTACTCCAATGACTTTTGAACTGTTGCTTGAAGTGACTCTCAAACTGTTGGACTTTGCACTTTGTGAAGGGTGTCACGTAGCTCGTTTCTGTAACAAAATCGCCAAGTTACCGATTTGTTATCGATCCCTAGTTACCGATTTCGTGACAACTAATGTTTGTGTACGTTGAAATCGGTAAAAATTCGGTCCGTGATGAAACGAAACGTAAAAATTGTGAAGAAACGTTGTGAAATTGAGTCAAATGGCAAGCAGCTGTCTACTTGCATTTATTTTATGTGCGCTAAAATTTTATAATAAAAAGGTGATGGTCTTGTTATTAAAACAGTGATTATTTGATTATTTATATGTGTTATAATCAGGGACCGTACCGGTTATGGTTTTTATCAAAAAAGTCGGATATTAAAAGTTATCATTTAACTTTTATTTTTTCCGACAAAATTACTAGTTATTTAATGCCTTTTATTTTTTCGGGCAAAAATAACTGTTACTTTTGACTTTTATTTTTTAGGTCAAAAATAACAGTTATTTTGTGCCTTTTATTTAAAGGCAACTTGAACGGCAACAAAAATTTTATGCAATTTTTATCGTCTCATCAGCGCGCACATTTTGAGCTATAAAACTTTTTAGTTTTTAAAGTTTTTTATTCGGCCTTTGAAAAAATACAAATTGCCTGATATTTTTGGCCGAAAAAATAAAAGGCACAAAATAACTGTTATTTTTGACATTTGTTATATTTAAAAAAGTCATCCGGCCTCTTTTTCGTTATGCCTTTTTCATCTGAAAATTGTAAAATAACAGTTATTTTCGGTCCCTGGTTATAATGTTTGCGGAAATAATCAACTATTATGAATGTTAATAAGTTGACAATAAGTGATGTGTAATAAAAACTTAGCAAATATTTGCAACCGGGTTCTTTTGCATTGCTCTAACAAATATTTTGGTTCTTAAATTTCCTTCTTTTATGTAAATGGGCATTTTTTAAAACGCATTAAGGCCTAACCAAAATAGACGAAACGAGACGATAGCATTTTGACGAACGTCTGCACTCGTTACGGATGTTTACGGATTTAACCCAAAATGAAACGATTTGCTCAACTCGTCTGAAACAGCTGATCAGTAGGCAATCGAGTATTACTTATTTTTTTATATTGTGCATTTTGTAATTTTTAATAAAGATTTGTGAAAAATTAATGAAATAATGGCGAAGTTGAAACAAATTGATGAAAATTAAATAGAAACGCACTCTGCACAGCTCTTGTTGGCGAGTTGCTACGCTCGGTTCTTACGGAATAATACATCTTGTCAAACTGTTTCGTTTAGTTTCGTCCAGTAACGTTTGCTCACTTTGGGTAACAACATTAATATGCATTTAACCGAACACTTACGTTTTTACTCGTTACGGAGCAAAACGTCTATTTTGGTTGGGCCTTTACCTTGAAAATTAAAACGTTTTAAGACAAAAACAGTATTATATTCAGAGTTTTACAATAAGAAAAATGTAACTTAAACGAAAGTACCCGTTATAGAATATTAATTGCGAGAACTTGTTATTTCATATATACGCAACATTACTGTCATTTATACAGATCGGTAGAATTCTCACCTGCCGCAGAGTGAGTGAGAAAAACATGAAGTTTTATCGATTCACTTTTCTCACACAAACACTTTTTTGAAAGATTCTATTGAAGTGAAATCGGAACATGTGACAACTTATCGATTTGGAACAAACGAATCGAACAGAAATCGATTCAGATTATTACACAATTTCTGGTGAGAATTACGTCAGAGTGACGTCAAATCGGTAACATGGATCGGTACGAGTTACAGGAACGATCTAACGGTCTAATTGATGCACTTACGTTTCTGAATTGTATAGGGTTCTTATTGTAGTGATTTTTGGTGTTGCCTTTCACTTTGTGCATGGTGAGTACAATATGCCGTCTAAAGATCCCGGCAATTGTACAGGCAAGGCTGTTCCTGCTTCAGGAAAACCTTTAATTGATATTGGTATGGGTATAAAAGGGCCTAACTTAGTGTTAGTTGATGGTAAATGCCGACCGAGTTTCGACCAGGTGTGGGAGAGTCCGGCATTCGTACAGGCCCAAAAGTAGGTGTTGGTGTGGTTGTTAGTGCTGGTAGTTTTCCAGCAAAGGGTGCTCCTAAAAGGCAACTTAGTGGTGGTGAGGAGAATATGGAGAAAGAACGTCGGATTTTAAAGGCTCTAAAGCTGGATAAAACCAATATTTCGGTTGCAAAGGGAAATGCTGTAAAAGGAGTTCGGAGATTGGTCCAGTTCAACTGTGCTGGTTTAATGGTGGGTAAGACCCCAAAAGCAAGAGACGATGTGAAATCTTCGGGTTGGGGTCGAAATTGCCCTTATACAAAATTTCATTGACAAAATTGTACTTTACAAAATTGCCCTTTTTTAAAATTGTCCTTTGCAAAATTTCTCCTTCACAAAATTTCTTTTTACAAAATTCATTTTTACGAAATTGTACAAAAAATAAATAAATAAATAATATGTTGATACTGTAGAAAATCGCGCGGTTTTTCGTAAAAGTGGTAATTTCGTAAAGGGTAATTTTATAAAGTACAATTTAAAAAAAGGGAAATTTTAAAAAGGGACAATTTTGGAAATGGAAATTTTGTGAGGGTGAATTTTGTCAAGGGCAATTTTTGTAAGGGAAAATTCGACCCGCTCCTGAAATCTTCGTCAAAGCTTCCAGAATCGGCGGAACAGGCTGTGAATAAGAAAGGTAAGAAGGCTGTGGTTTCTGGCTTGGATAATGTCAGTAAAATGAAATTAATTTCGGATGACCTATGATGAAATGATCTTAGAGGTCATTCTCGAAATGGAGCATCTGCATTAATGTCTGGAGCTATTTCAGGCAACGAAAGACAGTTCGTCTCCTGTTGTAGCGCATTGGTGACCGCTCTTCCGGTGAAACAAGCTGTTCTACCTGTGTTCTTGCCAGCTACTCAGCAGGCAAGGCTTGTTGAGACATGGTCCTTTGTTGTGCGCATCAAGACAGCTGGTGCAAAATTAAAGCAGGTTGTTGACGCGGTGTTTAAGGAGGTTGGACCCACTCTTGGAGTAACATGGAGAGGCTAAATGCAAAAATGCATTACATTACAGAAATTGCTCTTTCAGGGGATTGCCATTGTTAGAAAATGGTGTTCGTTTTGTACTGATTCAGGAGTCATATGCAACCTAAGGTTGCATTAGAGGTCTTCCTGCTGGCATGCGGGTGTTTTCTGATCTCAGCACGAACTCTGCCTGTTTTTTTTGTGTTAGATCTTCCTACACGGAGATAATTATTTTGCTTGAATCAAGCAAATTTTTTGCTTAAAAGCATATCAGCAAAACTTTGCTCAATCACGGTGTGATTTTAGAAAAACGATTGCTAAATTGGAATCACTCCCTTTTTTTTAAAGATCAAAGAACTAAGGCATGCGCCTTATACAAACAAGGTTTGGTCTTTGACCTTAAAGGAGAGGAATAGATTATTTAGAGGAATTGAGTGGAACAATTATTAATAAGGCGAAACAACCGTGAAAGACAATTTGAATTGCTTTTAACCGAGGCTAGTGTTATGCCTTAACCTCGGCAAGCATTTCCAGCCCTTAGTTGTTTCTGTCCTTCAATTCCACATTTTCTACAATTTAGTTGTGGATTTTTAGTTTTTCCATAATTCTTTAATGTAGGAAAGAACAAAGAAAGTGAAAAGAACCATGCCCGAACCCGGATTCGAACCAGGGACCTCTGGGTTGCTAGTCTAGCGCACTCTCTACTAGACTACAAAGGCCGACAAATTTGTCGTATTTGTATTTAGGAAAAAGCAAAATTATATTAAATTCAAGCAAATATTTCCTTAGTTATTATGGATTGATAGCAAATTTATACTAAACTCAAGCAAATATTTGCTAAGTTATTATAAACTCAAATAGCAAATTTTTACTAAACTCAAGCAAATATTTGCTAAGTTATCATAAACTCAAATAGCAAATTTTTACTAAACTCAAGAAAATATTTGCTAGGTTTATTATAAGCTCAAATAACAAATTTTTACTAAATGCAAGCAAATATTTGCTAAGTTAACATAAACTCAAATAGCAAATTTTTATTTAATTCAAGCAAATTTCTTTCAAACCCACGTTTGACACTTAATGAAGAAAATTAGGCGACGATTAGTTAACAACTGCGATGGTTGAGTGGATAAGCCCATGAACTTACACTCACGCGGCCGAGGTTAAAATCTCCAGATGGTGGTAATTTTTCAATTTAACTTAATGTTATTAGTTATTTCACATAAAAAATATGCTACATTTCAGCAAAAACTAAGCAAAATTTGCTATTTCAATTTATAATAACTTAGCAAATATTTGCTTGAATTAAGTAAATATTTGCTTTTCCAGTTTGTAATAACTTAGCAAAATTTTGCTTGATTTTAAGTTTAAAAACCTTTTTCCGATTGGCATGAAAATTCGTAAATGGGCATTTCTACCAAAAGGTCTACCGCGACTGAAAAATAAAATGTTACTGAACATTTTTTAAGCTTTCATAACAGAGAAAAAAATTTTAAATTTATATTGTGAGAGTACTGAGAGCTGATCTCAATTTGAATTTTGAAAAAATGGCAACAAACATGATGAATGGCAACAAAAGTAGAAAAATGGTGACAAAAGTTGAAAAATTTTAACAAAAGTAGGAATTTTATAAGTATAATAAACAATCGTATAATACAAAATTAATTCAATTTTTTCCAGTTTTCTACTTTTACGGACCTGAATTACACTTTATATGATTTTTAAGTTCAATTAAATAAATAAAACTATAAAAAAATTTTGCTTCTTTGAAGAAAAAAATCTGTATAGTAGCGTATGTATCGTAACGTATTATGTTATGGCTTGTATAAAAATAATTAAAAAAGCATTTCAACGAAACAATTATGAAAATATAGCAAAATCATTCCAGAAAACATTAAAATATTTTTAATAAAATATTCCCAGATTCTTTGATTTTATTAATGCAGAGAAAAACCACTTGCAATTTTTGTATCGTAACGCGTCCTCTTTTGATTGCTTATATCTTTGGACCATACTTTCGATCGCTTCCACCTTTTACACTAAATATAGTACTACTAGAATTCTATCCAAAAATTAAAAGAGTACAAAAAAAGTTTAAATATTTCTTTGCTTTTTTTAATTTTTAACAACAAAAAAGGCGTACGAACGTTACGTGCGTGACTATGGAAATGCCCATATAGAAAGAAGTAAGGCGGTTCGTGGCAGGACAATGTCTACCCGGGAAAACTAGTATTTAATATATAGTTTTTCACTTCGGTCGGAAGTCTCTTCACTATATGCAATAATTTTTTTTTAATATCTGTGTAAAACAAAATCATTTTTCTAAAACAAAAACTCATTTAACTCCACTGCAGTAGTCTTTTATCACATTTGGATAGTGAAGGGTTAAACTGAAATGAAGGATTTTAGGGTTAACCTGAAAACCTTCTATTTCGACGCCCGTCATTTATATATGCATATATGTATATGCATAAAACTTATGAATACCATCCGCCGCTCTCCATGTGTCTCTTTATTTAGCAAGCATGAATGCACGAATACGTATTAAATTTTTTTTTATTATTTTCTTTATTCATTCAATATTTTATTCGCTGTCGTTACCTTTGCGGTTGCAATTTCAACAACGCCGGAAACGGAAGAGCGAGTCAAAACGAGCGAGAGTGTGGTGGCGATGGTTGTGGTGGTGGTGGTGGGAGTGAGTAGAGCAGTCTGCGGCGAATGAGCGGTAAATTAATTTCATTTAACGGGCGGCAATCGTCCTTACGGTTACGTTGTTAGCTTGTGCGTTCGCACGTACGTTCAGCATTCGTTTATTATTCGTTCGTTAGACTGTCGGTCGTCGTTGTGGCCGATTTCATTCATTCACATTTTGTAAAGGTCCCTTGAAGTTGTATGATGCTTTACTTCCGTTGCTTTTAATTAGGTTAGTTGAACCTTTTTTCTTGCATGTTGAAAACTAAAATGTTCTCAATGAATCGAAAGGACATGCAAAGATAGTAGGAAATCGCATTTTATAGATAACACACTTTCATAATCGTATAGTAAGGAAAGTTTTTATTTTCAAATGCGATATTTTCTTGATATGTGAAATGTATGGAATTTTTAAAATATAACCACGAACTTTTTACCTTTATTAAACTCTCAACAATAAAAAAAGGTCTCAAAATAAAATTATTTTATAGCAAAATACTCGTTGAAAAAAATATTTTTAGATCGAATTCTGGACATACATCTTAGAAATAGACAGAACAACACGAAGAAAAATATTTTTTTGTATCTTGGAATTATAATTTATAAAAAAAATAATTATTTTGCTTGATTTAAGAATGTGTCAAATTAATCTTAATTTACTTGAATAAAGCATTTTTAACAGAAAAACACTGGTTTATAAATCCTGCTCAAGTTTTAAACAGGAGCAGATGAGAACCTTGAGGACGCTGAGTGAACGAGCTAACATCAACGTTATGAAGCGCTGAGTAATGAGTCGACGGAACAAATTTGAAGAAAACTTTATGAAGCGTTGAGTTCAAATAGCCATCACTTTTTAACTAAAAAACGGCAATCTTTGAAATTTTTATGTATTTTTATGTGTACTTCGAGCAATATTTGTGGTTTTCTTCAGATTTTTCCATGCTCCAGAACATACTTAGTTTTATCACAATTTTTTTGAAACAATTAGTTATTTAACAAATATTCTTCAAATCTATGCAGAAAAAAATATATTATAAAAAATTATATGTTATAAAAAATTATAACTTAGAATAAGTTAGTAAATCTATGTAAATAAAAATCAATTGTCACATGTATGTCCCCTCATCACTTAAGAACGGCTGGACCGATTTGGTTGATTTTTTATTGTTGTGTTCTTTATTGTTAGGACAAGGGTTTTATAAAAAAAAATATTGCAAAGTTGTGTAGAAAATTCGGAAAATCGCAAAAACACGAAGAAGCTTTTTGTATGAAAATTTTATATTTTTTATGGGAAATAGCACACACCTCCGGAAATTCTTAACCGATTGCTTCGATGGCAAAGAGGTAGACTTCCACTCAGGTCAGGTTTAAAAAGGAAAAGGGGCGTGGCACCTCCCACTCAGCTAAAATTTGCAATATCGAATAGCTTTGGAATTATAGGCCGCAGAGCCTAGGAATTTAGTATTCGACCACGACTTACACATGCCGTTTCACTGAACAAGTTTTATGGGCGTTAAACAGGGGGCGTGGCACCTCCACATAGGCCAAATTTGCGATATTCTTCTTTCGAATAGCTTTGGAAGTGAAGCATAGGTCGTACAGCCTCGGAATTCGGTATTCGACCCTTGTAACCGATATGGACGTTGTAAATCGGGGCGTGGCACCTCCCATACAGCCCAAATTTGCGATATCAAATTGCTTTAGAGTTATAGGGCGCACAGCCTCTGAATTCAGTATTCGACCTCAATTTACAAATGCCTTTTTACTGACCAAATTTTATAGGGGGTGCGGCACAAGGGGGTGCGGCACCTCCCACACAGCCCAAATTTTTGATATCGAATAGCTTTGGAAGTATAGGTTGTACATCCCCGCAATTCGGTATTCGACCACAATTTTCACGTTTCGTTTCACTTATAATATTTTATTGCTTTGGAGTTATGGGCGTGGCTCCTTACATACAGCCCAAATTTGCTGTAAAATCTCCGGGTTTTTGCGATTTTCCAAATTTTCCACACAACGATATCGAAGTGCTTTAGAATTATAGGTCGCACAGTCTTGGAATTCTTCTTTCGGTATTCGACCACAATTTACACGTATCGTTTCACTGATGAAATTTTATGGGCGTTGGACAAGGGGGCGTATGAGAGGTAATACAGCACAAATTTTTGATATCGAATAGCTTTGGAGTTATAGGTCGCAAAGCCTCGGAATACAATATTCGAACTCAATTTACACATGCAGTAGACCGGATGGCTTTTGTATGGGGAAAAAAATAATCAGGCGTTCGGGGTCTCAAAATTTAGAGGAACTCATAAAAACGATTTCTGCATACTTTTTTTCAAATCGGAGAAAATTTATCGGAGCGTTTTTGATTCTCCTGAAGGTCCTTTTTGTTAAAAAAAACATGTTTTTGCTTGTAACTTTTTAATTTTCAAAGAACACAAACCCAAATCTGCAAAAAGTATAAATTCCTTACTTATATCAACATTTAGGCAAAAAGAAATTTTTTAACTTATGTTTCATTATAACTCTTATTGACCTCTAAACATAAAATTTTTTGCCATTTTTAAAAACACATTTTGTTAAAGCCTCTGTAAAAGGCACATTTTCCATTGGATTTACGTAAAATTTATCTTGTTGGAAAGGAATTAAAAATAAAAATAAAAAAAGAAAGCCACTTTAAAATTTCTTGAAAAGTACACAAACTTGGAATTACTTCAAAATTTATTATCATAATAAAAAAAAGACTTTTCCAGCAGTTTTAATAAAATGTGTTTCTTAAACAATAAAAAAAATCTATTTTTATAGGTCAATAAGAGTTATCATTTTATGAGCATAAAAGAAATTTATCTTTTTAGCAGATTTCTAAAGTCGATTACTGACGTTGAGTCATTTTTCACACACAGATTTGTTTTAACCGATATATTAAAAAAAAGTAAAATTTAATTCCTTCCCAACAAGATCAATTTTAGGTAGATTCAATGAGAAAGTGTTTTTTATAGAGGTTTTAACAAAATGTGTTTTTAAAAATAGCAAGAAATTATGTTTGGAGGTCAATAAGAGTTATAATAAAACATAATTTAAAAAATTTACTTATGCCTAATTGTAGGTATAAGTAAGGAATTTATATTTTTAGAAGATTTGGATATGTGCTTTTTGAAAAATAAAAAGTTACAAGCAAAAAACATGTCTTTTTTTAACAAAAAAGGGCCTTCAGCAGAATCAAAAACGCTCCGATAAATTTTCTCCAATTTGCAAAAAAAGTATGCAGAAATCGTTTTTATGAGTTCCTCTAACTTTTGAGACCCCGAACGGCGGAATCCAAATTTTGATCCTGTCTAACATGCAGGTTCTCTGATAATACTTTATGGATGTTTGGAAGTTTGCATTGCAGCAACGCGCCGGGTTGTGGTCGAATATCGAATTTCGAGGCTGTACGACCTATACTTCCAAAGCTATTCGATATCGCAAATTTGGGCTGTGTGGGAGGTGACACGCCCCTCTTCCTCTTTAAACCTGGCCTGAGTTTACCTCTTTGCCAAATATCGAATCAATCGGTAAAAAATTTCCGGAGGTGTGTGATATTTCCCATGAAAAATACAAAATTTTCATACTAAAAGCTACTTCGGGTTTTTGCGATTTTCCAAATTTTCCCCACAACTTTTCCAATTTTTATTTTAGAAAAACCTTGTTCTAACATTAACGAGCACAACAATAAAAAATAAAGATGGAATAATAAATCAGGGACCGCCAGTAAAAATTATCGATATCAATCAATCATTCAATAACTGTTATTTTTTATCGGTATTTTTTCGATCGGAAATAAAAGATATTTTTAGACAGTTATTTTTTTCTATCAGAAATAAAAGTTATTTCTTGATCGTTATTTTTTTCAATCAGATATAAAAGGTATTACTTGGTCGTTATTTTTTCAATCAGAAATAAAAGGTATTTCTTGGCCGTAATTTTTTTAATCAGAAATAGAAGTAATTTGTTGGTCATTATTTTTTAGATCAGAAATAACAGTTATTTTTTACCGTTATGTTCTCAATCAGAAATAAAAGTTATTTCTTGGTATTTATTTTTCGCTCAAAAATAGAAGTTATGTTTTGACCATTATTTTTTTTTTTTTTGAACCGAAGAAAAAAATATTTTTTGACTGAAATAATTTCTATCAAAAAACTAACATATCCATTAGAGAAAATATGTTTAAATTTTATATTGTGGGAATGCTGAGAGCTAATCTCAATTTGAATATTAAAAAAAGTGACAACAAAAACGATGAATGGCACTTAAAGTTGGAAAATGGTGACAAAAGTTGAAAAATTTTAACGAAAGTTTGAATTTTATAATGCTTGGTTTTCACTATGTCATTTTCAGTGGTCAGTTGTTGTCAATCAAATTAATAATAATAACATGTTGTCATTTTTTCTAACTTTGGCAATCTTGGAAAATTAAAAACATATAAATTATTAAATGGAGCTATGCAGAAAATGTTCTAGAGTTTTATTAAGGTGATATTTCAGGCGACAAACTTTTGTGTCGTCATCAAAATGGCATAGTGAAAAGCAAACATAAGCATAATAAATACTCCTATTAATGCAACTCGTAAGATATAACTTTTATTTCTGATTGAAAAAATTAACGACCAGGAAATAACTTTTATTTCTGATAGAAAAAATAGCGATCAAAAAATTAATTTTATTGCGGATGGAAACAATAAAAAACAGGAAATAACTTTTATTTCTGATCGAAAAAAATAACGACCAAGAAATAACTTTAATTCTGATCGAAAAAATAACGTTTTCAAAAATAAATTTTATTTTTGATCGAAAAAATATCAAAAAAAATAATAGGTTTGAGGTGATTTTTATCTTTAAAATCATAAAAAAATCATGTAAAAAATGGAATCTCTAGCTCCCTAGCGACACATTGCTATATTTAAAAGTATTATACAACAACTTTTTATACAATATCTTTTGATCAAAAATTTTTAAAATAATCGTTATTTTCGGCTCCTATAATAAATAGAAATTAGTAAATTTTGAGTTTGGGTATTTTTATGAAAAAAATCCCTAAAAGTCTAAAAATGCAAAATTTTGAAAAACTACATCACGGGTGGTTTGGTATAAGCTATTTTGCGCGAAAAATTACAAAAACCAAAAATCGGATAAACAAATTATAGCTGTTGAAACTTGAAAAATGCTGAAAGTGCCTGTTTTTGTCATTTCGAACACAAAAAAACAAAATCATAAAAAATCCAGGAATTCCAGGGCTACCAACATATCAGACCCCGGTTTTAGGGTAAAAAATATTATAATTACACCAAAAACAAACAAATTTAATTTTCACCACTGCAACTTGTGAATTCTATTTTTCACCATTCCAACAAGCACATATCTAAAATCGGAACAGAAAACTTTTTGCTTTTCTTCGGCACAAAGTCGAAAATCCAACTGACTTTAATGTCAAATATCTCTCTTAATTTATTTTTTTCATGTTGGTTTATCTTTTCTTCATAGAACCAAACGATTTGATTTAAAAAAACGTTGCAAAATAAATATAAAAATTGCTTTCTGACGTGTCCAATATATAGGGCAAATCTACTGAAAGGGTTAATGTATTAATGTCTTATGTTTATATTTCATAAAATCATTTCTAATTTTTATTTAAATTTCTTTTTACATGTTGTTTTTCACATTTGTGTATTTTTTTATAAAAAAATTTTTATACTGATTTTTGAATTTTGTTTCTTTTATTTTTATTTTTTTATTTTTATTTTTATTTTTATTTTTATTTTTATTTTTATTTTTATTTTTATTTTTATTTTTATTTTTATTTTTATTTTTATTTTTATTTTTATTTTTATTTTTATTTTTATTTTTATTTTTATTTTTATTTTTATTTTTATTTTTATTTTTATTTTTATTTTTATTTTTATTTTTATTTTTATTTTTATTTTTATTTTTATTTTTATTTTTATTTTTATTTTTATTTTTATTTTTATTTTTATTTTTATTTTTATTTTTATTTTTATTTTTATTTTTATTTTTATTTTTATTTTTATTTTTATTTTTATTTTTATTTTTATTTTTATTTTTATTTTTATTTTTATTTTTATTTTTATTTTTATTTTTATTTTTATTTTTATTTTTATTTTTATTTTTATTTTTATTTTTATTTTTATTTTTATTTTTATTTTTATTTTTATTTTTATTTTTATTTTTATTTTTATTTTTATTTTTATTTTTATTTTTATTTTTATTTTTATTTTTATTTTTATTTTTATTTTTATTTTTATTTTTATTTTTATTTTTATTTTTATTTTTATTTTTATTTTTATTTTTATTTTTATTTTTATTTTTATTTTTATTTTTATTTTTATTTTTATTTTTATTTTTATTTTTATTTTTATTTTTATTTTTATTTTTATTTTTATTTTTATTTTTATTTTTATTTTTATTTTTATTTTTATTTTTATTTTTATTTTTATTTTTATTTTTATTTTTATTTTTATTTTTATTTTTATTTTTATTTTTATTTTTATTTTTATTTTTATTTTTATTTTTATTTTTATTTTTATTTTTATTTTTATTTTTATTTTTATTTTTATTTTTATTTTTATTTTTATTTTTATTTTTATTTTTATTTTTATTTTTATTTTTATTTTTATTTTTATTTTTATTTTTATTTTTATTTTTATTTTTATTTTTATTTTTATTTTTATTTTTATTTTTATTTTTATTTTTATTTTTATTTTTATTTTTATTTTTATTTTTATTTTTATTTTTATTTTTATTTTTATTTTTATTTTTATTTTTATTTTTATTTTTATTTTTATTTTTATTTTTATTTTTATTTTTATTTTTATTTTTATTTTTATTTTTATTTTTATTTTTATTTTTATTTTTATTTTTATTTTTATTTTTATTTTTATTTTTATTTTTATTTTTATTTTTATTTTTATTTTTATTTTTATTTTTATTTTTATTTTTATTTTTATTTTTATTTTTATTTTTATTTTTATTTTTATTTTTATTTTTATTTTTATTTTTATTTTTATTTTTATTTTTATTTTTATTTTTATTTTTATTTTTATTTTTATTTTTATTTTTATTTTTATTTTTATTTTTATTTTTATTTTTATTTTTATTTTTATTTTTATTTTTATTTTTATTTTTATTTTTATTTTTATTTTTATTTTTATTTTTATTTTTATTTTTATTTTTATTTTTATTTTTATTTTTATTTTTATTTTTATTTTTATTTTTATTTTTATTTTTATTTTTATTATTTTTATTTTTATTTTTATTTTTATTTTTATTTTTATTTTTATTTTTATTTTTATTTTTATTTTTATTTTTATTTTTATTTTTATTTTTATTTCCTGTTTAATTTTTTTAAATTAAAAGAAATTTAAATGTTTTTTATTTGAAAGGCATGTTTTGAACACAAACAAAACAACTTGCGAATCCTTACCACAAATTGAATTGATAATAAAAAATAAACATATAAAGAACTAAAACTTATGTCAAATTGAAAAAAATTAAAAAAAAAATTAACTGGCATCAACTTTGTATATTAGTTAATCAACGAAAGTTTTGTAATACCGACACGTAGTTCTTCCTTAAATTATGAAATTAGGTCATTATGCGTTATTCAACATAACCTTAAATGGTAAACTTCTATAAAGTCACCACACCAAACTTTAAGTTTTTGAGCGAGAATATTAAAACTAAACTTAAAATGTAAGCAAATTCCCAAGCAAACACGCTCTTTCGCCACACTTCATTCAAATAATAAAATCTTGCAAAATAAAAACTCACCATACAGTTGAAAGCATAAATGTCTATGGTGAATATTTACAAAACTGGGCTGCTGTGTGATTAAAGGAAAGCTACAAAGCAATTCAAGAACTCGGTCCCTTTGCAGTGCTCATAATAGATTCACAGAACAACAAGAGCTACAAAAACAACAAAAACCACTACAACAACAACGACGACAAGTAAATAAGTGTCAGACATGCATCCATCCATTTATCCATCCATACATCTATTCATCCTTTCAGTAGGCAGGCGCTAAAATTTGGTCAACAAAACATCATCATCAACAACAACAATAACAACAACATCAACAACAACAATAACAACAACAACAACAAACCCCAAACATACCATAAGAAAGCTTCATGATGAATACATTCGCAGCATACTTCAGGGTGTTGTCTTAGGACCCAACCTGTCGCACCTCTACGCTTCAAAGGATTTTTTGGCAGCAGTTGCGACAAACAACAGCAACAACAACAAGAACAACAAATTAAACCTACCCCAAAATGGAAAGTGGTAGCCAGTAATAGCGGAGCTTTTTGTTGAAATCAAAAAGTTTTCTCTTTTGCAGAAATACTCGAAATATTACATGAAATGAATCGAGAATAGTAGCTTACCTAACGTTATCTCTTCGTTGGAAGGGTTTGGTTTCTATTTCTTATTTTTTTTTTCTTTATTAAAAACAGAAAGAAGCAACTTTTTAGAAATTTTGAGCAGTGTGTATTTAAAAGATATGCAACAAGTTTTTTGTGATTTATCTATATTATTTGTTTGACCGGAGTACAAAAATCTAAACGGCTGGACGAATTTCTCACAAATTTGGTACATTTGCATTTTATGTTAGATACTTGGTTTTGACCACGCCCCTTTTAAATTAACGCAAATCTACTTATTGATACATTTTACGATGGGATTTTTTTTTTTGTTAATGTAATTTTTTAAAAATTTTTTGTTATTTTGATATTGTAAACACCTTTTAAATAGTAGAAGCTTTTTAAGTCTACAACAAATTTTTCATTAAATATTGTTCCCTAAGAATGAGAAAAAACGAAATGAAAATCAAAATGTTGACTTTCGTTGCAAACATCTCCGCTGTTTCTAAATATATTTTATTCAATTTATTTTGGTTTGAAATTTCAATAAAATTACTTAATCTATATATATACTATTATATAAAATTTAAGTAAATATTTTATGTTCCAGGTAAACTCCAAAAGTACTGGACCGATTTTAATGAAATAAGTTTCGAAATATCATATTTGTGCTAACTTACAATATAGCTATATTTTTCTTATAAATAAATCAGTAATGTAGCTTTGAGCCTCGCGACAAGGTTCATACTGCGCACAAAACAAAAAACAAATATTTTGTGATTTGGCTTAACGTGTTTTTATTTAGGGGAATCCACTTTTTTACAAGACCAACGCAGCGACAGATATATGCTAGTATAAAATAATTCGTACAGTACCGTCTAAATTTATTTATAATCTCTTTTTGAAAAAAGTTTCGAAAATTTGACTCCTTACCCAAAAACTTCTCCAAAGTTGTTTTTGTTCTAAAAATAGAAATTTTTTAAAAATTGCATTTCTGCCAAACTTTCGTACACCATAAAATTTTTTAGCAAAAATGGCTCGAATTTTAAGCAAAAACTGTAAAACTGTTATTGTCATTATAAAAATAAGGGTGTCCCTCTACAATTTGCAAAAGTTATTTTATCCAAAATATTGTAATTTTGTACCCTGAAATCTTTGTTATACGAGGGTTGACTTTTAAGTCTTGACATAGACTAATAAAAACAAATATTTACAATCGGAAATGGCTTTATTGTTTTACAAAATATTCTCCATGAAGACTGATACACTTTTGCATTTACACACAGCATCGATGTTTTGTGGCACAACAGCCGATTTTGGACGACCTTCACGAAATGCGTCCTGTAGCGATGTGCGACTACGATTGAATTCGGAAAACCAGCGTAACTCGGTGGCTCGAGATGGTGCTTCGTCACCAAAAGTCGAAGCGAGTTTATCGGCAAATACTGCTGTTGGTTTCATCTACATCGAAAGTCGTAGAAAATCATAGCACGAAAATGTTCACGATTTAGTTCCATTTTTTTTTCAAGATGCATGTTCCAAGTATCTGTAAACAACACAAATAGCACTCGTATGGCAAAACATTGAGTACGTTCACCATTAAAAATGTTAAACTTTACGATGACAATGTCACATTTGACATATTCACATTAGTGTTACCATATCTTAAAGCTTAAAAGCAAACCAACGTATAGCAATGGAGCCCAAGAAATTTTAAGGGTGGTCCAATGATTTCAAAAACAAATAAACAAACACAAAATGTTGCACATCGTTGCGATTGTCAAAAAATTAAAAAACCCAAAAACAATTATCAATGAAATAAGACAACTTTAATAATTTCTATTACAATAGCTGCGTTCCATTCGCTTAAAAATAATCCAGATTATTTTTTTTACATGCAAAGCAAAAACAAAAAATAATCCTATAACAAATAGGATTATTTTTGCTATCCATATAAAATTGTGATACAGCCTTTAAAAAATTTGAAACACAGGTGCTGCACCTGTATATTTTTATGAGTTGTCATTTCATTTTTTGAATTATTTGTTTGTTTGGTACAATGACTATTAGGTAGCCATGACAGCTACCTATTTTCTCACGAGCTGCGACCATCGAATGTTAAACAAAAGAAAACAAAATAAACCGCGTGTGTCACACACATTGGACGCATTCAGCGGAGCCAACAATTGCACTTAAATTATTTATATAATTGCATAATATTAATAATTACATTATATAATATACAATTTTTCTGACGTTTAGAGTAAAACACATTCATAGAAAAACATCGTTCACTAAGGTATCGCTACCATAACAGTTCACAACAATTTTGAACGACACACGTTCTCATGACAAATTAAAGTTATTGTATCATGATTGCCTGTTTGAATTTAATTTTGATTGCAACGGTAGTGCCCTCTACGAGTAGTTTTTCTTGCCATTCCTTTGAGAAAATTTGCTATCGCGAATATATTAAGGCTAAAGGAACGCAGCTAATAACAAAACTTCACTCAGCTAATAACAGGGACAATCAGCTTTAGCATCGACATCTTCAAGTGTACGTTTTTTATATTAGGGGTATTCTCCATGTCTAGCATAATTGCATGAGAGCACGGATTGTAACAATCCTATACGTCAATATCCAATGGATCGAGAGCGCCCTATTGTATAAGCGTAGCATAGTAAAATCAACAGCTCTGCACTGCACACTTCACGCTCATTCCACCTTCTGTTTGGCTGCTCTCTCATTCTTTTCTCTCGTTACAAGCACAGGGTTGCATTTCCTAAACTATACTTCATAGCATCGCCATATACATGGGTTTCAGTGTAGCATACATAGGAAATATTGTACGGGTTTATACGAATTGTATATTTAATATTCTTGCACCGTGCAACGGCATATGCTAGACATAGAGAATACCCATATTGTCTTTGCATGCATTTCTTATTGTAAAGTGCGTTGGGAAATGTGCTGAACAGCGAACGAGTGCGGTTTGTGTTGTTGTTTTGTGCAGGTATTCTTTGTTTTTGGCTTGCCTTGTTCTCTGTTTGGGAGATTTGCACTTGATTGTTATGCTTGGCTTTCACTATGTCATTTTCAGTGGTCAGTTGCTGTCAATCAAATTAAAAACAACAACATGTAGACATTTTGTCTAACTTGGCAATCTTGGAAAATTGAAAACAATTAAATTATTAAATGGAGCTAAGCAGAAAATGTTCTAGAGTTTTATTAGAGTGATATTTTAGGTGATAAACTTTTGTGTTGTCATAAAAATGACATAGTGAAAACCAAGCATAACGGACAAAAAGTTTACAGTTATAGTTTTTATTTCTTCTTTGCGTTATATTCTTAGCTTGGTGTCAATTTGACACTGAACGTCGCAGAGGGGTATTAAGTCGGTTTTTTGGCTTAAGACTCAAAAAATCAAATGGAAGCTACGAACTTTTCTTGGATACCGGTTTTAAGTTAATAAAATTCTGCGTTAAAAGCTAAAAACTTAATACTTTAAGGCCCGTTTTCTCAATGTCCGGTTAGCAAAGCTCTTAACCGGTAGTTAGCTAACCGTACGATAACTAAAAGAACAATTTCGTTTTCACCAAGTGTCGGTTAAGTAACTGTCGGTTAAGTCATTAATTGTGAATTTTTCAATTGTGAATACGCTAAACTGCTCATCAGTTGTTTACGCTTGTTTGTTATTTTATTTTTGATGTGCAAGTTGTAAATACCTAACAAGGATTAATTAATAAACAATTTAAAAATGCAACAGAGTGCCGAACATCAGTGCATATGAAGAAAGTGCATTATTCTTCGAATACACGCCTATGCGCATATGTCCTTTTTATATTTTGAATCGAATTCAAGTAAGAAAAAACGAAATCCTCAAAATTCTATCCATTTTTAATTATAAAATATATAATTATTTTTTACACTACACAGCTGTTCTTCCGATTAGCAACTAACCGGAACCTCAACTTGCCGTTAACTTAACCGGCACTTAAGACCTAACCGAACATTGAGAAAATGCTTTTTTGCTAACCGTCAGTTAAAGATCCGATTAGTGCTTAACCGGACATTGAGAAAACGGCCCTAAGAGTACTTGTTCATAAGTTACAAGCCGTCAAACTTAACTTTTTTTTGCTTTCGATCGCGCGCAGTGGAGAATAGCAATTTTTCAGCATTTTTATATAAAATTTTTATTTAAAAAAAATGCTTTTTCGCAATATTTTTTTATGAAACCTTCAACTTCAGGTTATTATTGTGCTAAAGCCACAAAAATTTATTAGATATAGTGTTGGAAATAATTTTTTTGTGTCTATTAAAAAATGTGTCAAAAAATTCCGATATTTTGCTATGCATGTGGAGTTTATTTTATGTGTTCTGTTGTCGTCTTATAATGATTTTCTTTTAATATAGACTGTTGTTATAAAGTGTATAAAATTTTGTTGTGCTATTTTGTGCGTTTTAGAAAATATTAAACTCTTTGCAAACGAACTGATTTTATTTCATGTGCCTGAAGTCATCAAATATGCTTTGTTGCCGATTGGTCCGAATTGTCCGATGAGGCGCAAGAAGCTTGCAATAAAGACTTCAAAAAATTCAGGGAGGATTTTTCACGAAAAATCAGCCGAGTAAAATCGCTCGAAGATTTTTTCAATAGGTTTTTGATAACTTCTGATCCTATAATTTCAAACAAAAGGAAATTACCTCAAAAGAAGCAGAAAAAGTTGCCACAAATGGCTGTAAATTTGGTTGTACCGCCATTGGTGCCAACAAATGAAAACAACGGCGAAGACACTGATGAAACCAATGAAAAGAGTGGCGAAAGTTGTGACGTCAATTTTTATGATCCATGCGATGGAGTGATCCATCAAGCGGCAGTGATTAAAAATTAATGTTTGAATTATAAAAAAATGCCACTTCGTCATTTTGTATGGGAGGTAGGTGGAGTTTTCATTTGACTGTACGAAATTTCAAACTCAGAATGCATAATAAAAATTAAAATTTATGTGAAGAATTTAAAGTCTATATATTAATTTTTGTTGAATTTTAAAAATGTTGATAAAGTAACTTTGTATGGGAGGTAGGTGTGATTTTCACCCGATTTAGCTGAATTTCATACTTAAGGCAGATATTCAAAAATCAAAGTTTCATTGGGCGTTATTTCCCTGAACCGTCGGAGAAGATTTTGAAATAAAATTCAGAATAACTACTTTTACTGTATGCATTTTTAAAAACAAAGTTATTTATTTTTACGACTCTTTTGTGCATTTGACACATTTTTTAAAAATACAAGAGATTTTAAGGCACAAATTGAAATTGGCGTTATTGCGCGATATAGGGTTAAGGTACATAAAAAACACTCATCCAAGTTTATGTATTGAAATTTACTACTACATTTTCTGAACATTTTTTATTATACAAAATTTAAAAACACGAAATCAGTCGTAAAAAACAACTGTTGTCTAGAATCTTATGTTTCAAACCTAAATAAATAAGTAAAATTAAATAAGAAAAAATAGGATTTTCATGTTTTTGTATTTGTTAACAAGCAAATGTTACTGTTAAAAATTTTGTTTATTTTAGACTAGAAAGAATGCATTAAATACGCCCAAGTGTAATACGCTAAAGTGCATTTTAAGAGTTTGAATGAGTTTATAAAGCACACCTGAGAGTAGCGTTCTTTATTTACAAGAAGCAGTGTATTTGGTACAGTGTCGAAAATACCTTAAAAAAGTACTGCATTCAATAGTTCAAAAGTAAATCAAAGTACTCCTTAAAGTAGTGTATTTTATTTACTAGGAGTGTATTTGGTGCACTCTAAAAAGTGTAAAAAATACCCCAAAAAATAAATTACCCTTGGTTTGTGTATTTTTGATAAATTTAATATTTATATTACATTTTTTAAAATTACAAAAACAAAATGCAGTGTTGAAAATACAATCCTGTGGCAAAAATACAAGGATGGAACCTTATTGTAGTCTTTGTAAAATTCGTTGTGTATTTGATCAGCTGATTGCAAAAGCATTTTTACTCAGCATTGAGGAAGCTACCTGCTACGCTGTTAGTTAATTTAATAACAATTAATATAATTTAGTGTTTGGTTTAAATTTTTTAATGATTTCCTTTAGTTAAATGATGATTTTAGTTATTTTTTCCAAACAAAAGTACATACACCAAGCAGCTGATTTTACAAGTACAATACTTTATTGAAGGTTCGTTCATTCACAATAAGTTGTAAGTATTGTACATTTTTTAAAATTTATCACACATACACCACATCGTGAATACCCCTATTGTATGCACTTAAAGGAGTGTATTAGTTACACCAAAAATAGTGCATAAATTTATTAAAAAATACCCCAATGAAAGTACTACAATTTGTAAAATTATGGGTTATGATACACAGAAAAACAGTGTATAAATGTATAAAAATTTTAAAAAATATCTCAAAAGTTTTGAATGATCTATTACATACATACTAGTTCCAAAATTCAAAACGTCAAACATTTTTCAACAAAATTTTTGAAAAAATTCTTAAAATTAGCTGAAAAGTTGTAAACCACAACAAGTTGCTATACAAAAGAGCGAGTGACAATCGAAAGCTTTAAGCATGAAAAGCTTGACAGATAGGCTGCACGTTTGCTCTATATTACTACCACAACAGACAAAAGTTGGCGTCAACATTGCCGCCTTCGTCGCGTGCCTACAAGAACTTAGTTTTATATACCTACAGATATATGTATGTATATATTTTTGTTCTATTTTTTTTATTACTACACGAACTCATACAGAACTCTCAAGCAACATCATGAATGAACGAACAAAAACACCTCGATGGATATTGTTTGCTATAATAACAACAAAGAGATACAAACAAACAAACAAACAAGCAAACAGCCACCCAACTTAAATAACCGCCCACCACCTCAACGACGGCGGAAACAACAACAACTAGCACATCACGCAGTAAAACTGCACCGACAACAACAGTGGAATAATGAAAAAATAATAATTTAAAGAAGTAAAATGAAAAAACAAACAAAAATTCATTCATTGCATTTTGTAAATAATTGGAACTAATATAAAGAATGTTGAATTAAAGTGTAGTCCGCTGGCTTCACCGCGGCGGCATGTGGTGCAGCAAAACAACTAGTAATATGCAGCAGCCAGCCAGCAAGTCAGTCAGTCAGTCACTCCTTCATTTATTGAACATAAGGCATTCCAATTTCATTGATTAAAGAAGGTGTGGATGATGCAACTGCAGCGAAGCACAGTGGGTCGATATTCTTTTCTTACACCAATTGATTTTCTGGAATATTGAGCTAGCGGAACATTTCCAGAACATTTCAGTTAAAATGTTTGGAATTGAATTATCTATCAATCTTTTTGGCCGGATTTTGGATTGTCATTTCCACAATTTTAATGAAAAAGCAAATTTTTACTAAAAACCACGTTGAAAGTTGAAATTTAGTCTAAAAGGACGGAAATAAAAGCTGGTGGAAGAACTATTTTTTAAATACACGTAACAATTATCTTTCCATTTTTTACCGGATTCATTTTCCATTTTGAAAAATTTTTCAATTAAAATTCAATTGAAAAATTACAACTTTTTGTAAAACAAAAACTTTTTAATGATTTAAAAAAATTTGCCAAATTAAAAAATCCAAAAAAAGATTAAAACATACTCACATTTTCTTTGGTTTATTTCACATTTTTGGTTCTATAAATTTTTTTGTTAAGTTGAAAGTTTTGAAATTTCGAGAAAAAAATTTTCAGAATTTTTTCTTAGATAAAATTTTTTTTTAATACAAAATTTTCAAAATTGAATATGAAAATCGAAAGTTCAGCTAGATATATTGATAGATAGATTTACTATAACGAACACTTAATAAAAATTATTCTACAAGCTAAAAATTTTTTTGGACTTTTATCTTAAAATTAAATTTGTAAAGTTGAAAATTGCGAAAAAATAATTAAAATTCAAAATTTAGCCAGATGTCATAACTTCCAAACCATACATCCTACAAGGACAATTTATGCACTATCTATCTCTTTTAGTTTAGGAGTTATAGAACACTTTTTGGAGTTATAGTAGGCTAAGAACATGTGATTTTTTTGTCATAACTCCCAAACCATACATCCTACAAGAACAATTTAAACACCAAAATGTTTGTAATTCAAATACCCACGCGACTGCATTCTTAGAAATTCATAGTTTTTCAAACGTCACTTTTGGTGATTTTTCTTGTTTTTTAGTTTTTTCGTCATAACTTCCAAACCATACATCAAAAAAAGACGATTTATGCACCAAAATGTTTTTAAGCCTCTGCCTACAAGAATGCATCCTTGGAAGAAAGTTAAATATAATATTACATTTTATTTTCACATGACCTTTTTGGTGAATTTTTTTTTTCGTTTTTTCGCCATAAAATCCCAACTACATATCAGACAAGGACGATTCATGCATTAAAAAATCGCCATGGCTTCGTCCTTAAGGCGGGTTATGTCTTTGTCCAAATTTGCGTTTTTCTGTATCTCTTCTAGTTCAGGAGTTATAGAACACTTTTTGGAGTTATAGTAGGCAAAGAACATGTGATTTTTTCGTCATAACTCCCAAACCATACATCCTACAATAACGATTTAAGCACTAAAATGTTTGTAATTCAAATACCCACGCGACTGCATTCTTAGAAATTCATAGTTTTTTAAAAGTCACTTTTGGTGATTTTTCTTGTTTTTTTTTAGTTTTTTCTTCATAACTTCCAAACCATACATCAAAAATTGATGTTAGACTTATGCACCAAAATGTTTTTTAAGCCTCTGCCTACAGAACTGCATCCTCAGAAGAAACTTAAAAATAATATTACATTTTATTTTCACATGACCTTTTTGGTGAATTTTTTTTTTCGTTTTTTCCCCATAAAATTCGCCATAAAATCCAAACTACATATCAGATAAGGACGATTCATGCATTAAAATGATCGCCATAGCATCCTCCTTAAGGCGGGTTATGTCTTAGTCCAAATTTGCGTTTTGCTCTATCTCTTCTAGTTTAGGAGTTATAGAACACTTTTTGGAGCTATAGTAGGCTAAAACATGTAGTTTTTTCCTCATAACTCCCAAACCATACATCATAAAAAGACGATTTATATACCAAATGTTTGTAGCCTCTGCCTACAAGACTGCGTCCTTGGAATAAATAAATAATGAATAATAATATTACATGCATGTTCATGTCCTTTCACATGTCCTTTTTGGAGATTTTTTTTTCGTTTTTTCGCCATAAAATTCGCCATAAAATCCGAACTACATATCAGACAAGGACGATTCATGCATTAAAATGATCGAGCATAGCATCGTCTTAAGGGTTACGTTTCTGTCCAATTCTTAGAATTTTTCTTAGAGAAAATATTTTTTTCAATAATTTTAATTTTATACATCACTACTCAATAGAATAAAAAAGTTAGTAAGGAATTATCTTCGACTCAACCGAAGTTGAGATACCCCCACAGCCGTATTTTAGTTTATTCAAAGTCTTGAACGTTGTACTATTTTCGTTACGTCATTTTTATAGGGCTTGGTTTTTATCCAAATATTTCACATTTGAAACTCAGAGTCCTTTTTATTTATTAAAGCTCATGCGCACAATATCAAGTTTAAACAAAATTTTTGTTTTAATTCATAAAGGTTTTACTATAATGATGACGTCACTTTGTATGGGAGGTGGACGGAATTTTTATTATTTTTAACAAAATTGCAATTTAAGCTTATTTGCAAAATATTAAGCTTAATTGCAAAAATTTTGTTTTGAAAAATTTAAATTTTAATAATTTTTGTGCAATTTAAGGAGATTTACCGATTTTATAAAGATACTTTGTATGGGAGGTAGCCGTGGTTTTCATTCGATTTTTACAAAATTTCATACTCAAAGTTTTTATTAAGGGTTATGTGCAAAATGTGCAGTCATGAGATTAATTTTTGTGAAATTTAAAAAGATTTTACCGTTTGGGTAAAGGCACTTTGTCTGGGAGGTAGGCGTGGTTTTCTTGCGATTTGGCTCATTTCCAAAGTTATATATTGAATTTCGTTAAGATAGCTCTAAAATTGCAGCTGTTATCGTGATCACTGATAGACAGACAGACAGAAGGACATGGCTAAATCGACTCAGGAGGTGATGCTGATCAATAATATATACTTTTCTATACCGGCCACGACTCCTTAACAGCGTTAAAAACGGAGTGACAAATTTGATACACCCTTTACGCACGTGTGGTATAAATATAATGGCTATTTCAGCCCTTGAAAGACCTTCGGCCGAGCTTCTATTGATCAATTGTGTTTTGCGTGTGTGTTATAGGTTCACATCATTCTTTACATCATACCAAATAATATATAGAAGAAACATTTTTTTATTTATTAACATTTAGCCAGCAAATCACGATAATTAAATTAAGCTATATAGTTTCGGTATTGAAATTAAGCAAACAATAATTAATTTAAATTAAAAAAAATCGATGTTTTCATAATTCTTCAGATATTGCGAAAAAAGTGTTCCCGTTGTATGGGAGGTACCATGCCTACTTGTCCAATCACACCTCATTTTGGCACATGTCTTTCAACTGACGTAAGTTATGACTGCCTAAGTTTCTCTTTTCGTGGCTTTACTGGTTTTTCATGTATTGCGAAAAATGTGATTCATTTGTATGGGAGGTGCCACGTCCTCCAGCTTGTACCAAAAATTCTATTGTGCAGGGCTCTGTATGGCGCGCACAAGACAGGTAGAGCAGATTTAAAACATTTCATAACATAATTGTTTATGGTGACTACATAATTTACAATATATTTTTTTAACTACATTTCAATAATATCCATTATACATATAAAAATTACGAATTTCTGTTTTTGGTGGATAATTTCACGAATTTTCACTCACTATCACGTCAGTTGCAGAGGGTTAAAATACATAGTTACTAACTTACTTACTTATTTAGTTGGCGCTAAAACCGTGATTCTCATCACGTATGACGAGAATCGTTTGATCATATCGTCTCAACGATACTTAAACATCACTTAACCCTTAATTTTATGTATCATCTAAACGATATCGTTTAGCTAGCTTCATGTATGGCAAAAAACTATCAAATGATATCGTCGAAACGATTGCTTGGCGCACTAGTAGTGTAATATGGGATAGTATCGTTCAAACGATAGTCATCTTAAAAGTTACTTGATTAGAGCCCGTATGTACAGTGGGTCAATAAAGAAGTCGGACAAACAGGTAACCAAACATTAAGTATGAAAGAAAATTTGAAGGAAACAAAATATTGCTTTGGTTTATTTTTTATTTAGTATGTATTTATATATACTATTAAAAACAATAACAACATAATTTAAATTAGCTTAATTTTATAAAAAAAAAATAAAAATATAATTCGTGAACAAAATTCATGTCAAAAAAGAACTCGGACATTCATACTAAA
Organism: Dichetophora obliterata; assembly: GCA_963920525.1. Taxonomy (NCBI): domain Eukaryota; kingdom Metazoa; phylum Arthropoda; class Insecta; order Diptera; family Sciomyzidae; genus Dichetophora; species Dichetophora obliterata. The sequence goes on along the minus strand of OY986437.1, from coordinate 243,959,780 downwards.
TTTTAAGTATAAATAAAATTAAAAAAAAAAAATTTTATTTAGTATTTTGTTGGCAAGCCTTTGCCTTTTTTAACAGCTTTTAGCCGCTTTGGCATTGACTCTACCAATTTTCTGAAGACGGAGGGATCTATTTTAGCCCATTCTTCCATTAAAGCATTTTCCAAGTCCTTTTTGTTTTTAATGGAGTGATTTTTTAATTGAATTTCCAAGTGGGCCCATAAATGTTCAATGACATTAATGTCAGGTGATTGTGGAGGAGTTTCCAGTACTTTTGGACAGTTATACAATAACCACAAACGCACATTTTGCGCCTTGTGTTTGGGGTCGTTATCTTGGTAGAAGTGAAAACTATTTTTTATCCCCAATTTTTCAGCACTATTAACCAAGTTTTCCTTTAAAATGGCTAGGTATTGCTTTTGGTCCATATTGCCTTCAACAAAACACAAATTTCCTGGCCCAGCTGCTGACATACAGCCCCAGACCATTACGGAACCACCTCCGTGTTTAACAGTTGGGCGTAAATTTTTCTCCTTCAGCTCTTCGTTTGGCTTCCTCCATACATATGATTGCCCATCTGATCTGAAAATGTTGAATTTACTCTCATCAGAGAATAAAACATGACTCCAGTACTCAAAATTTTTGTTTTCATGGCTTTTTGCATAATTAATTCTTTTTTTTCTATTGATTTCACTTACGAAGGGTTTTTTCCTTGCAACCCTTCCATGAACATTTTTTTTCCGCAGTACTAACCTTACAGTTTCTGGGCAGCAGGTGATGTTAAGATGTTTTGCCACCTCCGTTGTTAGCTTTGGTGCACTGAGGATAGGTTGTTTTTTTATTTGGCTTTTTATCCAGCGTTCATCATGACTCGAGAACAATTTAGGCCTTCCAGATTTTGTCTTATTTTCCACTGATTTATTAATTTTAAAACGTTTTATAACGTCGTGAACTGTAGAACGGGGCCTGTCAACTATTTCACTGATCTGCCGAACCGTTTTTCCTTCTTCATAGTGCCATATAATAAGTTCTCGGACTTCGATTGAGCTTTGTCCACGTTGTCTACCCATTTTCACTTTTATTTTGGAAAATTGTTTCCTCCGAAGCTTCAAAATACACAAAAACTGCTTTAGTTTATTGCATCTACTACAAACAAAGCAAAAACTGTGATTCCCCTTTTTCAAAATGTTTAGTAGCAAACAGCGTTGCCACATGTCCGAGTTCTTTTTTGATGTTAATTTTGTTCACGAATTATATTTTTATTTTTTTTTATAAAATGAAGCTAATTTAAATTATGTTGTTATTGTTTTTAATAGTATATATAAATACATAATAAATAAAAAATAAACCAAAGCAATATTTTGTTTCCTTCAAATTTTCTTTCATACGTAATGTTTGGTTACCTGTTTGTCCGACTTCTTTATTGACCCACTGTAGGTCTTGGCCTCATCTAAGAATTTACGCCAGCCATTTCTGTCTCTCGCTTTCTGGCGCCAGTTGGAAATTCCAAGCTTCGTCAGGTTGTCCTCTACTTGGTCTTTCCAACGAAGATGCGATCGTCCTCTTCTGCGTTTAGCGCCGCTGGGTACCGAATCGAATATTTTTTTCACTGGAGCATAGTCTTTCATGCGCTGAACATGACCTAGACAGCAAAGCCGCTCGATTTTAATGCCCTTGACTATATCGATGTTAGCGTAGAGCTCATACAGTTCATCATTCCACCGTATTCGGTGCTCGCCATTGACGCAGATTGGTCCATAGATCTTACCAAGAATCTTTCTCTCGAATGCTCCTAAAGTCTTTTCATCTAAACTGCTCAGAGTCCAGGTCTGTGATGCATAAAGAAGGATGGGCATGATGAGCGATTTATAGAGCGTGATTTTCGTTAGTCGAGAGCGGGCTGTGCTTCTCAATTGCCTACTGAGCCCAAAGTAACACCTGCTGGCAAGAGTTATTCTTCGTTTCAACTCAATGCTGATGTCGTTGGTTGAGTTTATGCTGGATCTCAGATATACGAAGTTCTTCACAACCTCGAAGGAGGTATTGTCAACTGTAACGTGGGTTCTAAGACGCTGGGACTGTTTGTTTGTTGACACCAAGTATTTCGTCTTATCTGCATTCACTGCCAGACCCATTCGACCTGACTCTCTTTCTAATCTGGAAAATGCTGCACTGACTTCGCGCGTATTATGGCCAATGATATCGATGTCATCAGCATACGCAAGCAGCATAACACTCCTGTACAATATTGTGCCACTACGTCTCAGATCAGCAGCTCGGATGATCTTTCCATCATTAGGTTGAAAACGTCGCACGATAAGGAATCACCTTGTTTGAAACCTCGTTTCGTAACAAATAGTAGGGAGAGGTCCTTCCCGATTTTAACTGCGCTGCTGGTGTTGCTCAGTGTCATCCTGCAAAGTCGTATTAGTTTTTCTTCTCCAAGATTTGTCGTAGCGTGAAAATCTGGTCGATGGTGGACTATCCAGGCCTGAAGCCACACTGATAAGGTCCAATCAGTTCGTTTACAATGGACTTCAATCTTTCACATAAAACACTCGACAGGACCTTATATGCGATATTAAGAAGGCTTATCCCACGGTAATTGGCACAGATATTGGGATCGCCTTTCTTGTGGATTGGGCAGAGCACACTGAGATTCCAATCGTTCGGAATGCATTCTTCCGACCATATTGTGCATAGAAGCTCGTAAATGCATTTCAATAGAGCTTTGTCTCGTTCTAAAACAGCTCAGCAGGTAAGCTATCAGCTTCCGCGGCTTTGTTATTTTTAAGCCGAGTTATAGTCGTCAGAACTTCATCATAGTCGGGCAGCGGAACCTCGACGCTGTCATCCGTAATTGGGGTTTCCGGAATATCATCTCTATTGGCGGGATTGTTGTCAGCGTCGCCATTTAAAAGCTTAGAGAAGTGTTCCCTCCATAACGTTAGTGTACTCTGGACATCTGTCACTAGATTCCCGTTATCATCCCTGCAGGAAGAGGCCCCGATTTTAAAACCATCGGCAAGACGTCTTATTTTTTGAAAAATTTTCGGGCCTCATTCCTGTCACCATAAATTTCAATCTTCGCGCTTTTCTGCCTCTCTTTTTTTCCGTCTGAAAATACGTCTCTCTTCCTTCCTCTTGTCTTTGTATCGCTCCTTAGCAGCGCACGTTACAACCGACTGCAGAGTGGCTTTGTAGGCGGCGTCTTTCTCTGCAGCGGTGGTAGCATGGAGTTGGAAATGTGTGTCCACTACGCGCATATATCATCGATTGGAGGAGTGCTTAGTAACATAGTTAGCATTCTTATTTATATTTTATTTAGATTAATAAAACTGTAAAGGCAGCTACATATCATGAAGACCAACGATTACAAGAGGATTCAATTAAAGTTTTTATTTAAAACAAGTGATATATCCAACAGCGTAAACAAAAACAAAATCAATACTAAATTTTGCACAGATTCCAAAAATTAATATAAACAAGTTATGACACGAATAAATTATAGAGGCCCACGCACGAGGGAAAATTCAATCACGAACGATCAAGAATATTTCATAATTTTTTGATGGGTTCGCTCACTATCACGTTACACGCGCCCATCTCCATAATAAAGGTTTTGTACCTAGGGAAGATCTTCTAGAAATGATTTCTATAAGAAAAATCGGCTTTCATTGGGGCAATCCAAACGAAATGTGTTTTTTTCGTCTGAATCTATTTGTTGCAATCCAATTTGATGAAATATAAAATTGCCGAATTACACGTATCAAATAGAATACGGATCAAAATGCGGAATAAAAAAATCAATTTGAAGATTATGAGCTCACTTTAAAGTTAAACCTGTCAGAAGATAATTTATTTAAATTAAACGTTAAATATTGTTAATATTTTGTATTCATAAGAAACTCGATCCTATCTTCAAGACATATTCTCGTTATGTTATGCTATGTTATGTTATGTTATGTTTAAAGTAGACTAACGAATCTGAAATATTGTATTTTAAATTTTCCAGAGAATTTTCATTGTAAATGAAAAATGTAATTTTTCAGATTCGCTAGCTTACTTTTGTAACGACGATATCATTTTTTTGTGCTGTCAAAGTAAACCAACTTAAATATTGACCAAAATTATCATCTCGACCTAGCTCGCTCAGATGAGTAGGTATCATAAATTTCTCATTTAAATTAAATCACTCGCTTAGCTACCAAAGGATTTAAATAATTTTTCTTTTCTCAAATGGTTTCTTTTTTTTAATTTTTATCAAGTTATAAAAAAAAACCTTAATACACTTCAAACAAACTGGATCCGAAAAAAACTATTCATTGATCGATCAACTGTGTGGGTTGAATTTTGTTAGATTTAATTTGTGATCGAAATCTTGCGCATAACACAATTTCTAAGATAGCAAGAAACTCGAAATAATTCATTCATCAAAGTTGTATATTTTTTTTCTATTCTTGCGCATTTTAATCGCTGGCACAGCAAAAAGATTAAAAAAAATCAAACAAACTGTAACATAC